>JASEVX010000002.1:134114642-134563348 GCA_031761405.1 Serripes groenlandicus | reverse complement strand
CAGTTGATTTGATTCAAACTGTATATGAAGGCTTCACATTATATGAAGATATGCATGAAGGAAGATTTTTCTCCTCAGATTCTTCCAAGGGAAGATAATTCAACTAAGAGGTTACGAGGAACTCCTGTGATACCTTGTAAGCGCAACTCCTCCTTAACCGTAGAAACTTTACCATTGTATCCGATGCTTTGGGAGGGGTGCGGGGGGTATTCTTCAGTGAGCTTTGCTCACAGTATTTCTAGTTTTTATTGGTCACAGTGAATTTTTGAGTCCATTCTTTTCAAACGTTCACAGTAAATTGTTGAGTCCATTCTTTTCAACCGCTCACAGTAAATTTGAGATGTTTTCTGTTGGAAAGCTTGCAGATGAATAATAGCATTATCAGGTTTAGGGTTTAAGCTGTGCTAAAATCCTGATTTTATTTTTACCAAAGGCAAAGATACCCTGACAAAAATGTGGTTTAAACAAGCCATTAAGCAAGCCTGTCTCTCTCTTGATTGATAGCAAATCAAGCAGACTTCCAATCTGTCCTTAATTGATTACTAAAACCTTGAATCTTGATTAATGGCCTCCAACTTTTTACTCTTTTTCCCTCTGGAACTTGTTTTTTGGGTACGGGCTTGCATCGTCTTTCTTGTAGATGAAATCAGACTGCATGGAAGTACAATTTAATCTTGTTCTGTACTGTATTTATTCTTTAAGATTACACAGTCAACAAATGCTTTAGTGAGAATTGATAAAATTATGTCAAAAGTGAGCAAAAAATGGAGAACCTTATTTATCCGAATTTAGCAGATGAACAACTGTGTGTGTCCAGTTATCAGGGCCTTTGACTGCTGGGAACAATACTAACTGGTCCCCAAAGATTTGTTTTATGCCTTTCAGTGGAAAAACAAAGATTTATTTTTAAGTCAATTTCCAGTGTGCTTTTATCCTTATTGTATTAATTAGAGGAGGTTTTTTTCTCCTCTGAAGTGAGCAGTCCAAAGATATAATAAATAATAATGTAAATACGAAAAAAATACATAAATGGGTCTTTTCGCTTATAGGTAACATGTGTGAACATTTTTTTTTTTTTTTTTTTTTTTTCATAACCCATGCAGCTTTCTGAAGTGACTCTGGGGCCGCCATTTTGGTTATGTATAAAACACAGATTGAAAATTATTTTCATTATTGTTAATATTTAATAAAAAAAATCTAAATCAACATTTAAGGTCATAAACGTGCTTGTTATTTTCGTGTGATCTAACTTTTGTACAAACAAGTTTAAATATAAATGGAACTTTTAAATAAACGACCGCAATTCAACATCAGAACATAACTTTTGACTGTACCGTAGCCAAACAACGACATGACGTCATTTCCGTAACACTTCATTTAGCGTAACGTCAAATGGAGCGACTTTGTTTCCCGCAAAAAAAGTGGTATCAATATTAAAAACCATAAATTCCTATGCATGAGCTATAGATTCACTCATACAAAATATAATTATTTATCAAATATTGTTGAAAAAGGATAACTTTTACATATTGAGCAGAAACCTTCTCTATTAGCGAAAGGGTTAAGCAGAAATGTGACTTCTTACCTAACTTGTTTCAGTCATATTGACTGGTTTAAAAAGGTAGTTGACAGATGGCATCAGAAAAGGGCTGTTACACATTTGCTTCTTTACCATAATACATGCAGGTATTTGATTAAGGACCTTAAGCATCTTGGCCTCATGTTTAAACCTCGTTCATTATAAATGTTATTCATTGATTTTCTGAAAGTCTTTACTTTATTATACCCCGGCAAACAAAGTTTGGGGGGGTATATAGGAATCACCCTGTCCGTCCGTCCGTCTGTCCGTCTGTCCGTCTGTCTGTCTGTCCGTATGTCCACATTTCTTGTAAGCACTACTCCTCCTAAACGGCTCAATGGATTTGGTTCAAACTTTACATGAAGGTTACACATCATATGTAGATATGCATGAAGGAAGATCACACGCCTCGGACTCTTCCAAGGGGAGATAATTTAACTTAGAGGTTATCTGCGAGGGACTCCTGTGCACATACCTCCACATTTCTTGTAAGCACTACTCCTCCTAAACGGCTCAATGGATTTGGTTCAAACTTTACATGAAGGTTACACATCATATGTAGATATGCATGAAGGAAGATCACACGCCTCGGACTCTTCCAAGGGGAGATAATTTAACTTAGAGGTTATCTGCGAGGGACTCCTGTGCACATACCTCCACATTTCTTGTAAGCACTACTCCTCCTAAACGGCTCAATGGATTTGGTTCAAATTTTACATGAAGGTTACACATCATATGTAGATATGCATGAAGGAAGATCATACGCCTCAGACTCTTCCAAGGGGAGATAATTCAACTTAGAGGTTATCTGCGAGGGACTCCTGTGCACATACCTTGTAAGCGCTACTTCTCCTAAAGGGCTAAGTTAATTTGATTCAAACTGTATATGAAGGCTACACATCATATTTAGATATGCATGGAGGAAGATCATACACCTCGGATTCTTCCAAGGGGAGATAATTCAACTTAGAGGTTACCTGCGAGGGACTCCTGTGCACATACCTTGTAAGCGCTACTTCTCCTAAAGGGCTCAGTTGATTTGATTCAAACTGTATATGAAGGCTACACATCATATGTAGATATGCATGAAGGAAGATCATACGCCTCAGATTCTTCCAAGGGGAGATAATTCAACTTAGAGGTTACCTGCAAGGGACTCCTGTGCACATACCTTGTAAGCGCTACTCCTCCTAAAGGGCTCAGTTGATTTGATTCAAACTGTATATGAAGGCTACACATTATATGTAGATATGCATGAAGGAAGATTTTTCTCCTCAAATTCTTCCAAGGGAAGATAATTCAACTAAGAGGTTACGAGGAACTCCTGTGATACCTTGCAAGCGCAACTCCTCCTTAGCCGTAGAAACTTTACCATTGTATCCGGGAGGGGAGCGGGGGGTATTCTTCAGTGAGCTTTGCTCACAGTATTTCTAGTTATTTTCTGTTCGTAATAATAGACGTCAGCAAAATGAATTCCGAACATTTTGTGATCATGCGAAAAACATGAGGTTTACATTATTATTATCTAGTCAAGTATGCTCTTTATTTTTTTTTACTATCATCTTACTGTTTTTTCATAAATAGGTCACACTTTACTTTGAGAGGTAACTCAGTTAGTCAAGCATAACCTTGTAACTTATATACACTAGACATCAGACAGTAAGATGTAAAAGAAAAAACTATGCCACTTGAACAAAAAGTGAACAATTATAGTACCTGTTAACAGTATAGATAAAGGTCAGTCTGCACTGACATGCAGGGTTATCTATAGAAGGTCCATTGTCTATATAGCATGCAAGACAGTTACCATCCAGATAGACCTGATGTTGCAGCATCAATGTTGCCGTTAGAGCTAATTTGGTAGATGAAGATGGCCTATATTCTTTTTCCCAGAAATCTTTTATAGTCGAGGCCTTTCAAAAGTGACTGTACATCCTATTCTAACTGACTGTTTGAAATCAAAGAAGATTTTTGCTTGTTAAATCCCTGACTTGTTGGCACTAGACCAAAAGGCCAAGGGTTTGGATTGTTCCAAAAGACTTGTAATTGTAATCCAAGTTAAATTTCTGAGTTGCTCAATGGAGATGAAACCAGGATTTATTATTTCGAACCCCAGCGAGGCAGAGATAACAGTCCAATTGTCTTAGTAAAAGTCCAATAAGGCCAGTCATTGCAAAGAAAACAGAAAGTACCAAGAAAGATTTATACGCTTTTTAGCTCACCTAGTTTGCTCAAGGTGAGTTATCGTGATCGCCTTTTGTCCGTTGTCCGTCGTGCATCAACTTCTGCTCCTCTGTAACCAGTGGGGCAATTTGGATGAAACTTCACAGAAAGCATCCTCTAAGCGGGTTTATTTTGCCTTATATGGCTATAGTGAAAACTTAAAAAATCTTATCCTCCGAAAGTGTCGGGCCGATTTTCAAATAATTTTGTAGAAATGTTTCTTAAGTGACCTACTATTAGATTCCTTCAAGCCATGTTGATTAGTCAAAAAATATGGCCGCCAGGGGGCGGGGCTATTTTGCCTTATATGGCTATAGAGAACACTTAAAAAATCTTCTCCTCCAAAAGTGTCAGTCCGATTTTTAAATAAATTTGTAGATATGTTTCTTAAGTGACCCACTATTAGATTCCTTCAAGCCATGTTGATTAGTCGAAAAACATGGCCGCCAGTGGGCAGGGCTATTAACCAGTGGGGCAATTTGGATGAAACTTCACAGAAAGCATCCTCTAAGCGGGTTTATTTTGCCGTATATGGCTATAGTGAAAACTTAAAAAATCTTCTCCTCGAAAGTGTCAGGCAGATTTTCAATTTTTTTTATATGGCTAAAGTGACTATTTTGTCCGGCCTATTTCTTATAAACCACTGGGTGGAATTCAATAAAATTTTACATGAAGCTTCTATACCAAGAGGATATGTGCATATCCTAAAGGCCCTTTTAATTATTAAGTTATGTTGTAGGTCAAGGTGCTGTTTTGGGGGTATTTATAATCTTCTGTGATAGTTCTAGTTTTCAATTATTTTCGGTATTATCAAAATATTAAATAAGCAATAATGGATCCTATTTTACCATCCCATATCAGATGAGGTTTTTTGTAACAACAATCTCTTAATGAGAAAGTTGTATTATTCCAATCTATAACTTTGGAATGGGAGGATGGATTCATTCACCATGATGAGACAATATGACATTGTACAGACTGCATGATACAGCCAGATCAAGGTCAAGGTTATGATATGCAACTCCATTGAACAGTGCAATCTCTCCAGGGCATCAATTCCTTTGTGTCAAAATAAGCTTGGTAATCAATTCAAACTTTTTCATCTAACCTTTTCCTGCAATCAGACGCTTTCTGACCCCTCTGCTACAGATGAATTTTGAAAACATTTTGACAAAAGGAGCAATATCTCCTTATTTTACCACAATGTTTTCAACTCCATCCTATTATTTTGCAAATGTGCAAGTTTATCTGGATCTATACTGCTCCCAAATGCGCTATGGGCTGTTTTTCATTTTGCACCATGCACTCATACAGAAACAGTCATTTTCAGTTATCTGAAAGAATTTCCACTACTCCCAACTCCATGAGATGCAATATTTTCTGATAAAAGACATAAACAAGAGAAAGTTGATGCAACGCATCAATGTCGCCGGATATCCATAGTGCAGTTATGCATAACACTAACATTATAGTAGTTGAATAAACAGTTATCAACTGAGGGGCATATTGGAACATCAGGGGTGGGGTCAAGTGAAAATGTATCATAACTTGCATTGTTTTGTCAACGAAGTGAATGATAATTGAAGCCTTTCATTGTTTATGATCAATTTCCATTCCAAAGTAGGTTGACCATACACACAACCAACTAATTATTGATCATAAACAGTAATGGAAATGAGTAATCTTGCCAATCATTAGTCTTAGTATGTATACAGTGCTTTCATTAAGGAATAATTATAAGATTTGTGAATTCCACATACACTTTTCAAGATGTTTGTCAGAATATTTGAATTTTATTATTTTTCAATAAAACCACAAAACAGACAATTTAGGATGTGCATGCAATAGCACGTCATTTTACCTTTCCTCTTTTAAAGTCAACAGTGGACACCTTTGCAGAAATCTACTTTTAAAACAATGAGATAAGGGTTAAATTGCTGAAGACATGAGTTTTCTCTTTTTCTCAAAATGATATTAGCTTAGCATCCTAATTATATCATACTTTAACAAATGTTGAAATGAAGTCCAATATTTATAAATTAGACCACCTTCGAAATATAATATCAACTAAACAGTTAAATCTCATTGAAATTGTTGTATAATTTAAACTTAATTTCGAACATAAACTTAGCCCTACAACATGTTAATTTATTTTAATTCTTTCCTTCCTTTTTAATAATGAAAAAACAAACTACTCATGTTTTAAAATTATATTATGATGAGCGCCCTTGTGTCAATGATGCATATCGGAAGCAATATGGCTTTAGGGAATTAAATGACACATTTAAAATTGTCAAGGACGAAATAATTTTGTACGAAAGACCGATTCTTTCTTAATCGCAGAGGTGTCGTTCTTGAAACTCTCTTTAAAGGCAGAGAGTGTTCGTTCAAAGTCATTTTTCCGTTAAAACCAGTTTTATCTCGGTTTGTTCTTTTCTTCATTTGTTTCAAACCAAATAAACATTTTAAATCACCTATAATTTACTATTTGTAAGTGAGTGTAAAGAGCGGCTCTCTGCAAAGGAGATTGATCTACGCAGTTGGTATTCACGAGTCAGGCAAGTGCGCGTAAGTAAACAAATTAGACTGCGACGTAAAGGTTTGTAGTTATCGACTTGTGATTACATGTAGTATATAGTGTAAAATAAACCTTACCAGTCTAGCTAATAGGGACTGTTTTGTCTTCGTAAATAAAACAAAAAAACATAAATGCGAGTCAAAATAAAGAAACTGAAAATACCTAACACATCGGAATGTTTATTTCATTTTAGATGTGTCATTACTTAGTGTTTTTAAACAAACACAATTGTAATATGTTCAAGACAGCTAAATGTGTTTCTTTCTAATAATAATCCCCCCTCCCATGTGATTTCAGAAAACCTATTAAAAATAGAAGTCGCGGGCTTCTGCCCGGCGACTAATAAACAAATGATTATTTTTAGCTCACCTGAGCTTTGCTCAAGGTGAGTTATTGTGATCGCCTTTTGTCCGGCGTCCGTCGTTCGTCGTCCGTCGTGCGTCGTGCGTCAACTTCTTCTCCTCAGTAACCAGTGGGTCAATTGGGATGAAACTTCACAGAAAGCATCCTCTCAATGACCTCACCAGATTTCCTTCAAATTTTTGGAATCCATGCAGAATTCTGGTTTCCATGGCAACGAAACGAAAAAAACTTCAAAATTCTTCTTCTCCCAAACTGGTTGGCAGATTTTCAAATAATTTTGTAGAAATGTTCCTTGGATGATCCTCTATCAGATTCCTTCAAGCCGTATTGATTGGTCGAAAAACATGGCTGCCAGGGGGGGGCGGGGCTATTTTGCCTTATATGGCTATAGTGAAAACTTAAAAAATCTTCTCCTACGAAAGTGTAGTTTAAACTTATTTATTTTAAATCGATTGCGAAACAAGCTTTAAGCTTATATTAATCACGCTCGATGTCTGCTTCCTGGATACTTAACCAGTACTCGCGCCGATTGTGTGGAAAAATCCCAAAGTCAGGACCCGCTCATCACGGGACTCGAACCAGGGACCTTTGATGTGAGAGGCCGACGCTCTACCTCTGCACCACTGTCTTCCGAAAGTGTAAGGCCGATTTTCAAATTATTTTGTAGAAATGTACCTTGGGTGACCCTCTATCAGATTCCTTCAAGCCATGTTGATTGGTCGAAAAACATGGCCGCCAGGGGGGGGGCGGGCTATTTTGCCTTATATGGCTATAGTGCAAATTAAAAAATCTTCTCCACCAGAAGTGTCAGGCCGATTTTCAAATAATTTTGTAGAAATGTTCCTTGGGTGATCATCTATCAGATTCCTTCAAGCCATGTTGATTGGTCAAAAAACATGGCCGCCAGGGGGCGGGGCTATTTTGCCTTTTATGGCTATAGTGAAAACTTAAAAAATCTTCTCCTCCATAAGTGTCAGGCCGATTTTCAAATAATTTTGTAGAAATGTTCCTTGGGTGACCCTCTATCAGATTCCTTCAAGCAATGTTGATTAGTCGAAAAACATGGCCGCCAGGGGGCGGGGGCTATTTTGCCTTATATGGCCAAAGTGAAAACTTAAAATATCTTCAACATCTTCTCCTCAGTAACCAGTAGGTCAATTGGGATGAAACTTCACAGAAAGCATCCTCTCAATGACCTCACCAGAATTCCTTCAAATTTTTGGGATCCATGCAGAATTCTGGTTTCCATGGCAACGAAACGAAAAAACCTTCAATATTCTTCATCTCCCAAACTGCTTGGCAGATTTTCAAATAATTTTGTAGAAATGTTCCTTGGATGACCCTCTACCAGATTCCTTCAAGCCATGTTGATTGGGCGAAAAACACGGCCGCCAGGGGGGCGGGGCTATTTTGCCTTATATGGCTATAGTGCAAACTTAAAAAATCTTCTCCTCCAAAAGTGTCAGCCCGATTTTCAAATAATTTTGTAGAAATGTTCCTTGGATGACCCACTTTCAGATTCCTTCAAGCCATGTTGATTGGTCAAAAAACATGGCCGCCAGTGGGCAGGGCTATTTTGCATTATATGGCTATAGTGAAAACTTAAAAAATCTTCTCCTCCAAAAGTATCTGGCCGATTTTCAAATAATTTTGTAGAAATGTTCCTAGGGTGACCCTCTATCAGATTCCTTCAAGCCAAGTTGATTGGTCGGAAACTATGGCTGCCAGGGGGCGGGGCTTATATAGCTAAAGTGAAAAAAAAATAAAAAATCAGGTGAGCGATTCAAGGGCCATCATGGCCCTCTTGTTGTGTATATATGAGACTTGTTTGTGCCTTTTTTTAAAAACTATATGTGGGTATTGATTCAAACATTAGATATTTAAATAAAAAGATTCTTCTTAATGTCTGATATCAAACAAATATGGTAAAATTATAAATGAAAGTAATGACAATAGGTATTTATAAATTTCATTGAGCACTCATACTCTTTGAATATCCTAAGTTAATGACGTCATTATTCCACTCTTTTCTCGGATGACTTTGTTCTAGCAGTCAACTGATAAATGTTGCAATATTTTCTGGCGTCTAAAGATTCACTTAGTTCTCAACAGCTATATCGTAAAGGTGCCATAGGGCTTTATATAAATGGAAATGGTAAGCATACCGCATTGTTGAACCTTGTATTGGCACCATACAGAGATACCATCTATTTCAATTATTTGTGTTTATGCATGTGAATTATTTATGTATTTTCACCTAATAACTCCAAATAGAAATTGATTCTCTACGGAAATTACATGCAACTTGTGTAAACTGTAGTTGTTTTAACTCTTTTCCATTTGTGACACATTTTGACAAGTTTCAAAACCGCTGCCACAATGTTTTCATGCTGTCACTTTTAGAGATTTTCTAATTTTGCCTAGATATTATTGTATTTGGGAAAGGATTAAGGTTAAACCTTGTCCAGCCAACGGCTGCAGTTTAAGGAATAACACTTTCCTTGATATAGGGGACTTCTGAAAGCCTTTGAAAACATTGTAGAAAAATGAGATCATTTTCAAAATAAGTAATGTTGTCTTTTCCACTGTATTTTTAACTATATATATATATCAGAACTATACTTTTAAATTGTTTGAAATGTTTTATTTTCAATCAACAGATTTCTAGCTCACCTTCTTTCTGTTGGGTGGTGTGTGTCATCATTAATTACCTTGTGAACACTAAGTCTTGTGAACACTCTAATGACCACATTAAGAAGAGTCTTTAAGAAGAGGGGGTATATAGGAGTCTAAGCTTCTATACCAAGATGAGATGTGCATTATCCTAAAGGTCTTACAATTGCATGTTATTTTACAGAGTTATGGCCCTTTTACTTATTAAGGTCTGTCGGTCGTAAGCCATATTTTGAAGCCATATTTTGTCCGGCCTATTTCTTACAAATCACTCGGTGGAATTCAATAACATTTTACATGAAGCTTCTATACCAAGAGGAGATTTGGTTATACTAAAGGGGTTACAATTGCATGTTATTTTACAGAGTTATGGCCCTTTTACTTATTAAGTTATGGTATAGGTCAAGGTGCTGTTTAGGGGGTATTTATCATCTTCAGTGATAGTTCTAGTTCATCCAATCTACATGATGAGTGGTCCAAAATGTCCTTTTATAGGTCACCCATTTGGCAGTGGATCTCAAATCAACAAATTAACTTATTATACCCCCCGCCCGGCAAACAAAGTTTGGGGGGGTATATAGGAATCACCCTGTCTGTCCGTCTGTCCGTCTGTCTGTCTGTCTGTCTGTCTGTCCGTATGTCCACATTTCTTGTAAGCACTACTCCTCCTAAACGGCTCAATGGATTTGGTTCAAACTTTACATGAAGGTTACACATCATATGTAGATATGCATGAAGGAAGATCATACGCCTCGGATTCTTCCAAGGGCAGATAATTCAACTTAGAGGTTACCTGCGAGGGACTCCTGTGCACATACCTCCACATTTCTTGTAAGCACTACTCCTCCTAAACGGCTCAATGGATTTGGGTCAAACTTTACATGAAGGTTACACATCATATGTAGATATGCATAAAGGAAGATCATATGCCTCGGATTCTTCCAAGGGCAGATAATTCAACTTAGAGGTTACCTGCGAGGGACTCCTGTGCACATACCTCCACATTTCTTGTAAGCACTACTCCTCCTAAACGTCTCAATGGATTTGGTTCAAACTTTACATGAAGGTTACTCATCATATGTAGATATGCATGAAGGAAGATCATACGCCTCGGATTCTTCCAAGGGCAGATAATCTAACTTAGAGGTTACCTGCGAGGGACTCCTGTGCACATACTTCCACATTTCTTGTAAGCACTACTCCTCCTAAACGGCTCAATGGATTTGGTTCAAACTTTACATGAAGGTTACACATCATATGTAGATATGCATGAAGGAAGATCATACGCCTCGGATTCTTCCAAGGGCAGATAATTCAACTTAGAGGTTACCTGCGAGGGACTCCTGTGCACATACCTCCACATCTCTTGTAAGCACTACTCCTCCTAAATGGCTCAATGGATTTGGGTCAAACTTTACATGAAGGTTACACATCATATGTAGATATGCATGAAGGAAGATCATATGTATCGGATTCTTCCAAGGGCAGATAATTCAACTTAGAGGTTACCTGCGAGGGACTCCTGTGCACATACCTCCACATTTCTTGTAAGCACTACTCCTCCTAAACGGCTCAATGGATTTGGTTCAAACTTTACATGAAGGTTACACATCATATGTAGATATGCATGAAGGAAGATCATACGCCTCGGATTCTTCCAAGGGCAGATAATTCAACTTAGAGGTTACCTGCGAGGGACTCCTGTGCACATACCTCCACATTTCTTGTAAGCACTACTGAGTCAAACTGTATATGAAGGCTACACATTATATGTAGATATGCATGAAGGAAGATTTTTCTCCTCAGATTCTTCCAAGGGAAGATAAGCAAAGTAGAAACTTTACCAATGTATCCGATGCTTTGGGAGGGGAGCGGGGGGTATTCTTTAGTGAGCTTTGCTCACAGTATTTCTAGTTCAATTTGGAAAATTCTAATTGCAGCATTATCGGGTATTCAGTACATAATTATAGTTATAGCCCCTGTAACATCAGGAAGTCTTGGTCATAATAATCGAGGGCTTGGCGTGAAACAGTTGTATCTAAAAACCTATTTTGAAAACACTGGTTTAGGGGCAATTTTGACCCCTTTGTAAACAATACAAATTTAGGTGCCATGGATTGCTCAGAATGAGCAATGGCATCTAAATTGCCATTGTTTACCAAGGAAAATGATTTAGGGCTTATAAAGACTTAATGGCAAGGTGATTAACCTTGGTAAAAAAAATACCAACTTTAGTTACAACTGTTTCACGCCAAGCCCTGATACCAACTTTAGTTACAACTGTTTCACACCAAGCCCTGATATGTTTATACCTCACATGAATCCAGGCAATCTCAACAAGGGACAGCTGTCTGTATCCCGCTCATGATTTAGTATTGTATTGGAAGTGAAATAAGATCACAAATTGACATTACGACTACTATGCTATCTAATTCTCCGGTCCCAATATGTTTTCATTGTCCAGAATTGGCTGGTATTCCCGAGATAAATGATCCTTACTTCAGAAATTATGGACCAATTTTGATCATAGGCCGGCTCAAATATTCTAGTAAACCCTTTCCCTCATACAACAATTCTGCAGCAGACGGCTTTGACCATATTTTGTCAAAAAATAGAAAATCTCTGTAATTGAATGGATAACCTATGACAAAAAGTGGAAAACATTGTGGCAAAAGCAGAAATTGCTCGGATTTAAGTACATAAAATATGCCCCTTATCTAGAGTGCGGATTTCAGTTTATCACAACATAGGTCAAATAAGGATTTAAGTACATAAAATATGCCCTTATCTAGAGCTCTGATTTTAGTTTATTATGGGGTTTCCTAGTAAATTGTCAGTTTGTAAGACTCACTCTGGTCTGTCTATAACAGCTTATGTTTCCTTTTGTCCTGGTCCTCATTCTCAGTGGTGTAGTGGTCACAGCGCCTGACTTAGTACGGGAGGTTGCAAGTTCACTCCCTGGTTGGGTCATACTAAAGACGTTAACCCTTTCCCTCATACGACAATTCTGCAGCAGACGACTTTGAACGTATTTTGTCAAAAAATAGAAAATCTCTATAATTGAATGGATAACCTATGACTAAAAGTGGAAAACATTGTGTCAAAAGGAGAAATTGCACGTTTTGTGCAATTTCTTCTTTTGTCACTATGTTTTCAAAAAGCCGTCTGCTGCAGAGGCGTCCGAAAGCGTCTATATGAGGGAAAGGGTTAAAAAGGTTACTAAGTAATCATAAATGGCTTTTAGTGTTGTGGGGTAAGTATTACAACTGACTCACTGGTGTCCGGATAATTGGAACAGTAGTACTGGTAATTATATAAACCCAGGAAACATTATATAAATATTGCAAGGCTTCCAGTGGGACAGTACATATTGTCAACATGAGGAAAGTTACTGTTACCCGAGGCTAAGCCGAGGTTAACAGTATTTACCTGAATGTTGACAATATGTACTGTCACACTGGAAGTCATGCAATATTTATTTTATTATACCGAACAAAATTACAAGTTTATTCAATTTATTCAGTACCTTTATAGAGGGGGTGAACATGGGTAGATCTACTACAATATAACACCACATATGAATATACCTGTTAACAGTATACTGGTACATGGCACGCACGTCAAAACGGTGACGTTATTGTTTTAAATTCCGTCATGCACATGTATGACCAACATTTTAGACGCATGTGCCATGTAACGGTATACCGTTAACCGGTCAAAACGTACTGTTAGCATGAGACAGTAAGAAATTGCCCATGATGAGTATATATGAGAATTTAACATTACAAAGTCACGTGAGGTATAATAAACTAATTTAATAATGTGATTTAACTGAGTTTGTTAAGCTTTTTTGAAAGCAGCGTAAAACACCATACAAACACTTATCAACCCTAGATCATTGTATACTGAATACCCAGTATCTCTTGAAAAAGTGTTTATTGGAATGTTGACTTTCATGGAAGGTTGTGGGCTTAAGATAGAGTGTATGATATGAGCATCCACTCGGCATCACCAGGGCAATCTGTCCTTGGCCAAGTGGTTAGCGTAGGGGTTTGGAACCAGGCAGTCGGGCCATAATTGGTACATTTCCTAAACACTATAGTAACCATTTGTTCACCCAGGGATCATGAAATAGTGAACAGTTGCCATGATATAACTGAATAAATGGGCAATCTGCCCTTGGCCAAGTGGTTAGCATACTGGTTTGGAACCAGGCCATGTCCATGGTACATTTCCTAAACACTAGTACCCATTTCTTCACCCAGGGATCATGAAATAGTGAACGGTTGCCATAATATAACTGAATAAATGGGCAATCTGCCCTTGGCCAAGTGGTTAGCGTACTGGTTTGGAACCAGGCCATGGCCATGGTACATTTCCTAAACACTAGTACCCATTTGTTCACCCAGGGATCATGAAATAGTGAACGGTTGCCAGGATAAAACTGAATAAATGGGCAATCTGCCCTTGGCCAAGTGGTTAGCGTAGGGGTTTGGAACCAGGCAGTAAGGCCATGGTACATTTTCTAAACACTAGTACCCATTTGTTCACCCAGGGATCATGAAATAGTGAACGGTTGCCAGGATATAACTGAATAAATGTTGAAAATTGTGGTAATTAAACCCTAATTAAAAAACAAACAAAAAAACCAGTAACAATAGTGCTATTGCTTCTTTACATCCAATTGCAAATACATTGGTCCAAGTCTGGCAGCTTATTTGTGTTTAGAAAATAGTGCTCATGCAACTCCATGCAGTCAATCAAGTTCTCATTTTCTAGTTTATTATTATACCCCAAGATACATAGTATATGGGGGCTATGTAGGAGTCACGCTTGTCGGTCGGTTTGTCGGTCCGTTGGTCTGTGGACATTTCTTGTGAACACTATTTCTCAGCAACCCTTGGTCAGAATTCAATATAACTTCACAAGAATAATTGATACCAAGCCTAGTTGTGCATATTGTCGGCGTGTTGCAATGGAATTATTTTTAAATGAGTTATGGCCCCCTTGAATTTCTCATACATATGTATATTGTCAGGCACCAGCTTGGGGGTATTCATCACCTTCAGTGATATTTCTAGTTTCAATTTGGAAACATCCAAAATCAGTCATCTCAATTCTAAAAGAATCTTATCAGGTAATCGGTTAATAAACAATGTGAATTCTTTTTCTATCCCTTAAGGCATTTGGGAGAATTAATTATTGGTTACTTTATCTCGTTCCCACATACAGGCGCTTTCTGATGCCTCTGCAGCAAGCAATTTTAAAAAAAACATAGTGACAAAAGGAGAAATTGCTCATGAGGAGCAATTTTTCCTTTTGCGACAATGTTTTCAACTGTATTCAATAATTAAAGATTCATAATTATATATATATTCCATGTTTTTGCCGCCTTGATGTTTTCAAAGTCGTATGATACAGATTTGCTGTATGTGGGAAAAGGTAGAAACTATTTGAGATTAGAAAGCAAACAAAAAATAATTGAAATTGCTTTGTCAAGAAAACAGTTGATTTAATTATATTTTGAATCAAATTTTAGTTACTGATTTATTTTGTCAACACACCAGTGTAATTGTGGGTTGGTTTTTACACTGCATTTATAAAAACTTGTTTGTTCATTTGTTTCATCTTGTTAGCCCTTTCCCTCATACAATATTTCTGCAGCAGATAACTTTGAACATATTTGGTCAAAAAATAGAAAATCTCGATAATTGAATGGATAATCTAACCTATGACTGAAAGTGGAAATCATTGTGACGAAAGGAGAAATTGCTCGTTTTGAGCAATTTCTTCTTTTGTCACTATGTTTTCAAAGAGCAGGGTGCTGCAGATGCGTCAGAAAGCGTCTATATGAGCGAAAGGGTTCAGATGGTGTGCCATGTGATTCGATGATGCTCTTTTGTGTGGGCTTGACAGATTGTCCCTTGGCATTCTAGTAGTTTTACCTGGAGTATTTAGTCAGTATAACTCATTATAAAAATGAAATTCTATTCTGTAGGGAATTGAAAAATTATTCTTTGAATTGATATATTATTCCTGCATGGGCCTTCTTCGGGATTTTATAGAGATCTCTACAGACTATATGTTATGTCTATATAATGACTCTATGTAACTTGTTTACAAGATGGACACATTTTGACACACAATATAATTATGTAGTCAGTAGAGATTTTTGTAAGAATGTTTTTGATGTTGTAAATCAGTATAATTCAGGTACAGTCTAATTACCTGCCTGTAGCTTTTCTGGGTCTCTTAACAGAAAATACAAAAATACACATAAAATACAGGGAAACCATGGAAAAACCATGGAAAATAACAAGGAATTTTATGTTAAGATGCGGAAACGCTGAAAATGGTCCGAATACTCCGGGGTCCACAGAACTATTCAAGGGTGTTCACAGGGTTTTTCCATGGAATTTCCGGGTTGTCCACTTAAATGTACTGGATTTTCCATGGAAAGTGTCAGATTATCCCAAAGTATCCCTTGGAAAGTTGTCTGAATACTCCGGGGATTTTCCGTGGATTTTAGTAGAGTCCCCGGAAAAGCTACAGCTGGGTTAAACTTGCTTTAGAAGTCACCTTTGTTAAGCAGCCAACTTGTATCAAGCAGCCACTTTTGACTCTCCCCTTGGAGGTTGCTTAAGACACCTTTGACTGTCATGTAGTATATCTTTTCAGCCAAATTATTGAGATTCATTAGGGATACCAGCCACATTTTTCAATCAGACATACACTGTATACATAACTCCTTGGGATTTATTCACAATGTGTTTTCAGTAATAGAGTCAGTACTGATGGAGTGATGTCTGATAAAAGATAAGAATTTTTCAAGACAAGAATTCACAAGAATTCACTAGAGAGTGCAGATCTGGGCAAGTTTAGGGACTTTCAGTCTGTCAGTATATGATTTGCATTACATTTTTCCCACTTGCAACACAATCCTGCAGTAAATGAAGTTATTAAATACAGTTGAAAACATTGTGGTAAAAGGAGAAATTTCATTGCATGCAGCTTCTGCTTTAATTGTCACTATGTTTTCATAAGTTCTCTGTTGCAGATGCGTCAAAATGTTTCTTCAAGAGGGCTTCAGATTTAACCCTTTCCCTCATATAGACGCTTTCTGACGCCTCTGCAGCAGACAGCTTTTTGAAAACATGGTGACTAAAGAAGAAATTGCTCAAAACGAGCAATATTTTTCCTTTTGCCACAATGTTTTCCTCTTTTAGTCATAGGTAATATATCCATTCAATTATAGAGATTTTCTATTTTTTGACAAAATATGTTCAAAATCGTCTGCTGCAGAATTGTCGTATGTGGGAAAGGGTTAAAAGAATTCATGTCTGCAGAGGTGTGCTGTGCATGAACTAGACAAGCTTTTGTTTACGTTCTTACCCTTTACCTGCAGTACTTACAACAAATGTGCAGCAGACTACATTTAACACTTTCCCACCTGCAGATGCATTTTGACGCAATAGCAGCAGAATACTTTTAACATTTTTCTACATATAGAAGCTTTCTGATGCCCCTGCTGCAGACGTCTTTTGCCACAATATTTGAAACATAATTCGATAATAGTTTTTTCATTTATAAAGATGTTCTATAATTTTTATTTGATGTCTTCAAAGTCGTCTTCTGCAGATTTGTTGTAATTGTGGGAAAGCGTTAAACATTGAGACAAAAATATGGAAGATCTTTATCAGTAGAAGTTTAATTATTCAATACAGTAGAACACGATTTGGCTTATATAGGAGAAACTGCTCATTATGAGTATTTTTCGTTTTGTCAAATTGTTTTCAAAATTCTTCTGCTTCAGATGTGTCAAAAAACATGAAGGTTGCGGGGAACAGTTGTAATAGATAGCTCTCTTTTCTTAAAATTTCAAGAAGGAGCTCAACTTCTTTCCAAGTTGCAATGCCAATATAGCTCTCTTTTCTTAAAATTTCAAGAAGGAGCTCAACTATTTTCCAAGTTGCAATGCCAATATAGCTCTCTTTTCTTAAAATGTCAAGGAGGAGCTCAACTTCTTTCCAAGTTGCAATGCCAATATAGCTCTCTTTTCTTATAATGTCAAGAAGGAGCTCAACTTCTTTCCAAGTTGCAATGCCAATATAGCTCTCTTTTCTTAAAATGTCAAGAAGGAGCTCAACTTCTTTCCAAGTTGCAATGCCAATATAGCTCTCTTTTCTTAAAATTTCAAGAGGGAGCTCAACTTTTTTCCAAGTTGCAATGCCAATATAGCTCTCTTTTTTTATAATTTCAAGAAGGAGCTCAACTTCTTCCCAAGTTGCAATGCCAATATTGAGTGACAGAAATTTTGGCAAAACAAAAATAAGTCCTCATGGCAATCAAAATGTCCCCCCCTACATATACATACCTCAAGCCTGTTCTCGTAATGAGTGTCCTCGTCTTAATTGGAAAACCTTATTGGATATTTGTAGAGATATCTCTCCCCAACCTAGACTCGGTGACAATGTTCCTATAGTATAGAGCGGAGATTTTCTCCAATTCAACCCGTCTCCAACAACATTCGGTGTTCTTTATTCACTGGTCCTCTTTTTATTATTCTATATTGGATAGAGTCTATACCACCAGAGGCAATTTCAAATTACTGCTCTCAGTGGCGCATGTATGTGTCTTTTTGTTGTATAAAAGAAATGGATCTCAATATACATACAGAAGTGGGAGTGAGGATGTGATTCTATAGGCCTGGTTTTTATCACGTTTTTTTCCCGTCCTTATTCGAAGGAAAAATAAGATATTCATAGGTTCAACGTGTTTTGAATGTGAAAATGTCGGGAAACCTAATCAATCCGGATAAAACTCGTGAAACTTTGTGCTAATATAACGATGGTGGTGGAGAGAGAATGTGGAATAGGAAGCATTTAATGTTTTACCATGACTTTGTGTATATCAACAATTCACCTGCTCTGGTACTTTTTGTTGGCTGCATTTAACCCTTTCCAACATACAGGAAATATGCAGTAGATGACTTAACCCTTTCCCTATTACGACTTTTCTGCAGCAGACGACTTTGAACATGTTTTGTCAAAAATTAGAAAATCTCTATAATGCCTAAAAGTGGAAAAGACTGGCAAAAGGAGAAATTGCTCGTTTTGAGCAATTTCTTCTTTTGTCACTATGTTTTCAAAAAAGCTGTATGCTGCAGAGGTATCAGAAAGCATCTTTATGAGGGAAAGGGTTAAAAAACATCTTAGCAAAAATATGAAAAATCTCTAGGAAAAAAAAGGGAATATTATTGAATAGAGTTTTGAAATATTTTGAAAAAGAGGGGAAATTGCTCATTTAAATAATGAGCAATTTGTCCTTTTGACACAATGTTTTCAAAAGTCATCCTCTATATATAGGCGTCAAAATGAAGGAAAGCGTTAAACCATCAGATAATTTATAAATTACTTTCTTTCCAAGGATAATGACAAAAGTCAATGCATCATTCGTCTTCCACCATTGGCTATGTGGAAAAGCAGCCAGTTGCTTGGGAAGATTGTTGTGTGGAGTACTGGTGTGAGAAAACCAGGAAATGCATGAGTAGCTCATGAACTGGCCGTCGTGATATAGCTGAGAAATTGTTAAAAACGGCGTTAAACCCCAATCAATCAAACATTGATATATTAAATATAGTACTGTTATTAATGAATTACATTAATCTAAAAACGTGAAAATAAGTCAGAAGGGAAAAATAAAACCATTAAAAAACCCAATGAGCTGTTATTTTAAAATGAAATTTATGTGAACCATTAAATGTTATAATTATTATAAAATAAACTTGTCTAAAAGATGAACTGTTATTATCAATCAGATATGAAGCAGAATTGATTATTTCAGAATCAATAAACACAAACTGTCATTTCAAAATTAAATGAGTCTAGAAAAGAACTATAAAGCATATATTTCACACATAAAGAGACACGTTCCGAAGCCTCGATCTGCAGCGTATAAATTTTAAAAACATTTGCAATAGGATAAATTGCTTATGATGAGCAATTTCTCTTTTTGGACACAATTTTGTTCAACTCTTATTATTTAATCGTTATACTTTCATTTACTGAGATTTTCCATATTTTTGTCTGGATGGTTTCAAAGTCATCAATCTATGCTGTAGATATTACTGTATTTGGGAATGGGTTATTATCATCTAGATTTGTCTTGAATTAACCCTTTCCCACATACAGTAAATCTACATAAGACGACTTCGATATTATCTAGTCAATAATATGAAAATAAAATTATTGAATAGAATTGAAAATCTTGTGGCAAACAGAGAAATTGCTCATTATGAGCAAATTTTTTGCCACACAGTTTTCAAAAGTTGTCTGCAGTGCAGAGGCGTCAGAAGCGTCTATAAGGAGGGAAAGGGGTAAGGCACATGAAACGGAATTGTTTTCTCAGAATAATTTTAAACATGCCAAACATGTTCTGTTACAGATTGGTGTTACACTGTAACAACCGGCTGTGTTTCATTTAATATGATTTGATTTACCAAATACATGAAATGAAACAAGAAACATATGTTATTGTCATGAAATGGGAACAGTGATCTAAGAAATAAATAATATTGTGCATTGTTAAAAGAGGTAGAACAGATTTATGTTAAGTAAAGAAAATAGAATACAAAAGACAAGAAATATGTAAGTGGTATGAAATTGGGACAGTGATCAAAGAGAGGAATATATATTTTGCATTGTGAAAAGAGGTAGAAAAGAATTATTGTTCGTAAAATAGAATAATAGAACTAAGTCAAGAAATACATTAGTGGTATGAAATGGGGACATTAATATCTAAGAAGACCTTTATTGTACAATGTTAAAAGAGATCAAACAGGATTTATCGTTCGGGAATATTTAACAGTGGAATTCTTGATGTTTCACGAAGTACATGATTAAGCTCACACATCACATGACCTGATGGACTGAATGGTATGCCTAATTTATCCCACAAAATGTTCTCTATCGGTGGAAACATTCACTTACCCACCTACAAAGACACCAATTATGAGCCCCTGGATCTTATACTCGAGGCCCAAGAAGAGGTGAGTGTTTAATAAACCCCTTTCCCACATACAGCAAATCTGTCAGAATGTTTGTCTTAATGATATCAATGAATTTAAAGTGGCCGAGTTGTTAGCGTCCTGGATTTGGAAACGGGCATCCTGGGTTTGATCCCCAGTCGCAGCACATCCGTAATGGTGGAGAGCCCTTCGGCAAGGTACAATTCTAGTGCCGGTTTGTTTACCCAGGGATCATGAATAACTGAAATAATGTTGTTTATGGCTTGTAACAATTTCAATTAACCCTTTCCCTCATATAGACGCTTTCTGACGCCTCTGCAGCAGACGGCTTTTTGAAAACATAGCGACAAAAGAAGAAATTGCACAAAACGTGCATTCAATTATAGAGATTTTCTATTTTTTGATAAAATATGTTTAAAGTCGTCTGCTGCAGAATTGTCGTATGAGGGAAAGGGTTAAACAAACAAACTTGATGATATCTAGACCAAGTCCAAACTTGGGACTTATCAAGGCAAAAACTAACTCACATTGTCAAAATTGAATTGGGAAACAAAAATCGTAAGAAAACTGGAAATGCATGTTCGACTTGTTTATGAAATTTCGAAGTATTAATTTTGAGCAACTTACCATACAGAGCCATGGAACTTAGGTGAGCATTACAGGGCCACCTGGTTACCGTCTTGTGTATAGCTAGGCCTTGAATTAATAAAATCTAACGTACAAGAAACCATCTATGCAAAAAAAAAGATGGAAATTATCTAAATAAAATGTAAAAACTATTGAAAAAATTGAAAACACCCAGCCTCACTCACAGTAGTCAAAGCAGAAATTACTCATTATTCCATTTGTCACAACGTTTTCAAAAGTTGGGTCATACCAAAGACTTTAAAAATGGTAATAATGGCTGCCCTCCTTGTCGCCTAGGGTTGCGGGGTTAGCATTACAGCTGACTGGCTCATGCCAGAATAAATGGACCAGTAGTACTGGTAACTTGTGACTCGGGAAACATGTGATATAAATGAAACATTGTTGAAAGCGGTGTAAAACACTGATGAATCAATCAAAAGTCGTCTGCTGCAAATGGTGTAATAAAGCATCTTTCTCTATGTCGGACAGGGTTAACTTGTTTCCTGAATTGTGATTCATCCCCATTGAAATATTTGATGGCAAATTTAGAATGGAACATTGGGGCCAACTTGAGTTACATGTATCTATTACTGATAAAGTGGAAATTGTTATGTCAGTTGGAAAAATTGTTCATTATAAACAATTTTCTATTCAAAAAATATAAAGTAGACTACCTTTTTGATATCAGCAAAAATATAGAAAAAACTCCATAAATGAAATTAAAATTATTAAAAACATTGTGGCAAAACAAGAAATTGCAGATGTGTCTGCATGTGCGATACTGGGTTTAGGTATATGTATGAATAGAAAATATATAATATAGGGTCGTAGCTCAACGAAGGATCTCGAATATTGTGTTAACCCTTTCCCTCATACGGCAATTCAGCAGCAGATGACTTTGAACGTATTTTGTCAAAACATAGAAAATCTCTTTAATTAAATGGATAACCTATGACAAAAAGTGGAAAACATTGTGGCAAAAGGAGAAATTGCACGTTTTGTGCAATTTCTTCTTTTGTCACTATGTTTTCAAAAAGCCGTCTGCTGCAGAGGCGTCCGAAAGCGTTTATATGAGGGAAAGGGTTAATGCATTGTGATAAGGTGACCTGTGAAGGTTATCAAAGAGAATATTTTTAAGTCTAGGTTGACAGTAAATCCGGTGCTGCGATTTGAGTATTTAAGGGAGACTTCTTATCAATTAACGAGGCTAGATAGACAAGGTTATAGCCTCATGTATGAATACAAAATATAGGATCTTACCTCTACGAAGGATCTCTCACTGCATTCATACATTGAGAAAAGGTGAACTGTGAATGGTAGAAAATAGACCATTTATAAGTCTAGGTTAGCAGTAAATCGTGCTGCGATTTGAGACTTATATCAATTTATGAGGCTAGATAGACAAGGTTATAGGCTGATTATTTCTGGAGACAGATGTTACTTTTACATAATGTGAGAGGAATCCGCTGTGGTCGAGTGGTTAGCGTCGGGGATTTCGAAACCGGGTGTCCCGGGTTTGATCCCCAGTCGCATCACCTCGTTCATGGTGGAGTGCCCCTGGGCAAGGCACATTTTCTAGCCTAGTATTGGTTTGTTTACCCAGGGATCATGAATAAGTGAACTGTCGCCGTGATATAACTGAAATAATGTTGAAAGCGGCGTAAAACCCCAATAAATAAATAAATAAATACATAATGTGAGATGTCCAATTTAAAGCCTTAATTCCATACTACTCAAAATCTGATGAAGAAAAACACAAATTTTATTGGAACACATACGTTTGTCAGGGTATTGGTGTGTATGTCAAAACCCACATGGTCCAAAAGTGACAAAGTAATCAAAACCACAATAATGGAAGTAACAGAGGGTAGTTGAAACTCTAAAAATTAACCCTTTCCCTCATATAGACGCTTTCTGAAGCCTCTGCAGCAGACGGCTTTTTGAAAACATAGTGACAAAAGAAGAAATTGCACAGAACGTGCAATTTCAACTTTTGCCACAATGTTTTCCACTTTTTGTCATAGGTTATCCATTCAATTATGGAGATTTTCTATGTTTTGACAAAATACGTTCAAAGTCGTCTGCTGCAGAATTGTCGTATGAGGGAAAGGGTTAAAAATGCAGTGTAGTCAAACCCAAATGATATAATAAACAGGGAAGTCAATGAATTTTGTGCCCCAAACTACTTCTCACCGAATTCACTAGTTACATGTATCTGCCCTTGAAGTTTGATATTAATTTTGATAAGATCAAAGGAGTTTGCAGAGTATCTTCATGTATTTTTCCAGTCAATTTCCTATCAATACTTCTAGAGTTACAAATTTCCCTGAGATTATATAACCCTTTGGCACAAACACTTTATAATGCCTCGATCTGCAGCAGATGACTTTTGCAAACATTGTGGCGAAATTAGCCAGGGCCGAATGGTAAGCATCAGGGTTTTGTAACCGGGCATCCAAGCTTTGATCCCCAGTCACAGCAGTCATTGTGGACAAGACAAGACAAGGCACATTTCTAGCCTAGCCCTTTCCCTCATATAGATGCTTAAATTCTGACGCCTCTGCAGCAGATGGCTTTTTGAAAACATAGTGACAAAAGAAGAAATTGCTCAAAACGAGCAATTTCTCCTTTTGCCACAATGTTTTCCACTTTTAGTCATAGGTTATATCCATTCAATTTTTAGAGACAAAGTTGTTTGCTGCAGAATTGTTGTATATCAGGGAAAGGGCTAGTACTAGTTTGTTTTCCAAGGAGTCATGAATAAGTCAACTGAACAAAAGGAGAAATTGATCATGTGTAATTTGTCCTTTTGCCATAATGTTTATAAAACTCCTGCTGCAGATGTGGCCGCATGTGAGATTGTATATGTATGAATACAAAATATAGGATCTCATAATGAGCAATTTCTCCATTTGGTACAATGTTTTCAACTTTATTCAATAATTGTTCTCTCATTTATCCCCTTCCGACTTGGAGTTGCATTCTGACACATCTGCAGCAAACGAATTTTGAAAACGCTGACAAAAGGAGAATTTCTCAAAACGAGCAATTTCACCTTTTGCCACAATGTTTTCAACTTTTTTCAGTAATTATATTTTCATTTATAGAGCTTTTTCATGTACTTGCATGATTGTTTTCAAAGTCGTCTGCTTCAGATTTATTGTATGTGGGAAAGAATTACGGAACTTGATATCAGCATTTCCTTTTTGAATGTGTATAAATGATAGACATGTCAGACACATGGCCTCTTATTGCTTGGGTAGATTCAATTGATTATTGATGTAGGCAGACTCCTGTCACCTATATATTGTTTACCCATGCTGTGTCACCCATATTTCTTTTACCTTTACATTCGATACCCCTTTCCCACATACATACAATCAATCTCAATCAAACACTTTTGAAATCATGGAAAATCGACTTCAATTTTAGCATGATGAGCAATTTCCTCCTTTTGCCACAATATTTTCAAAAGTCATATCCTGCAGATGTGACACAATGTCATAATGAGCAAATTTTCCTTTTACCACAATGATTTCAGCTCTTTTCCTTAATTATACCCCCTTCAAAAGAAGAGGGGGTATATAGAAGTCACTGAGTCTGTCTGTCGGTCGGTCGGAAGCCATATTTTGTCTGGCCTATTTCTTACAAACCACTGGGTGTAATTCTATAAAATTTTACATGAAGCTTCTATACCAAGAGAAGATGTGCATATCCTAAAGGTCTTACAATTGCATGTTATTTTACAGAGTTATGGCCCTTTTACTTATTAAGTTATGGTGTAGGTCAATTTGCTGTTTTCATCTTCAGTGATAGTTCCAGTTCATTTTTCATTTATAGATATTTTTCACATTTTCTTGTTGATGTTTTCAAATTCATCTATTGAAGATTTATTGTATGTAGGAAAGGGATAAGAGTTTTCCTATTTGAGAATCTTTTATATAACAGAAAAGCTGAATACTGGCAATGACTGTTATATAAGAAATTTTATATCTATGAATCCATATTACAATATTTAAACTCTGTATTTTATCATGGAACAGACATTTATGGTCAGTAAATACGTCAATTGTTGGAAAAAGGCCACACAGCCTTTCTTATAAAAGTCATTAAGTTATAGATTATATAGTCATGAAAAAATGGTCATTATGACTTTTTATCTGGTAACCTTTTACATGGTATGATTAACTCTTTCCCTCATATAGACACTTTCTCAGACGCCTCTGCAGCAGACAGCCTTTTGAAAACATAGTGACAAAAGAAGAAATTGCTCAAAACAAGCAATTTCTCCTTTTGCCACAATGTTTTCCACTTTTAATCATAGGTTATCCATTCAATTATAGAGATTTTCTATGACCTTAGCTGTCGATGCGACATAAAACACTAAACATTCATTCATTCATTCATAGAGATTTTCTTTTTTTTGACAAAATATGTTCAAAGTCGTCTGCTGCAGAATTGTCGTATAAGGAAAGGGTTAAACGTTCCCACATACAACAAATCTGTAACATCTTGACAAATCTCTGTAAGTGAAAGTTTAATTATGGAATAAAGTTGAAAATATTGTGACAAAAGAAGAAACTGCTCAATTAGAGCCAGCTAGTATACACCTAAGGGTTAAAATGCAAAACATCAGAACTTAAATTATATAATATGCATGCAATAAATGGGTACAGTACGGAACCAAAGAAACACATACTTTATAAGATAGACCTTATCATTATAAAAAACTTAAATGTGTATTTAACCCTTTCCCACATATAGACGCTTTCTGATGCCACTGCAGCAGACGACTTCTGAAATCGTTGTGGCAAAAAGGAGAAATTGTTAAAAATGAGCAATTTTTCCTTTTGCCACAATGATTTCAACCTATGAAATAATCATACAACCATTTATAGAGTTTTTCTATATTTTGAACTTGATAATGTTAAAAGTTGTCTGCTGCAGATGTATTGTACGTGGGAAAGGGTTAAGGTGTAGCTAGTATTTGTTTTTTCATTCCAATTTGTTATGTCAACTGCCTCTGCAAGGTGAAACTTTGGAATCATTTCTGTTATTACCTGTCTAGACAATCTGTTTGTCTGTCATGCTTTTTGCTTAATTGCTTTTGGCAAGCAACACAGTCATCCGTTTTAAAGATATCTCAACCTGATCTTTTGTGATCACTTTGAGTCTGGCGTCCATTGCCTAGCAATGTCCAGCGACTCAATTTCTTTAAGCACAATCTGGTGAGCTTTTGTGATCACCTTGAGTTTGGTGTCCGTCTGTATTTCTTTAACACTTTTCTTCATATAGACGCTTTCTGACGCCTCTGCAGCAGACAGCTTTTTGAAAACATAGTGACAAAAGAAGAAATAGCTCAAAACGGGCAATTTCTTCTTTTGCCACAATGTTTTCCACTTTAAGTCATAGGTTATCCATTCAATTAGAGATTTTTTATTTTTAGCTCACCTTTTATGATTGCCCTTTGTCCGTCGTCTATCCACAATTTCTTGTGAACACGATCTAATTTTCATTTATTATCCCATGATTATGGATGGCCCTTTAAAATTGGCAAAATTGCTATAATTGACCTTGTGAACAAGTTAAAGTCATCATTTATTATCCAATGTTTACCACACTTATTCAGTAGCTTGATATCCATGAGAGCTCGGTTCTTTTCAAAAACCAGCCAGATCCATCCATGCCTGATTGGATTATGGCCCTTTAAAATTGGCAAATTATTTATAATTGACCTTGTGAACACGATAAAAACTTCATTTATTATCCGATGTTTACCAAACTTATTCAGTATTTAGATATCCTGAGAGCTTAGCTCCTTTCGAAAACCAGCCAGATCCGTCCATGCATGACGGGATTATGGCCCTTTAAAATTGGCAAAATTGCTATAATTGAAATGTGAACAAGATAAAGTCATCATTTATTATCCGATGTTTACAAAACTTATACAGTAGCTAGATATACATGAGAGCTTGGTTCCTTTTGAAAAGATCCGTCCATGCATGACTGAATTATGGCCCTTTAGAATTGGCAAAATTGTTATCTATTTTTGTAGAGCAATTAAATTAGGACCATAAAACATTTACTCAGGTGAGCGATATTGGGCCATCATGGTCCTCTTGTTATGTTCAAAGTCGTCTGCTGCATAATTGTCGTATGAGGGAAAGGGTTAAACAATGTTTCTTAGGTAACCCTTTTGATTGGTTAACAAACATGTCTGTCATGCGCATGCAGGCTCATATAGAAAAGGGGTTAATTGTCAAAACTTTGAAATTCTTTAAACCACGGTTCTAGTTCTTAACATAGCTAAAAATGTGATAAACAAACAACATGAAATTGAATTAATATACTTTCATCCTATATGAACATATATTGAATAATTATCAACGTTATTGTATAATCCTGATTTTACAGACAGATAGAGGGTTTAAAAACCTCACAGTCCCCTCCGATAAAACTGATGGGGGGATTGACAACTGATACAAACCAAAGTTGAAAGATATAGGGGAAGAGGATTTTGATAACAAATGATTGATTAATACACTGCTTTGTCATTGAGTAGAAGAACAGGACAAATGGGATTATAAAATCTAGTGTTGGGGGATTTATTGACTTTCCTTGAGATCATCTTTCTGCAAAACCTATCAATCGGAATGGCGACAAACTTGTTCAAATTTGCAAGACAAATTTTGACATATCTCAATCCGTGATTTTATCACGGGGATACAGATGAGTTAAGCAACAGCTATTCTGAGACAGATTCAATCAATCATGAAATGATTTTTGTAGTAGTGTTTCGCATCTCTAATATCTTCTTATTCTCCCATCTCTTATTGTCTTATAGATGGCCTTTAATTTTGTCATGATCTAATATCGTGTACAGTCCACGCACATTTTGTCAACTTTGAAGTCTTGATTTACCCGGGCCGGCCAGGCTTTCCTACTTACAAGAAATCTGCAGCAGATGACTTTGAAAGCATTGAGACAAAAATATATAAAGTTTCTTTAAATGAATATGTTGCTTTTGAATACAGTGGAAAACATTGTGGCAAAAGGAGAAATTGCTCGTCTTGAGCAATTTATCCTTTGGCAATAATGTTTTCAAAAGTCGTCTGCTGCTATTGTGTCAAAATGCGTCTGCAGGTGGGAAAGGGTTGACAGATGACCCAAACATTCCCCTCTGTGTTTGTAAAACTAGTCTTTTTTCCATAAGTATTTTAAATATTGCATGTCTCCTGCATAGTTATTCAAAATCTGTTCTAATGCGAAAATGTCTGATGTGAAATTTATTGGGCTGCAAAATATCTTACTTTAAACCCAAATCTGCCATTTTTATGTCAAAAATACATTACCAGTCATTTAATACCTGATATATAATCTCAACACCGTTAATTCATCCAGAAAAGAAGCTCGCGCAGCCATGCATAGCCCTCACGCGTGTGTGATACACACGGCCGCCGGTAATACCGGCGCACGGGCCATGTGACCCCCACTTTTAATTTCTGGACACACCAACTGACAGCTAAGAATTTATTTCATTTTTATATTTTATTTCTTGGTCTGTTTAAGGCATTCGCCTTAAACAAGTTATTTTCATTCAGTTATTCAACTACATTAACAACCTAACAACATAATTGTGTAAATTACTAATTGTAATTAAGTTGTTTTTTGTGAACACAACTAACTGAGAAGTCACGGGTGGGTTACCCCACCCACTATTTCAGTTACGTATCGGGTGCGGTAATGGCCATTCATTCTTTCAACGAAGTTATAGTTACACCGACCCTATTAGCGATAATATATTATTATCGCCTTGTATTACATTATGTATATTAATTAAACATGAACAATTTTGGAAAATATTTGTAAAATCTTTTTCATTGAAATACGTTCCGTGATCAACGGGTATAGTAGAAAATAAAAAATAGAAAAAAATTATATTTTTTGTTGAATCGTATAAATTGTTTTGTTTCATATATATTCTATGTCACATAGTGGTGATCAGAGGCGTGACTCATAACGGCTGTATGAGACACGCGTCTGTCCTGTTTTGCGTTCACTAAGTACACACAGGATTCACCCTGTGAGTACTTCTCTTCCTGGCCTGCTTCCATTTGGAAACAGTCTGGGTTGAGGAGGACTCACAAAAGCTGGAAGAGTAAGAAGACCCCTAAAAAGGTTTCTCTTAGCTCTACGAGTGAAGCGGAGTTTGAGGGGTTCTCCCAACAATCAGACTCCGCGGCTGTGTTGAGTGAGCAGAAGGTCAGAGCTGTTCCTTCTTCACTCCGCACAACCGCTCAGAGGTCCAGATTAGGAGGTGTAATCAGCTATTTTCCCCACAAATTCCCTCTTAGGAAACAAACCCTATGCTGTGGGTTCTCAATACCCACAGCATAGGGTAAGAGGGTCAAATGAGGATTTTAGACATGCATACGCCCCTTATCTGGAGCTCTGACCGCTCCCCCTCAGCTTCGGCTGGTCCTTCGCGGGACATGGAGGAGCGGATGGCAGCGGCTGATGTCTGTTATTCCGTCGGGAAACAAAGGCCTTCGGGCCAGAAACCGTACGGACACAGTGATGGTTGGCCTCAAGAGTGAGCAACCGTCTGCTGAACGACATTATCTGACGCCAGGTGTTGGGGCTGACCCTTCGGGAGACGCCATGGGTCAATCAAAGGGAAACCTCACTGATTGGCCACCTCTAACACCACACTCTGCAGTAAGCAGTCTTCGGACGCTTACAGAGTGCCAAATTATAATGTCTGCGGACAGAATTCTTTGGAGACCGGTGATAGAGCAGCTTCACAACTGCCTATCATTAGTCAACCGGGTAATGCTTGCGAGCAAAACCTATATGACTCCGGGTAACCGGGTACCGGGCAACCAGTCAGTCATTTCGCCTAGGCGCGACCAGTCACCGGGCAAATCCGGCAGTCATTTAGCGATGACGCGACCGGTCAGTCATTAAGCCATGACGCGACCGGGCAAATTATCAGTCAGTTTAACATGACGCGACCGGGCAGTGGGCAGTCAAGGTAACGAGCAGTCGTTAAGCTAGTACCACTCGTTCTTCGCACAACCGGTCTATACGATATTCAAAACACTGGTCATTACGCACCAGGCTCAGATATCCAACCGTCTAACATCGGTTATAAGGAGTACAGGACAGATAAATCTTTCCTTTCTCCAAGGGGAATAGTGTTCTTCTGTAGGGATTACACTCCTCAAAAGAATGAGAATAGAAGAGTACGGATATTCAAAACACTGGTCATTACGCACAAGGCCCAGATATCCAGTTATAGGTAGTACAGGACAGAGAAATGTTTCCGTGTCTCCAAGTGGAACATGGTACTTCTCTAGAGATTACACTCCTTCCCCGATACAAAGCTCCGTTTCAAAAGATGTAACGGATCGGTGATAGGCGGGTTAACCAAGCCTACCGGGATCAGCAATACCCACCTGATGGGAATTCACTGTTCCCGGAAGGACACCTTTCGAAGAGGCAGTCCTTAGAAGGCAAACCCCCGATCGGAATAACTCAGGTTTTCCGTGAAAGGGAGGTCGAGACCGTCCCATACGGTTAGTTCGGCGCCGACGATCGATCCAGTGCGACCTCTCTCTACTGCGGAGAGAGGAGGTTCATATCACACGATCGACACCTTAACACAACAATAAAGTACACCAAGATTGAATATTATTTTCAATCCCTTCTCTTACTTTTATAAGACTGTTGTGTCTTTCAGTTGAAAGACGGATTAGAGTCAAGCATCGTAGGGCTCGACACTCTCCCACCTCCTCGTCTGACGGGCGGGGGCGGGGGGGGGGGGGGGGGGGGGGGGGGGGGGCAGTCCCCTTCAGATTACGAGCCGGCTGTAGAGCGTTGACCTCTACAGCAGAACATTAAGGAAGTACTTAGGGTGGTGCCTAATACGTTATGCCCGAAGGTTGACGCTTAAACGTCGTTTAAACCTATAATGATTTCGAGCAAAACCTACACTCTGCAGTACAGCAGTCTTCGGACTTCTACAGAGTGCCAAGTTATAATGTCTGAAGTTTTTGGAGACTAGTGATAGAGCAGCCTCACATCAGCCTATCATTAGTCAACCGGTCAGTAATGGTCAGAGGGAGCTACCATTACTGAACGTTCCCAGAGCTGGGTAACGAGCAGTCGTTAAGTCAAGTTGACTCCAACCGTTTTGTCAATATTATGACATAAGCATTGGACAACCGGGTGTTTTCGAACACAGCCAAGTGAAAATCTCCTTCGCAGAGTTGTCGTTCCTTACACTCATATGAATGTAATGAGTCGATAGTGCTAGAGAATGAGTCAAATGCCTACCGAGTACTCAATTAATCACTGGGCATAAACGGTTGTCGCGTGAACGTTCACAGGGCAGTCAAACTCTTAACTGGGCATAAACGGTTACCGGGCAAACGGTCACCGTGAAAACAAAAATTCAACTATGAATTCTTCGGAATTCAACAGTATTCCAATTGACAAATGTCCTCGGACACAGTCATTTGGAGATCGGGCAATGTCTTTAGACATAGCCAGTAAGGCACCGGTCAAACGGGTAATGTCTTAGGACATAACCTTTCGGCAGTCAATCGGGCAGTATGCTGGGACATAGCCGATTAAACAGTCGGCCATCGGGTATGGGGAGTACCGGTCAAATAGTTATGTCAGTCCCCAGGGAGGAGAGAGTGCGTCTCTAGGGACTACACTCCTCCCAAGTAATACCCATCGTACCAATTGTTGGGACGAGTCGATGTCCGACGGTATTACATGGGAGAGATTCAGTTGATTTCATAAATCAATCCCCTATGCTGGCCTACCGGGATCAACCGTTCCCAGAGGATAGTCACTCTGTGAACTCTCTCATACGTGAGCTCGGACCGAAGGTTGATTCCATGCGATCTCATTCTTCTTCGGAAAAGGGATAAATTCCTCGATCATGACTCCTTCATAGGATTCCTCCCACCAATGGGCTAAGTTTTGTGGAAAAGTAGCCAGTGGCTTGGGAAGATTGTTGTGTGGAGTACTGGTGTGAGAAAACCAGGAAATACATGAGTAGGTGAACTGGCCGCCGTGATATAACTGAGAAATTGTTAAAACGGCGTTAAACCACAATCAATCGATCATAGGATTCCTCCATGTCGAATCGGACACTGACATTCCGGTCCAGAACCGGCTTTAGTCAATCCGCACGTCGTCGGGTAAAACCCACGACCCCGTCTTGTCTGACGAATAAGAGACATATCGGGTTCAGTGCTCCATCGGATGATTAACAATTTAGAGCTGGACTCTAAATAAACTATCATTAGTGGGAAGTTACTGCATTCACTGCGTCCATAGGCGCATTTCGGCGTATGCGGCAACATTGTTCACAGGGACAGAACGTACAGTGACTTCTGCTAAGGCATTCTTAGAAGCCCAACCTGTGAAGACACAAGAGACAGGCTAATTTCGAGCCTAGCTTTCTGCTTCCGCTGGCCCTGCCTTATCAAAGCCCCGTACGGGAGCAAAGTTGGCATACAACCAAGTAGAGCACTGTCCCTAATCCGCGGCTATAGGGAAGCGCTCCTCTCTATTAAGCTAACAGGAATGCCATGGAGTGGGTATCAACCTTCCATTCGGTGGTTTCTACAACCGTCTTTCGTCTGGTTCCGGTGAAGACCGGAATAAGACTTATCGACTCAGATTGCGTCTAGTACGGTCGAGTAATAAAATGGAATGTTCCGTTTTATCAAGAACGCAATCCGGAACGGCTGTCTGAGCGATTCTTAGACCAAACAGACACCTGTTACCACGTACCGGTTGCTTTTTCATCGAGGAATGACCGTCGATTCTTTGTAAACGGGGAAGTGTTCCTTTCAAACACTTCACTTCGATTACCTGCGTTTAGAATTAATTCCCAAAACGGGCAAGTCGGATCTATTCCCCTCAAGAGACTCGTTGTAGGACGTTTCTCGTTGAGCTGGCCCTTCGGACAGACTCGATTCGCTATAAGAGAATCCGATTACCATGTCCTGGATAAGGATCAGTAATTAAGGGAAACGGTCCGATACATGCTTCATACTACACCCGAATTGTTTACAGTTCGGGGCAGTGTGTTAAATACTCATTACAGTACAGGGCTTAACTGACTAGGACATGTACATGATCAATAGAGTAGACAGTAGTCCTTCGATTGGCAATAATTATTACTCCCTGAATTGCCCCCATAATTCAAATGAGTCAACTTCCGGTGTCGTTATTCTCTTCCTGACAATGACTTTAGAAACACAGTATTGGCCCAGAGATCGTAGTTCAACGTTCTTCTGGCCTGCCTATCGACATAACCGTTACATCTTCATTAGAAGTAGACAGTTCTTACCGATTGGTGTTTTTTAAGGTACGTCAATCAGTAATTTATGCTTACATTTGTTGCCGACCTCTCGCATTCAAGATTCGGCGATGAACACAACAATTATTGTTCGATGCTCCAATGCGCTTAACTTCAAAGTTCAGATCCATTTCTCTCCAAACTTTTACGTTCTTCGGAAGCGGCCGCTTCTTAAGTTATAAACTGAGACTTAAATTCGTCTTGCTTGGCGAACACTATCAGGGAAGTGAGTTCTTTGCTTTCAGTAAAAACGAATTTCATCAGGTTTTACAGCCGTATGGTTATTCAACCGTTCTTATAAACCTGTATTCCTACTGAGACCAAGTTGCCTTTGGTGCTTCCTAACCCATCACATTTCACAACCTTTCTGTGAACTGTGTTCCCTTAGATATAACCTGATCTTGTACCCTGTCAAGGGTCTTAAGTTCTATATAAAACATTCGAGGGCTGTAAGAGCCACAGTAGGGGTTATTCAACCTCAGGTAGGAGAAGGATATGTCAGCAGCGTATTCAAACACTGGATATCCTATTCCTTTAATTAGTAATAAGATCCTTCTGATAAAGTCTTAAAACGTTTCAATCAGAAATTATTCCTCTCTGGACACACAAGTGGACTCTCAGCGAGTACTTACCTAATTAATACACAAATTACTAAATACATAAACAGTTGTGTTTATATTTAGTAGTACCGTAGGTACTCTTACCAAGTGCTACGATTTCTCGGGACCGGCATTGTGTTGGACGATCCTCCCGACCGATGCTGCAAAGTCATCAGGTATTAAATGACTGGTAATGTATTTTTGACATAAAAATGAAGATTTTAAAGTAAAACATATTTTTATTAGAAAATACTTACCAGTCATTTCAGATTCCCGCCTCCCAACCCCGCGTCGTCACCCAACACTAAACGCTGCAAGTTAACGGTGAAATTAAAAGTGGGGGTCACATGGCCCGTGCGCCGGTATTACCGGCGGCCGTGTGTATCACACACGCGTGAGGGCTATGCATGGCTGCGCGAGCTTCTTTTCTGGATGAATTAACGGTGTTGAGATTATATATCAGGTATTAAATGACTGGTAAGTATTTTCTAATAAAAATATGTTTTACTTTAAAAAACTTCATTTTGAGATCATAAAACATACTCTTTGGGATGACAAATGATCGGTTAGCATGCAAACTATGTTTATGATGATTATTTTCAGGTTGGTTAGCATGTAAACTATGTTTATGTTCCCCGGGAGTTTGACATGATAACAGTTGAATTATTGTATTATGTCAGATTAATTTTGCAAGGTGCCAAACATGGTATTTCTTTATCTGTTCTTTACATACAACACCTGCCAACAAACAACTTTGAAATATCTTAGTTAATATAGTGAAATGAAAGTTTCATTAATGAAAAGAGTTGAAAATTTGTCGGTAAATGGAGAAATTGCTTAAAATTGCCACAATGGTTTCAATAGTCTCTGAACAAAAAGGTAATGATGCAATTACTCTTTTCTAAGATGTTTTCAGCATTTGAGTAAATCAAATTGTTAAATGGCTAATATCCAAAGAGACTATACATTTTGAACTTACCTGTCCCTTGTTGTAATTTCAGGCCCAGCTTATTGCGCAATCCATTGGCCAGGCGTTCCAGGTGGCGTATATGGAATTTCTGAAGGCCAATGGCATTGAGGACCCTGTATTAATGAAAGAGATAGATTACCAAGAGGTACTTAATCAGCAACAGATATACGGTGAAGAACTCAACATGTTCTCTAATAAAGATTTGCAAAAAGAGGTGAGTATTTTATTTTCTTGATCTGCTAAATGTTCTCAACATTAATGACCTGAGCTTCAGAAACAGCTGTATGATTTGTAAACATCAAATAAAGAAGTAGATGACTCTGAAAACGTGTAAACAAAAATAAGGAAAGTCTCTATAAATGAATATAAAACTATTGAATAAGGTTGAAAACATTTTGACAAGAGGAGTAGTTCCCCTTTTGTCACAATGTTTTCAAAAGTCATATCGAGGGCTTGGCGTGAAACGGTTGTAACTAAAATTGGTATTTTTTTTACCAAGGTTAATCACCTCGCCATAAAGTCTTTATAAGCGTTAAATAATTTTTCTTGGTAAACAATGGAAATTTAGGTGCCATTGCTCGTTCTGAGCAATGGCACCTAAATTTGCATTGTTTACAAAAGCGTCGAAATTGCCCCTAAACCAGGGTTTTCAAAATAGGGTTTTAAGTTACAACTGTTTCACGCCAAGCCCTCGATATGCTTGAGAAAGGGTCTGTATGTGGGAAAGGGTTAATCTGGCAAACCTACGGACTTCATGCAAAACGAGATAGATTTGTTTTTTGCACATACGCCATCATGGTATCATTGGCTCCTTCCTTCATACAACAAATCTGCAGCAGACATCTAGGCAAAAAGTTAACAAATACATGTTTCTATAAATGAGAGTATTATAAGTGAATAGAGATGAAAATATTATTTGCTCATTATCAACAATTTCTGCTTTTGCTGAAGCCGAGCCCCGGTAGCTCAGTCGGTAGCAATGCAGGCTGTCACTCCAGGGGTTGTGAGAGTTTGAATCCCATCTTGGCCAACATTCATTATGACGTTTAACAATAGTCACTATGGAAAATCAGCCACTTGCTTGGAAAGTATGTTGTGTGGTGTACTGGTGTGGGAAAACCAGGAAACGCATGAGTAGGTTAACTGGTCACCGTGATATGACTGATTTTTTTTTGAAAACGGCGTTAAACCCTAATCAATTAATCAATCTTTTGCCGAAATGTTTTTCTAAGATTATCTGCTGTAAATATATCAAATGTGTCTGCATGTGGTCGGTGAGGTTTATCAATGACCGGGTTTATGTCCTGACCCATCCTTGCAGGGATTATAAAAGTGGTGATTGCGAAGTACTCTGGCTAAAAGATAAAATTATAGAGGGGGATTATTTCTGGCATCATACAGCAGTATTTACTTCTGTCCTAGTAATAGCATTTTGTGGTTAACTAGGACCTTAAATAGGCACATTCCCTGATTGATCCATTTCAAATTCAGATGCCGGTACAGCAGAATGATGACTTGTGACAACCTTCTTTTTATACCCCCAGATACATAGTATATGGGGGCTATAAAGGAGTCACGCTTGTCGGTCCGTTGGTCTGGACATTTCTTGTGAACACTATTTCTCAGCAACCCTTGGTCAGAATTCCATATAACTTCACAAGAATGATTGATACCAAGCCTAGGTGTGCATATTGTCGGCGTGTTGCACTGGAATTATTTTTAAATGAGTTATGGCCCCTTGAATTTCACATACATATGTATATTGTCAGGCACCAGCTGGGGGTATTCATCACCTTCAGCGATATTTCTAGTTTATATTAGAAAAGTAGATATTGTGCACAAAACAGGCAATAAACAATCACTCACAATGATTTATTTTCTATCGCAAAATCCCCTGGAGAAAATTCCAGATGCAAGAGTCTACAATGAGCTTATGAGGTAATGGGTATCTTTGTGACATCCAGTAGAATTTACATAAGTCCTTGCTATGTTCAAGACCATTTCCTGATATGTTTATGGCTCACCTGAGCCCTTTGTCTGGCATCGGTTGTGTGTACTCTGTTGTGCGTTAACATCTCCTCCTCTGTAACCAGTTGGTCAATTGGGATGAAACTTCACAGAGAGCATCCTCTCAATGTCCTTAACAAAACACCTTCACATTTTTATACATGCAAAATTCAGGCTTCCATGGCAACCGAAAGAAAAAATAATTTTGCAGAAATGTTCCTTGGGTGACCCTCTTTCAGCTTTCTTCAAGCCATCTTGATTGGTTAAAAAAAAGGCCACCAAAGGATAGGGCTGTTTTGCCTTCGTGAAAACTTAAAATAAAAATCTTCTCCAAAAGTGTCTTGCTGATTTCCAAATAATTGTGTAGAAATGTTCCTTGGGTGATCCTCTATTAGATTCCTTCAAGCCATGTTGATTGGTTAAAAACATGGCCACCATTGCATTGGGATCAGGTTCTTGTATGTTGTGTTGATTGGTTGAAAAACATGGCCGTCAAGGGTGGGGCTGTTCTGCTTGATATGGCTATAGAAAAAACTAAAAATCTCTGAAAAGGATCTGGCAAATTTCCAAATAATTTTGTAGAAAAGGTGATCTTGTACGAGATGACTTTAAGCCATGATAATTGTTAAAAAGAAGTGTTAGTGTGGTTGGCATGACACATCACATTGCATTACTTGCATGAGCAATCCAGGGCCCTATTGTTATTTAGCTGACCTGAGCACTTAGCGCTCAAGGTGAGTTATTGCAATAGTCCTCTGTCCATAGTGCGTGAACATCATCCTTTTAACCAGTGATCTAATTGAAATGGTACTTGAAGCACATAATCCTCTCAATTTCCTCTCCAAAATGTCTTCAATCTTTTGGTATTTGCCTGACACTATAAGCAAGAGTTCTGGTTGAGGCTCAAGGGAGCACAGTCATACAAAGAGTGATGAATTCAAAGATCCGAGATCGTATATTAAGCAATTCATCACAAACAAACCAATAATTAATCGTTAAAAACTACTCAGTGCACATGCATCAGATGGCTTTTGTTTGTGATGCAGAAACCGCATTTGGTAATGGAGTGTACAGGACAGAACATATTGAACTTTTTTGATTGGTTAAAATACTGCATCTAATTTGCATATCCAATCTATGAAAAGAAGTTGAAAGAACTTGTTTCACAATCGATGCAAAATGAAGAAGCTTAATTAAGATGAAGTGCGATGAAGATTGACATCTGCTTTAGGCTCTCTTGTTTATAATTAATATCAACAACAATGTTTTCTTCAATATCATTGAATTATGATTATTACAGAGAAATTTCATCTTTTTATCAAGCTTTAGTCTGTCAAAAGAGAAAGAAGGAATTATTGTATAATTTCAGGTTATAGTGCCTAAGCTAAAAGGAGAGCAATTGGGCGTTGTGATTGTAGAGTCAGGCTGGGGTTCAATGGTTCCCACAGTTGTTTTAGCCAACATGTCTCCGACAGGACCAGCAGCCCGGTGTGGTCAACTGAACATTGGTGATCAGATTATATCTGTCAATGGTATCAGTCTTGTTGGACTCCCGCTTTCAAGCTGTCAAACCTATATAAAGGTAATTCATTTTTTGCTTCTTTGATTTATTACCCTTCCCAACATACAACAATTATGTAGCAGACTATTTAGAAAAAACCTTCATATTTTTATTAGGGTAGACCTCTATTTAAATGAAAGTTTAATCATTGAAAAGAGTTAAACAAATATTGTGGTCAAGGGAGCAATTGCTCACTTTGAGCAATTTCTTCTTTTGCCATAGTTTTTTCAAATGTTGTCTGCTGCAGGTGTCAGAAAACCTACATTAGAAAGGGTTAAGAAATAAAATGCCTTAATTATCGGCTAACGAAGTTTGCGATGGGGATATGTTCATTTGTTTGTTTGTTTGTCCGTCTGTGTGTCCGTCCGTAACAACCTTGTGACCACTCTACACTGAACATCCGATCTTAACCAAACTTGGTATACAGTTAGTATATGGCAAGGTCTAGAAGCCTATTTATTTTTCAAGGTTAAAGGTCAAGGTCAAAATTGGACTTTGAATACCAAGGGGATGCATCCCCTTTGCGGTGCCCTTATTTTTGTATGTTTTATGTTTCTGACAATCCCCTAATTTCCATGCAGACATTGTCATTCATATGGTTATATTTACTGACCACATCATTATTGTGGCTTTTAAAGTAACCAAAATTGTAAATAATTTAGACTTTGCTAGAACAATAATAATGCTGTTTGGAATACATATCCCATATACAGTCAATCATCATTAATCAGTTTTCTGAAATGCCTGTGAAAGACTTGTTCATATTGAAAGCCTCTTTGGAAAAGTGATTTGACATTCTTGGCAATGATATTTTATGATAGAGCTTAAAACAGTGTTTTTAAATTTAAACCTTATTATTTTACATTGATTGCGAAACAAGCTTTAAAGCTTATAAAAATCACGCTTGATGTCTGCTTCCTGGAATCCCAAAGGCAGAACCCGCTCATCACAGGATTCGAACCCAGGACATTTGGTACGAGAGGCCGAGGCTCTAGCCCTGCACCTCTGTCTTCCACAGTGTTCGATAGGAGAAAGAAAAAAACCATCCGTGTTTCCAAATAAAGGCATCAAAAGGATGCTTCTTGTGACTTTTTTGCGGAAATAGTTTATTGTTATTCATCTTATTAATTGTCCAATGACAACTGAGAGGTTATCCTTTCCAGACTTGGTTTGAGAAACAAAAATAGGTTTTTGTCATCTTTAGCCATTATATATAATTATCCAAATCTTCTGAAAAGTCCTAAAGCATGTTTTAGAAAATCCCATGTCTGTTGAAATGATTAGCTATTGCCCAATTCCTTTGGATATTAACCATAATTATTTCTATCAATTATTCATCACAAGAGATTTAATTATCTGATAGAATTATAGCAGACGCTAAATCTACAGAAAGTTGTTTTTAATTTGCGCAAGTGGTTTGGCAAATTGTACGGATTAGTCTACTGAGGAATGTGTACTGGGGAAATCAATATTCCTCATTTAGTCCCGGAGTAGAATGAATAATAATTTTATTTCAATTTTTTTTCGTCCAGTTTATCACCTGTTTACTGTGTTTACAATCACATGACTGTGTAATGTGTGTCAAATCAATTTTGATTATCGTTATTAACCCTTTCCCTCATATAGACGCTTTCAGATGCCTCTGCAGCATGCAGACGGCTTTTTGAAAACATAGTGACAAAAGAAGAAATTGCACAAAACGTGCAATTTCTCCTTTTGTCACAATGTTTTCCACTTTTTGTCATAGGTTATCCATTCAATTATGGAGATTTTCTATGTTTTGACAAAATACATTCAAAGTCGTCTGCTGCAGAATTGTCGTATGAGGGAAAGGTAATAATGAGAAAAATCTAGACGAAAGTTTTGTTTTAAGGTGAAAGTCGAAAACATTTTTGAGAGATGCATAAGTGTTCAAAAGTTGCCTTAACCCTTTCCCACATACGATAATTCTGCAGCAGACGGCATTGAAATTATCAAGTCCAAAATATAAAAAATCTCTATGAATGATAGTATGGTTATGGAATAGAGTTGAAATCATTGTGACAAATGGCGAAATTGCTCAAGTATGGTTATGGAATAGTTTAGTTTAAACTTATTTATTTTACATCGATTGCGAAACAAGCCTTGGGCTTAGATTAATCACGCTCGATGTCTGCTTCCTGGAGACTTCACCAGTACTCGCGCCGTTTGTGTGGAAAAATCCCAAAGTCAGGACCCGCTCATCACGGGACTCGAACCAGGGACCTTTGATACGAGAGGCCGACGCTCTACCTCTGCACCACTGTCTTCCACTTTGGAATAGAGTTGAAATCATTGTGACAAATGGCGAAATTGCTCATTATGAGTGATTTCTCCATTTGCCAGTATGATTTCAAAAGTCGTCTGCTTCAGAGGCGTCAGAAAGCGTCTGTATGTGGGAAAGGGTTAATCCATGGACGGGTTAAACCCTTTCCCTCATACGACAATTCTGCAGCAGACGACTTTGAACACATTTTGTCAAAAACTGGAAAATCTCTAAAATTAAATGGATAACCTTTGACTAAAAGTGGAAAACATTGTGGCAAAAGGTGAAATTACATGTTGTCACCATGTTTTAAAAAATCAGTCTGCTGCAGAGGCGTCAGAAAGTGTCTGTATGAGGGAAAGGGTTAACCCTTTCCCACATACAACAAATCAGGAATTTTCACGATTCTCCTCAGCACATGTTTTGGAGGTCAAATAAGGTTTCGGGAGAAAAAAATAAAATACACTCCTTTTCTCTGATATTATGTGGTGATATAAAGGGTTACGGTTATTAAATGATTGAAGGTCATCCCAGAGGGATAATTCTGGATAATAGATGACCACTACACTGGTCAGTTCACGACACTCGAGGGAGTTAAGTAAGAATATTAGGTGCTATTGGCATTTCCATGAAATATGCCCTGATACACATATATATATATATACTCTACTAATTTTGAAACATACAAAGAATGTATATATATATACATTCTTTGTATGTTTCAAAATTAGTAGAGTCGGGGTTTAACCCCTTCTCACATACAATAAATCTGCAGCGGACGACTTTGAAATTATCAAGTACAAAATATAATACCTCTATATATGATAGTATGTTTATTAAAAAGAAATGAATTCTTTGTGGCAAATGGAGAAATTGCTCATCATGAGCAATTTCTCCTTTTGCCACAATGATTTAAAAAGTTGTCTGCTGCGGAGGCATCATAAAGCGTCTATATGTGGGAAAGGGTTAATTATTACTTGTTCTTGTACTGAGCCAAAGATGTAGTATTTGTTAGTTTAGTTTAAACTTATTTTATTTGCATTGAGAAACAAGCTTTCTGCTTATGATAATAATGCTCCATGTCTGCTTCCTGGAGACTATAAACCAGTACTCTCGCCATTTGTGTGGTAAAATTGCGAATTCAGAACCCACAGGACTCAAACCCGGGACCATTGGTACGAGAGGCGGATGCTCTACCTCTGCACTACTGACTTCCACATAGGATTTGTTAACAACCTAGTTCACTTCAATATCGTTTGTGATAAGCTATATGTATTAGATATGAGCCTGTCCATGCGGACATTTCCAAGTTGTTGGATATTTTGGAACTGTGAAGAACCAGATCAGTCTGATCAAGATCTCCACTGTTCACATATTATTTACATTTATAAGCTTAGTGTGAGATGATTATGTCAACCTGTGTAGATTCTAATAAGACAGAGCATATTATGTGCAGGCTGATCTAAATCTACATTGTTCAGATATGCTTACTTAATTGTACCGTTTCCCAAGCACTGACTTATATCATATTTATAGAATCCGCTTTTGATAACCCTTTTGAAAACCCCTAGTTTGACAGCATGCATGCGTGACTACCCACAGCTACCGGCGCTCAGACAACATTTGAAATTCTTGTTTTACTGCTTTAACCCTTTCCCTCATATAGACGCTTTCTGACGCCTCTGCAGCAGTCGGCATTTTGAAAACATAGTGACAAAAGAAGAAATTGCTCAAAACGAGCAATTTCTTCTTTTGCCACAATGTTTTCCACTTTTAGTCATAGGTTATCCATTCAATTATGGAGATTTTCTATTATTTGACAAAATATGTTCAAAGTCGTCTGCTGCAGAATTGTCGTATGAGGGAAAGGGTTACGTCACATTGCTGCTGGAAACATTTGAAAACCTTTTGGGCAGATACTTTGAAAGTAGTTTTCAGGTTATGAGTTAAAAGATCTTGTTTTTGTTCTCTCCTGGGGGTATTTACTTTGCAGTTTATTCCTTTCCCCGCATACGACAAAACTGCAGCAGATAACTTTTAAAATAAAAACTGCAAATATATAGAAAACCTCTGTAAAAGAAAGTATAATTATTTGATAATGTTGATAAACATTAGGACAGAAAGTCGGTCATTGGAGAGAGTTGCAAGTTTAAAAAATATTATTTGCATGTTGATCCTGAAGAATTATTTACGGTGTAGTAAATATAGCGGAAATCTGCCTTTCTGGAAATTTCCCCAATAGATATGACACAGATAAGAATTGTCCCTAAAACGGACTTATTCCGAATTGTGGATGTGTGCATCAAAAGTTTTTTATTTTGTCTTTTGAGTTGAAATGTATTGTTAACACTTTCCCTCATACGACAATTCTGCAGCAGACGACTTTGAACATATTTTGTCAAAAAATAGAAAATCTCTATAATTGAATGGATAACCTGTGACAAAAAGTGGAAAACATTGTGGCAAAAGGAGAAATTGCACGTTTTGTGCAATTTCTCCTTTTGTCACTATGTTTTCAAAAAGCTGACAGTCTGCTGCAGAGGCGTCAGAAAGCGTCTATATGAGGGAAAGGGTTAACAAAGACTGCATTGTATACACATTGTTATTTTATTGTGGCAGAAACTGGCCATGGCTTTCTTTAACCCTTTCCCTCATACAGACGCTTTCTGACGCCTCTGCAGCAGACGGCTTTTTGAAAACATAGTGACAAATGAAGAAATTGCTCAAAACGAGCAATTTCTTCATTTGTCACTATGTTTTCAAAAAGCCGTCTGCTGCAGAGGCGTCAGAAAGCGTCTGTATGAGGGAAAGGGTTAAAGAAAGCCATGGCCAGTTTCTGCCACAATAAAATAACAATGTGTATACAATGCAGTCTTTGTTAACCCTTTCCCTCATATAGACGCTTTCTGACGCCTCTGCAGCAGACTGTCAGCTTTTTGAAAACATAGTGACAAAAGGAGAAATTGCACAAAACGTGCAATTTCTCCTTTTGCCACAATGTTTTCCACTTTTTGTCACAGGTTATCCATTCAATTATAGAGATTTTCTATTTTTTGACAAAATATGTTCAAAGAATTGTTGTATGAGGGAAAGGGTTAAGTCTTTTTGCAACAAGATCTGATAGACAATATAGCAGAAGTTTAGAGAAACCAACAAATGATCGTCTACTGGAGTATTTGCTGACAAATTGTTTCTACATAAGTCATGGGGAGCAATCAGAAAGTAAGAGAGTATATTTGAGTCTGCAAATGTTCCTGGACTGATCATCTCCTTTTGCCATAATGTTTTCAAAAATCATTGGCGGCATAGTTGTCAGAAAGCGTCTGTATGTGGGAAAAGGGTTATATATATATCAGGAGGCCTTGTTTATGACTTTCAGTCACATTGTTGCTAACAACATTCAATAAACTTTTGGGGGAAACATTTTGAAAGTAGTTATCAGGTTATGAGTTTAAAGCATCTCTATTTGTACTCTCCTGGGGGTATTTACTTTGCAGTTTATCCCTGTCCCGCATAGGACAAAATTGCAGAAGATGACTTTTAAAATGAAAACAGCAAAAATATCGAGAAAATCTCTGTAAATGAAAGTATGTATTATTTAAATAATGTTGAAAGGCAATATTGAGGTTTTTGCAAACAATACTGATTCAGGTGAGTCAGCTCGTAATGAGCTGTCTCACCTGAAATCAGCATTGTTTGCCTTTTTGTTATCAAAATAGTCAACACTTTTATTACATGAGAAATGGGGACGCCCGATGTTGAACATATGGAAGAGTCTACTTTAAACAATTCGGCGCTGAAAAAGTTAAGGAGATATTGTTGATTTTGAGCAATTTCTCCTTTTGTCACAATACTTTCAAAAGTAGTTTACTGTAGATGGGCATGTGTATGTAGGGAAAGGATTCTATTAAAAGCTCCTTCATCCTATATTACCTGTGTGTTTACCTTGCCAATACCATCAATAAAAATGATAAACCAGGCTAAAATAAATCAATGACAAGTTAATTATTTAAGTGAATAAGTAACATAATTGCTTCCAAGTGTTGGGTCAAACTTGATGGGGACGAAAAACAATCCTATGTTATTACACTGGTTTATATACCCCTTTCCATGCTGGGAAAATTACTTTGTGACTCAGAAATTACTTGCCAATTTGTGGACCAATCAATGGTATAGCCGTAAGTGAAATTGCTTATAATGAAGAAATGAACAAATTCAATGTCATTTTTGTAGCACATTGGTGGGGTGACTCAAAGGGATAGTTTCTTGTCATCTGTAACTATGTCTGTCACACTTTTACTTGCTGACATTTTTAGTTCATTTGTTTTTGAAGAAAGAAAGTCAGGCTCATAATTGTGATACCCTTGGCTTCGTCGTCGTCACAAAACTTTAACCTTACCTCATAACTCAAAAACAGTTACATATATTCAAATGACTCTTGGTACACATGTTCCTAGGAACAAAGGCATATCATTATTCTATACCAAGTCACTTAACTCTGGCATCAATAATTATCCAGTAATTCCCCTTTATCGACTTAGAAAAAAACACATTTGTCATATTGTCAGGGTGACACAAATGGATCATTTTATCTTGTCTGTCTGTCTGTCATGGTTTCACTTGCTAACATAATAGGAGTCAACACATTTGTTCCTTTGAACACTCTTGTTTATTGTCAATGTGAAAAGTCTGTTACTACAACATCAGGTTATGGACGTAAACCCTCTCCCTCATACAACTAATCTGCAGTAGTTGGCTTTGAAAACATCTTGGCAAAACTAGGGAAGATCTATTTGATTGAAAATATCATTATTGGATAGAGTTGAAAGCATTGTGACAAGAGGAGCATGTCTCATGATGTGCAATATCTTCTTTTGTCACAATGTTTTTTAAAATCCTCTGTTGCAGATGCACCAAAATATGTATGCATGGAAAAGGGTTAACAAAGTGGAGGATATGAATTTTCATTTAGCATTTTTGCTCACCAGTTTAATTATCTTGAAATACGGGATCTCAATTTTTTTTTTAATACCAAGGTTCTCAATGGAAGGCTAGGCTTTATTCTTCATTCAACTTTTCCAAGTGTTTTTCATTACAACTCCTGCTTCTGACATGTTTGGGTTTGTTTTGGACATGATAGTCTTTAATTAAAATGTAGGATGTTCAAAGACTTGCTGTTTTTGATAGGTTTGTCAATATGAGCAATATCAAGTATGGACATGGCATATAAACAGGTCCAATGGCAAAGAGAAGGCATCTTTTTTATTAGTCCCCCACGCCATAATTAGGGCAAGACCTAAGGTTTCTCAAGCATTTGTCATTTCTTGTCCAGGCTCTATCTCCTACATAGCAAAGCCTAAACTTGGTAAGCAGGTATATTTAGTGGTTGTTTTTTTCTAGCATGCTAAATTTGGTCACTGTGGTTTTATAACCATTGAAAACACTTTAAGAAACACATTTGTCTAGGCCATATGTCCATGTGGTAAGACTTCCAAAACCAAATTCAAGATGTACATGTATACATCTTGAAAAGAAAATGTGTCACATACCAAACTTAGGCCACAATGATTCCACATAAAGTAAAGGCTTAATTGTCTTGGCTGTATCTCTCCTTAACCCTTTCCCTCATACGACAATTCTGCAGCAGACGACTTTGAACGTATTTTGTCAAAACATAGAAAATCTCCATAATTGAATGGATAACCTATGACAAAAAAGTGGAAAATATTGTGTTAAAAGGAGAAATTGTACGTTTTGTGCAATTTCTTCTTTTGTCACTATGTTTTCAAAAAACTGTCTGCTGCAGAGGCTTCAGAAAGCGTCTATATGAGGGAAAGGGTTAACTATAAATAAAAAATATACTCAACTTGGTGTAAAGATGCATATATATGGCTTTGAGTTTGTTGTGTACTAAAAGTAGGTAGCTGTGTCCTTCACCGTTGACCAAAAAACTTGGTTTCAGCCATGTTTTCTATTCTATAAACTAGAGAAAAATTTGCATTTGGCTCAGGAATTCAGGGATATCAAATTGTGTGGTGATTGTTGGTGGAAACTACTTGACTAATAATAATATATCAAGTATCTACAGTGAAAGCAAACTACAATTGTAAATTCTGTTTTTGTGTGGCCTGTCAGTAATTTATGATGTAACTCGAAGATCACTTCTTGGTTATCTGTTCATCTATGTCTGCCTGTTACATTACAAGTCGGGCCTTGTCAATGTTGTGGGCAAGCCGTACATGTGTTTATTTGTCAAGAGCTCAATTTTGCTTTGGAGAGAAAGTGAATTTCTTTGAGTTGAAGAGTTTTCTCCCTATAATTAATGACTTTTTTGAAACAATCAAGGAAAGATTTTCCAGTTCTTAGACCAGGTCATATCTTTTTTCTGAACCCTCTCAAACATAGAGATGCTTTCTGACGTCTTTGCAGCAGACGACTTTTGAAAACATAATGAACAATTTCTCCCTCTGCAACAATGATTTCAGCTCTATTCTAAAACTAAAACTTTGTATAAGGAGATTTTCTATTTTATTATCTAAAACTTTGTATAAGGGGATTTTCCATTTTATTATCTATAAAATTTAAAAGACATAAGCTGCAGATTTTTAATATTTGGTTAAGGTTACTAATGGGGAAATGAAATAAAGAGTAAAATTATGTTCTAAAATTTAATAAGAATTAATCAATTGACTGTTCAATTACATGATGTTACAAGAAGAGGGCATTCAATGGATTTCTATGCAGCTTTTATCCCTCCGATATAGGTACCCTTTGATAGATTATTGATCTTTTAGGGCATGCTTTTATGGACTCTGCCATAGGAATCGGAATTCATTATTTATTAATCTTTTCCCACATACAACAAATCTGCAGCAGACGACTTAGAAAACATTTTGTCAAAAAACATGAAAAATTTCCATAAATGAGAGTTAACTTCTTAATTAGAATTAACCCTGTCCCTCATATAGACGCTTTCTGACGCCTCTGCAGCAGACGACTTTTTGAAGTCATAGTGACAAAAAAAGAAATTGCTCAAAACGAGCAATTTCATCTTTTGACACAATGTTTTCCACTTTTCGTCATAGGTTATCCATTCAATTATAGAGATTTTCTATCTTTTGATAAAATATGTTCAAAGTCGTCTGCTGCAGAATTGTTGTATGAGGGAAAGGATTAATAACATTGTGGTGAAATGAATTTATTTCATCTAATGAGCAAGTTTTCCTTTTGACAGTATGCTTTTAAAAGTCCTCAACTGCAGAGGCAACAGAAAATATCTGTATGAGGGAAAGGGTTAATTCTTTCCCACTGGAAGAGGTATTTTGATGCATCTGCAGCAGACGACTTGAAATGAAAGTACAGAGGTCAAGATAAGGAGAGGTTAACAGCTCTTTTTTCCCACGATATCTCTCTAACTATCCAACCAAACCCTGTGATGTGGGTTCTCAAAAAGAATTGTCTCATTGAGCGGATTTCTTGAGGACCCACATCATAGGGTTCAGGGATTCGAAAGACCGACAAAAGTGCCGGTCTGGACCGGAATTCGAATCCCTAGACCGATTGCAATCTTAAAACTTGTAAAAAAATCGGTCCGAGATTTTATAAAATTTATAAAATTTCGTTAATACCTACGCTATATATGTCACTGTGTAAACGAAAAACCAATAAAATCCTAGTAAGTACACACGCTCTTTGTTTCTAAAGCGTAGGATAACCGTCGAGAGAGTCACTTACCGTGACGTAATCAAGATAAGCCGCCGATAATCGGTCCAGGAGGTGTGACAATCGGTTATATATTTACTCCCTTCGGTTTGACAGATAATGCATGTGTTAAAGGCTTCTTTAAAAGTGTTTGCTAATTACTAGTTGATCAGTTTAACATATTTTAATCGGTCCAAGTCCGGTCTGAACGGCTAATTGATAAATTATTTTTATTTTCGTTTCGGACGGTTTGTAATTTTCAAACTGTTACAAACGGTCTACGCTGTTTAAAACCATTATGGAACATTAAAGGTGCTTATAATTGGAAATGTTATTGATGGCGATATTTAGAATTCGATGTGTTATGACTCAAAGTTTTATCGTGTATATATAATCAGGGTGATTTTATAGTCACCCTGATATAATGCAGAAGTTTTAAGTTCATTTGTCTTTCGATGCTTTATTGAAATGGCTCAACGCAATTTACTTGCGATGTTCAAAAAGTAAAATGACCGGATTGGCAACCCGGATCATGTTGACAAAGAGAACCGGTTTGGGGAACCGGTTCATAATGACTCAAACAGTCGGATTGGCAAACCGACTGAGTTAGTATGTTGGGCTGGCAACCCAATTCATACGATCCGGCCTGGAAAACCGGTTGATCAAATGGGTAAAAAACGGGATGCGTTTTCAATCATGAAAAGTGGATCGGTACATGAGCAAAATGCTAAAGAGAGAAAAAGAAAGCTCAGTTGTGGGGCGTCCTCCGAACAAGCTTGTAAAAAGACAAAAAGTGATGAGAGTTCTGTAGCTAAATTCTTCCAAATGTCATGGCTAGAGGAGTTCAAGTGGCTCAAGTCAGAAAATCGAACAATGTTCTGTTCACTTTGTATTTTACACAAAAGCAAATCGAAGTTCTCTCAGTCTGGTTCGACAAATTTTCGTGTCTCGTCTTTACGTGAACACGAGGGCAGTAGTGGGCATTTGAATTCTTTAAAGCTGGACTCAGACATTCAGTCGAGGCAGATTCCTTCAGTCTCGGAATGTATAAATAAGGAATCTGACAAAATAGAGGCTGCTGTATGCCGACTAATAAGAACTGCTTACACTGTCGCTAAAAGCCATATACCGATATCTATGTACGCAGAGCTCTGTGAGCTACAATTATGTAACGACACGTGTCTGACAAAAAATCTGTACCAAGAAGACAGTTCTTGTACGGAGTTTATAACTCTTATTTCCCAGTCTCTTGACGATAGTCTAATAGAAAAACTCAGACAGAGCCCAGCGCTGGGCCTGATGATAGATGAAAGCACTGATCTTGGTATGGAGAAACACTTAATAGTGTTTATTAATTACTTGGATAAGGGCATACTGCAAACAAGTTACTTGACTTTGATCAAACTTACGGCTGCAGATGCCAATGTCGTATTTTCTTCCCTTGTTGACTATCTCAGAGCCTGCGACATAGATATTAGAAAAGTATATGGGTTTAGTTCTGACAGTGCTGCTGTTATGGTTGGAAAGCAAAACGGAGTTGCTCAAAGGCTGAACAATGAGAACGAATATATGCTATCTATGCATTGCGTAGCCCATAAACTGGCCCTATCAAGCCTTGATGCTGCTAAGTCGATTAAAGAGGTGAGCTACTTTGAAGGCATGTTACATTCGATCCACTCATTCTTCAATAGATCGAGCAAACGACTAGAGCACTTGCGACTTTGGCAGGACATTTTAGATGATCCAAAAGTTAAACCATTATCATTTAATGAGCTGCATAATTGAGAAAAGTAGTGGCTAGCTGCAACATAACGCAAACTTTACCTTTGAAGACAAGTGAATAAGCATACTTACCTAAAAACAGAATTATGGTCGATATATTTTACATGGTATTTCAATTAGGGTTAGAGGGTCAAATACAGATTTAAGACACCCCTTATCTATAGCTAAATGTAGAAAGAGAAGCAATTGCTCATTATAATGAGCAATTTCTCCTTTTGTCACAGTGTTTTTTCAACACTTCAATAATTATCTAGTCCAACTTTTGTTTAAAGACCATCCATGGGAAGAGAACAATCAGGTCTTTGTTCACAGGTGATCTTTAATTACAGGATCATTTATGCAGAAAATGAGTTATTGGGGAATTAAAAGTGTGGTCACTATAGACAGTGCTTTGCTATACAAAGGTGGTCTTTAGCACATGTTTGACTGTACCTTAGTTTAACCCTTTCCCTCATGTTACAATACTGCAGCAGACGACTTTGAACATATTTTATCAAAAAATGGAAAATCTCGATAATTGAATGGATAACCTATGACTAAAAGTGGAAAACATTGTGGCAAAAGGAGAAATTGCTCGTTTTGGGCAATTTCTTCTTTTGTCACTATGTTTTCAAAAAGTCGTCTGCTGCAGAGGCGTCAGAAAGCGTCTATATGAGGGAAAGGGTTAATATTAAAAGTAGTCTGCTGCAGATTTGTTGTATGTGCGGGAAAGGGACAAGAGAAATATAAGAGGTACAGTCGTGTCTGTTCATCTTCACCATACAGGGGAACCTCATTTAGTTTATCTTCCAGGCTATTGATCATTATAGTTATAATGAAGAAAGGACTTTTTTTCTTTTTTTCAAATGACAATATGTTTATAATCAATGATTTCAATTATGGCAATGGAAGTCGTTGGGTCAATAACTCAATATCAAACATTGCTCGTCAAAATCTGGAACAATTTCAACCTATACACCGAAAGTATTGTGACAATAGTACTGTTAGCCGATATTTGTGTAAGGGGAACATGTTGAGATAAATTTTTCCCTTGGACGCTATCAGTCTGTACATCTTTTTTTGTCTGTCTTCGGTTCGATCCCCAGCCAGGTCATACAAAAGACTTTGTAAAAATGGAAGTAATGGCTGCCCTTCTTGGCGCGCAGGGTTGCGGGGTTAGCATTATGACTGCCTTGCTGGTGATAAATGGACTAGTAGGATGGTTAACTTACCCAGGAAACAACGTGAGATAACTGAGAAAAGTGTTGAAAGCAGCGTAAAACACCAAACAATCAATCAATCAACTTTCCCACTCGCTTTTCCACCTACAACAAATCTGAAGCAAAAGACATTTAGTTAAAAGTATGGAAACTATGTAAGTGAAAGTAAGAACAATGAATAGAGGTGATCATTTTATGTCAAAAGGATACTTATCATGAGCAATTTCAATACAATTAATGACTATGCTTTTAAAGATATTAGATAGCCTAGGCTCAAAAGTAATGTGTGTGTATCATATGGCAACAATTTCAAATGGTAAATCCAGTTGTATTTAATTGGTAGTCTGAACATAAAACCCTCTACCAATAGACAAGCTTTTTTTTTCAGACTACACAAGTCATGCTGATCTGGGTCTCAACCCTTGCCTTTGCAGCAAACCGCTTTTGAAATATTGAGGCAATAGAAGAAATTTATCATAAGGAGCAATTTCCCCCTATTGCCACAATGTTTTCAACTCTTCTCCAAAATTATCCTTTCTTTTATAAAGGTGTGTTCCCATTTTTGCCTAGATATTTGTCGTCTACTGCAGATTTATTGCATATGGGAAATGGTCTGCCTTAAGTCACAGTCATAATTTCTTGTATAAGTTTTGCTATACAATGAATAAAATGTCGTAACTTGTTTATTTCAGGGCACGAAACACCAGACAGTTGTTAAGTTTACAGTGGTGCCATGTCCTCCCGTGGTTGAGGTCCTTATAAAGCGACCCGATGTGAAATACCAACTAGGATTTAGTGTTCAGAATGGTGTGGTGAGTATGAGGTGTTTTTTCTTGGGTTTTTACGCCATTTTTAATATTATTTCAGTTATATCACGGCGACAGTTAACTTATTCATGATCCCTGGGTAAACAAACCAGTACTAGGCTAGGAAATGTGTCTTGCCCAAGCACACTCAACCATGATCGGCATGCCACGACTGGTGATCGAACCCAGTACATCGGTTCCATCTGTGACGCTTACAACTCAACCACCGCGGATTCCTGCATTGATGCTGATGATGACTTATGATACCTCTGCAATGGACTTCACAAATTATGTTTTTAGCCTTTTCCCACATACAACGAATCTACATCAGACGACAAAAATAGGGAATATTTATTGAAATGAGCAACTTCTTCTTTTGCCGAAATATTTTCAAAAGTCGTCTGCTACGAAGCTGAGGCGTCAGAAGGTGTCTATATGTGGGAATGTGTTGAAAATATTATCTAGCTCACCTGAACATGAAGTGCTTGCTATTGTGTTCAATCACATTGTGTCCGTCGTCAACAATTTGCTTGTTAACTCACATACGACCACTGATCTTATCGGATCTTCATGAAACTTTTTCAGTTCGTTTATCTTGATGATATCTAGGCTAAGTTGAATATGGGTCATGTCAGGTCAAAAATATCCTTTAAGGTTGTCGAGAGATTGATTTGTATCCCTGATATTAGATGACTTCTGAAAATATTACTGTCTTTGTTTGCCAACACATTTATAATCCCTGTATTAAAACATGTCTTCTCAATTGCCATGTTCTATTTTTCGTAAGATTCTTAAATTTAAAAATAATCTTTTTAATTGATACGCTTAACGATCTTGATTAGGTGTATATTGCAACCAAATCATCAGTGTTTCATTTTGATGGGCATCCCGAGTCCTAGACTCATTAAATTTCGCCAGAACTCGTTTAAAATGTGAGAGAACTTAATTTTTACACTGTAGGAGTCATTAATTTGTGAAAAATATTGATAGGACTTCAAAATGAAACACTGCTTGAAATCTAATATGTTAATATATTCATTTTTAGATATGTAGTTTGTTACGAGGCGGTATAGCAGAAAGAGGGGGCGTCAGAGTCGGACATCGTATTATAGAAATCAATAACCAAAGTGTTGTTGCCGTACCACATGAAAAAATCGTTTCATTACTAGCCAACTCTGTCGGTGAAGTAAGTTGATAGCTTTATTTGTTTGTATGATGTTTTTCGCAGCTTTCAACAATTTTTCAGTTACATCAGTTACCAGTACTTCTGGTGCATTTATATTACCAACAGCTAGTCAATTGTAACGCTAACCCATCAATCCTGAGTGCTAAGGATGGAAAGGCATTGCTACCATTTTTTTTAAGTCTTTGGAAGGCCAGGGACAAAAGCTGTGCCCTCTCACACAGACGCTCTACCTCTACACCAACAAGGCGGGTCTGATAGTTTTATACTCACACAAACAAGGTTTGTCACAGTATACTGAAATCACTATGTTGGTTTGATGGTCCGTCAAAATGACATGGTTTAGGCAACCACCCAATGTATCATAATATTTCTTATCAAAACATTATAATCATGAGTAGTAAATTGCAGGACACTATTAGGATCATATCAGTTAATAAGTTATCTTCCATTTGATTTTTGACGTTTTTTATGCTATCAAAAATATTTTGTTTTGGTATAAAGTCACCATATTCATTTAAGCAATGTTGATTCATCATTCTTTCCCAACGTTTGACAAGAGTCAATGTGACAAGCATTGGGTTTTCCTTTTACCACAATGTTTTTATTCATTTTTATATAGAAATAAGCTTTCTTCCAATTATGATTACTGTATGTTAAATAGTTCATGGAATTTACAAATTAGTTTACTCTTTAGAATCTAACATCGGGTAATAAATTAATATTTTTTCTGTAATCCCAATTTAACCCTTTCCCACTTGTGCAGATGCATTTTGAAGCATATGCAGCAGATTACTTTTGAAAACATTGTCGCAAAGTGAGAAATTGCTCAAGATGAACAATTTCTCCATTTTCCACAATGTTTTCAACTCTATTCAATAAGTAAACTTTCATAAATTTAAATTTGAGTGAGATTTTCAACATTTTAGCTAGATGGTTTCAAAGGTCTCTGTTGCAGATGTTATAAACGGGGGTTAATACAGAGTTTGATAAAGAGTTGCAAAAGCCAAAACATTGTGAAAAAAGAAAAACTTGATTGTGTATGTATATTATTGTTTTGTGAATAGCTGTACCTTAATTACATTGTCATTCAGGATTATGGATATAACTGATTTCTTTTCTCTTGTGTATTTCAGATCCACATGAAAACCATGCCTACATCTATATTCCGTCTATTGACTGGTCAAGAGACGCCGCACTATTTGTAGCATTACTTTTACATTATTACCATTCTGTCATTCTCAGGACATCCCTCGTCACCCTTGTTGTGCACTCTGTCATCCCTTTCCCACATACAACAACAGTCTATGTGGAAAATCAGCCAGTTGCTTGGAAAAAATGTGAAGTACTGGTGTGAGAAAACCAGGAAACACATGAGTAGGTGAACTGGCCACCGAGATATGACTGAAACATTATTGAATATGGTGTTAAACCCCAATCAATCAATTAAACAAGATACAACAAATCTGAATCAGACGACTTTGGAAACGAAACATCTAGGCAAAAACATGGAAAATCTCTAAAAACGAAGGTATATTTACTGTAAAAAGTTGAAAACCTTTGGACACCTGATGACACGATGATTTCCGAACTCATTTGCTGCAGAGGCATTAGAAAGATTCTATATGTGGGAGAGCGTTATTACTTTTACTCTCTTGTCTTTTGCCGGAATGCTTAACTCGAAACGATTTTTGTGTTGCCTGCCTTTAAGGCAGTGAATGAAACACGGGGATTCCTTCTGTGTCGTCTGTTTGTCAAGCTTGGCATTAATTGGTCACTATTTTTGTTTCTTTTTGGCAGATTCACCCCAAATTTTCAACGCTTATACCTTATGATCAGGCGAACCCAACTCTTGCCTGCTTAGTTTTGAAGTTATCTCCTTTTTTAAGGTTCACTCATTTTCTAAATTTGTTGCCAATGTCAAACTCGTTTTGTAGGTAGCTTTTGACCTGCAGATGTGCAATGCACTAAAAGCCATAGATTAAAAATGCTTATTTTTGGAGTTGTCCAACCTGTGTGCATATTTTTCTTCAGTCATTTTCTCACGTATAATTCAACTTTCACAGGCGACACATGTGTTCTTTGGAACACTTTTGTTATTGAATCCTTTCCAACTGAAAACAACTATGCCGCAGACAACTTTGAGAAACATCTAGGAGACAATTTGAGATCTTTCTTAAAGAAAGTGTAAATATTTTATAATGTTGAGGCAAAATGAGAATTACTCATATGATTGTTTTCATAAGTTGTCTGCAGCATTAAATGTAAGTAAGATAAAAATCTTTAAATCATACACCTAGACATTTTTAAGACAATGGATTAAAAGTTCTGCATTTGTCTAGAATATATTACTGTATTATTGTAATGTGACATCATTGAAATATGATGTAACATCATTTTAAATATGGTATTGCGACATCATTCACATGCCTTTCATACATTTCATTTCATGTGAAAAGTGCGAGATTTCATTGTTGAAAATGTTGTCTCTTTTCTGTTTTAAAAGTTATTACAAGTATATATTATAAATGGAAAATAATGTTGTAGTAGTGTTACGTGGCTTTGTATTGTCCTTCTCAGAGCATGTCAAAATTGACATCTATTTTCCAACGCACCTCATAGTTCAATACAAAGCAAAGTAATGTTACTGCAATGTAAAATTCCATTTCATTCTTGCTCTGTGCTTGAGAATGACATCATTATAATGATTTGGATGAAACCACTCTTTGTTTGCATATATGTAAATCAACTTAACCCTTTGCCACTCTTTGAAAACAAAGTGACAGAAACCTGAAAAATTTCCATAAAAGATAGTTTAATTATATAAGATAGTTTAATTATTAAATAAAGTTGAAAACATTGTGGCCAAAGGAGAAATTGCTCATGATGAGCAATTTCACATTTGGCCACAATGTTTACAAAAGTCGTCTGCTGCTATTGCGTGTGCAGGTGGGAAAGAGTTAACCCTTTCCCTCATATAGACGCTTTCTGACACCTCTGCAGCAGACGGCTATTTGAAAACATAGTGACAAAAGAAGAAATTGCACACAACATGCAATTTCTCCTTTTGCCACAATTTTTTCCACTTTTGGTCATAGGTTATCCATTCAATTATAGAGATTTTCTACTTTTTGACAAAATATGTTCAAAGTCGTCTGCTGCAGAATTGTCGTATGAGGGAAAGGGTTAAAGATATAGAATAATGTATCCCTTTTTAATGTGATATCAAGATTGGACATCAATTAAAAAAACAAAGCAAACAGAAAACACCTTACAATTAAATATGTTATTGGATCTTCACTCTTAGGAAACTAAAAATTGTAAATTGTAATCATCTGTACATCATGATACAACTAGAAATTAATCAGAAAATGAACAATACGTATAACTTCCCAATGAATTATGTTCCATTGTTTGTTCAAGTTATAGCTGTTTTGTTTGACCAATATCCAATTAAGCTAGTTTTGAAATCATATCAATTAATAATATCTGTAGAAAATATTAGTAACAATGGCCATTGTTGCTGCTTTCGGGCGTTTGTGTTTCAGGAACTCATCTTGTTGCACAATATTTTCAAATGGTGTCTGATGCATGAATCGGAATCAGACATCAGATTTGTTTAAAAATTTGTATCAAATTACACATTTCTTTTTACTTGGCTTCCTGATTTTAATTCAAAATGTTTTCAATTAGGAAGTTTACTTCAACCCTTTCCCTCATACAACAATTCTGCAGCAGACGACTTTGAACATATTTTGTCAAAAAATAGAAAATCTCTATAATTGAATGGATAACCTATGACTAAAAGTGGAAAACATTGTGGCAAAAGGAGAAATTGCTTGTTTTTGAGCAATTTCTTCTTTTGTCACTATGTTTTCAAAAAGCCGTCTGCTGAAGAGGCGTCAGAAAGCTTCTATATGAGGGAAAGGGTTAAGAAGAAAAGTTTTAAGTAATAAATAAATAAAACTGAATGTTGAGGAACGTCTTTGTTAGTTGTTTTATGTTTGTTATATAATTCATGCTTACATGATGTGAGTTCATATGATAAGTCTATTATGGAATACAAGACGTAACAATTGACATGTAAACATTGTGTATTTTTTAATCATTAACTATGTGCAATATTTAAATGAGTATTCAATGGCCTCTATAAAACTATGTTAAAAATGTGATACTGAATATATGTTGGACGTATATTTTTTGTTTCCGTGCAACACAATACAACATTGTACTTGATGTTTGCAGTTTCTAAGCAAGTATTTACTTAACCCTTTCCCTCATACAAGAAATCTGCAGCAGACAACTTTGAACTTATTTTGTAAAAAAAATGGAAAATCTCTATAATTGAATGGATAACCTATGACTAAAAGTGGAAAACATTGTGGCAAAAGGAGAAATTGCTCGTTTTTAGCAATTTCTTCTTTGTCACTATGTTTTCAAAAAGCCATCTGCTGCAGAGGCGTCAGAAAGCACCAATAACAGACGCATTTTGATGTATCTACAGCAGAAGACTTCTGGATACATTTTAACTTATATTTGTGTCTGAAAGTCGTCTACTGCATATTAGCTATTTAAGGGAAAGGGTTAAATACTTTATGTTATTGGACACAAAGGATTTTGAGGCATTACTGGTTGGTTGAACCGTTTCCCTGAAACAGATGACGTTTGATGCCTCTGCAGCTATTGATTGTTGTAACGAAAAGGAGTAAATGCTCAATATAAGCAATGTATCCCTTTCTGCAGATCTTTTCAATTCTATTACAATGATGATGAAAATTTGCGACTTGATCAAGGCCAAGTTCTACATTGTCTTTTACATTGAGTGCCAATCCATAGATCTATGTTTCTCTCTAGTTATTGTGTGATTAGTTGAGCAATGTTATCCTGCGAATTGCTCTTTGTTTCTTTTCACCCATTATAGTTGGTAACTTTATCAGCTGCAGAGGCATCAGAAGTGACTGGGATTAACATTTTCTATTTAGAATATGTTATAGAATATTGACATATTCCATAAGTTTTAAATTGTAAGCTTTGCTTGGCGGTGTGTTTACCAGGATGATAACGTTGCAATCCTAATGTTGGCCTTATTGTTTAATGCCAACGTTATCCCTTTCCCACATATAACAAATCTGCAGTGGATGGCTTCAAACACAACAAGGCAAACATATCGAAAAATCTCTTAGCAATAAATACTTTTGTCACAATGTTTTCAAAAGTCTTCTGCTGTGGGTGAGGAAGGGGGGTTAACAAAATGTTAAGCTTTGCAACTAAATGTTTTATTTTTGCATTGAAGTTCTGTCTGCTCACCTGAAGTTCGGACCCTCTGCAAGTCACAGTTTTACTTCATCTTGTTGATGTCTTGAAGGAAGTTTGAATATGAGTTGAGTCTTTGCCTATATCTTTAGCTCGTCTGTTTTTTGAAGAAAAAAAGGTCTGGCTATTGTGATACCCTTGGCCACACAAAACTATAACCTTACCTCATAACTCAAAAAACGTTCAATCTTTTCAAATGAAACTTGGTACACATGTTTCTTGGAACAATGCGTTTGTTTATACCAAGTCAAATAACTAATTTTTACCTTAGAAAAAACAGATGACCATTGGCGTTTGCTACGTGGCGCTCTTGTTAGCTCATCTGGGCACTGCATCCTTGGTCAACAAAAGTTTTAATTCTCTTAACCCTTTCCGTCTTGTAGACACATTCTAACACATCTGCAGCAGTCGACTTTTGAAAGCAATGTGGCAATTAAAAGAAGAAATTGCTCATCATCATGAGCAATTTCTCCTTTTGCCACAATGTTTTCAACACTATTCAATAATTAAGCTCCCATTTATGAAGAGTTTTCAAAATTGTCTGCTGCAAATTTGTTGTATGTGAACAAGGGTTTAACCACTGTGTCCATTGCTGCCAAACTTCACAGGAATGTTCCTTTGGTACCTCTTAATAAATCGTTCAAAGAATTATCTTCAAATCATAATGTAACCCTCTAATAACATTGCTCTTTTGATATGTAAAAAACAGGGCTACCAGACAGCACCAGTCATTTTGAAAAGTGCTTGTTTAGTTCTAACATAAGTTTGTAGTTCTAACGTAAGTTTGCTAAATATGTTCCTCAGATGTCTCAACAAAAATTACTCAATCCAGTTAGCTTTGTTGAAAAAACCATACCAGAGGTGGCTTCAGAAAAGGTGTAGGAGAAATATGACATAACTTTCAAGTCTTACGTCGACATAAATTGGAAGAAATGTTCCTAAGTGTGTTCAAATGATTTATTATGTTCAAAATCCATGGACTAAATTATTTCTCAAGTATTGCTTATTAAAACTTTATCATTCAGAGCCATGGTACACAGATGAGCGTTACAGGGCAAACATGGCCCTCTTAATTATTTATATATATAATGGATTTTTAAGTCTCGGAATTTTTAATATTATTGCTTAAAAGATATATTTCACTATGTGAGAATTGATACATTGTGTCACTATAATCAGTAATGATATTTCAATGTTGATTATGATTGCGAGTTCACATGTCAATATAATGTTATAATAATATTAAAATATCAGTTGTAGACAGTTGGTATATACACACCTTCTAGAATGACCTTCATTTGCAAATCCAATTTGTTCGTGTAATAAAGGTTCATGCATTATGATGTTTATCATTACCCATTTGTAGACGCATCTGCAGCTCAAAAGAGGGGCATATTGTTTTCATTCATCAAGATTTCCCATAATTTTGCCTTGGTATTTTCAAAGTCGTCTTTTGGGCTTTTGAAGCCGTTTATATACCATCGTAGTTTTACAGCGATAATGAATACAAGTTTGTATGTTTGAATGTAGATACTGGATTTGGGTTACATGTAGATATAAATCAGTGATAGATTATAGGAGTAACATTGATCATTTCAAGTCCTTAAATTGTTTGTCTGTCAAAGATATTGTGTTGTATTCATTCTAATGGAATGTTATAAATACCTACAAGATGTCTTTTGGTGAAATCATTGAGCAAGCCAGAGTTATATTTTGGGTTCTGAATAATATGTCTTCAAACATATTTATCTAATTTAAATTTTAAAGACGCATTTTGGCATGTATGACTTGAAAACAATTGTGGCAAAAGGAGGAATTGCTCCATTTGCCACAATGTTTTCAACTTTTTCAATATGACTCTAAATATTTTCTAAAAGCCATCTGCGGCAGAGGCGTCAGAAAGCGTCTATATGAGGGAAAGGGTTAAAAGTAGTCTGCTGCAGATAAATTGCTGGTGGGAAATGGTTAAAAAATTGTGGGGAACCTTTTCCACATTGGTTTAATGTCTTGTTTTAAAATTATAATTCAAACTACTCGTGTAACAACTTTTTCTTCAGATGATTTTTAACCCCTTCCCACTTACAAGCACGACTTTGAAAACACCAAGGCAAAACTTAGATAAACTATGAATGAAAGTAAACGTATTGAATCAAGTTGAAATTATTGAGAGGCCAAAGGAAAAGCAGCTCATCAGCAGCAAGTTCTTCTTTTGTAACAATGTTTTCAAAAATCGTCCGATGCAGATGGGAAAGGGTTAACCTAAAAGACCGTAGAACCGTCATGCCAAGTAACTAGTTGCATGTAAAGTGAAATGAGAATTTTATTCATGTATGTATCAACTCCTGTGGTCTGTCACTGTGAAGCAAGCTTTATAGATGTTATTACATTGATGACATGTTGCAAATTGACATTGATCCTGTACAACATTTTGTGGCTTTAAATGTCTTGATTTAATGTGAAGTAAATTATTACAAAACATATAAATGTTGTTTTTATGGCTTTTAATGCCAATTGTTTTTAGCTCAACTGGATGAAAGCCAGTCGAGCTTATGTCATGGCGAAATGTCCGTCAACATCTTCTCCTCTGTAACCAGTGGGACAATCGGGATGAAACTTCACAGGTAGCATCCTCTCTTAAATTTCATCAAATCTTTTGGAACCATGCAGCATTACGGTTTCCATGGCACCCAAAAAGAAAAAACTTTTCAAATCAGATTTTGAAATCATTTTGAAGAAATGTTACTCGGGCTCCTTCATGCCATGTTGAATGATGAAAAACATGGCCACCAGGAGCTGTTTTGCCTTATTTGACTAGTCAGAACTTTAAAAGTATTCTTCTCCAAAATTATTTAGGAATGTTTCATGGGTGACCCTCTATCAGGTTCCTCGAAGTCATGTTGATTGGTCGAAAAACATAGCCACCGGGGGGCGGGGCTGTTATGCCGTATATGGCTGAAGTGGAAACTTTTTAAAAATCTTTTCTGTTAGTGTGTGGCAGATTTCCAAATAATTTTGTAGAAATGTTCATTGGGTGACCCTCTATCAGATTCCTTCAAGCTATGTTGATTGGTCGAAATAACATAGCTGACTGTTTTTGCCTTAAATGGCTTTAGTTAAAACTCGGCCGATATCCAATTTTGTAGTAATGTTCCTTGGGTGACCTATCAGATTCCTTGAAAAAAAACATGGCCATCAGGGACAGTTCTGCCTTATATGGCTTTAGTTAAAACTTTAAAAATCTTTTTCTCAAAAAGTATTTGGCAGATTTCCAAATAATTGTGTATGAATGTTTAATTGGCGACCCTCTATCTGACTCCCCCAAGCCTATTGATTGGTTGAAGAACACAGCCACAAGGGGGCAGGGCTGTTTTGCGATATATGGATGGCTCTAGTGAAAATCTTCTTCTCCAAATAAAGTACCCGGCCGATTTCCAAATAATTTTGTAGGAATGTTCCTCGAGTGACCCCGTCATCAGATTCCTTCAAGCCATGTTGATTGGTCAAAAGACATGGCTGCCAGGGGGTAGGGCCGTTTTGTCTTATATGGTTCAAGTGAAAATTAAAAAAAATCCTCTCCCAAAGTATCCGGCTATAGTGATTTTGCATATTGCAGTGGAGCGATACTTGGGGATTTTGTTATGGTGTATTGTCTGCCATGCTGCCCTAAACTATACATTTACATGACTTCTCCTCTGTAACCACTGGGCCAAACAAGTAACTTCTTTATAAGTCTCCTCTCAATATCTTCAATTTTTTAGAATCCATCATGCACAATTAGGGTTTCCATGGCAGCCGAAAGTAAAAAACGCAATCGTCCACATCCAAGGCATATGCTTTACCAATACACCTCTTAGCTGGTCCCCCATGATAATCGCGTTGGAAATATTATGATAAAAGCAGATATTGCTTAGGAGCAATCGTTTGGCTAAAATGTTTTCAATTAACCCTTTACCTCATATAGACGCCTCTGCAGCAGACGGCTTTTTGAAAACATATTGACAAAAGAAGAAATTGCACAAAACGTGCAATTTCTCCTTTTGCCACAATGTTTTCCACTTTTTGTCATAGATTATCCATTCAATTATAGAGATTTTCTATATTTTGAGAAAATACGTTCAAAGTCGTCTGCTGCAGAATTGTCGTATGGGGGAAAGGGTTAACGCAGACGGCTTTTTGAAAACATAGTGACAAAAGAAGAAATTGCACAAAACGTGCAATTTCTCCTTTTGCCACAATGTTTTCCACTTTTTGTCAGATTATCCATTCAATTATAGAGATTTTCTATATTTTGAGAAAATACGTTCAAAGTCGTCTGCTGCAGAATTGTCGTATGGGGGAAAGGGTTAAAGCAGACGGCGTTTTGAAAACATAGTGACAAAAGAAGAAATGCACAGAACTTGCAATTTCTCCTTTTGCCACTATGTTTTCCACTTTTAGTCATAGGACAAAATACGTTCAAAGTCGTCTGCTGCAGAATTGTCGTATGAGGGAAAGGGTTAAAGCAGACGGCGTTTTGAAAACATAGTGACAAAAGAAGAAATTGCACAGAACGTGCAATTTCTCCTTTTGCCACTATGTTTTCCACTTTTAGTCATAGGACAAAATACGTTCAAAGTCGTCTGCTGCAGAATTGTCATATGAGGGAAAGGGTTAAAGCAGACGGCGTTTTGAAAACATAGTGACAAAAGAAGAAATTGCACAGAACGTGCAATTTCTCCTTTTGCCACTATGTTTTCCACTTTTAGTCATAGGACAAAATACGTTCAAAGTCGTCTGCTGCAGAATTGTCGTATGAGGGAAAGGGTTAATCCTCTGAAAACAAGTGGGAAAGGGAAGGGTTCAATTCTAGATAAAGTTTAAACCAGATTAAACAAACTAAAACTTGTTTTTTCTAAATGCAACACACCCTAATAGCTCAGTTGGTAGCAACACTAGCTGACTGACAATCAAGGAGTTGTTTGTTCAAACTCCAGCTTTGGAAACATTCTTTCAGACGGTCTTCCAAGTCAATATGTCGAGTAACATCTGCCATTGGGGATAACAATACATGAGGAAAAGCAGCCAATTGCTTGAAAAGCCTTGTGTGTTTTACTCGTTTGTGAAAGACAGGAAACATGATTGTGGAAAGTTTAATGCCACTTTCAACAGTTTTTATACAGAGGCGGTGGTGTATTGGCGTCATCTTCTCCGTCTGTCCGTCCGTCCATTTCTTGTGAACGCAACTCCTCCTACGTTTCTGACAGTATCTTTTCAAAACTTGGTCAATGTCATAACTATAATGTGTAGATGTGCATGAAGCGACGATTTTCCGGTTCATTGATATTTGCAAGATTTATGTCCCTTGTAACTTAGTCTCTGTAGCTGATTGATATTGCAGCCTTGTGAACGCAACTCCTCCTATGTTTCCGACCGAATCTTTTCAAAACTTGGTCAATGTCATCACTATAATGGGTAGATGTGCATGAAGCGGCGATTTTCCGGTTCATTGATATTTGCAAGATTTATGTCCCTTGTAACTTAGTCTCTGTAGCTGATTGATATTGCAGCCTTGTGAACGCAACTCCTATGTTTCTGACTGAATCTTTTCAAAACTTGGTCAATGTCATGACTATAATGGGTAGATGTGCATGAAGCGGCGATTTTCCGGTTCATTGATTTTTGCAAGATTTATGTCCCTTGTAACTTAGTCTCTGTAGCTGATTGATATTGCGGCTTGTGAACGCAACTCCTCCTACGTTTCTGACTGAATCTTTTCAAAACTTGGTCAATATCATTACTATAATGGGTAGATGTGCATGAAGCGGCGATTTTCCGGTTCAGCGATTTTTGCAATAGTTATGCCTTTCGAAACTTAGTCTCTATAGCATATTCACTTGAGAACGCAACTCAAGTTTCCAAACAGGTAGAAGTGCATAAAGCAGGGATTATCCGGTAGTGATTTTTGCAAGAATTATGCTCAGAAGGAAAAAAGGATACATATCGACACTGCCATTTGACCTACTTTCATATTGGAAGCTTCTATAGGGTTCTATCTCTGTTTATATGTATCCTATTTTCTTCCCGACTGAAATAATTTGTTGTTTGCCCTTTCTTTTCCATTAAATGATTGTTTTAACATAATGTGTAGTTTTGTGATTTTTTTTCATGAAATTACCATTTTTCGGTTCAGCCATTTTGATACAGATTCCAATGGTAGTCTTGTGATACATGTTAAAAGCAATAATTAAAAGGACCAATCTTGATCTTTATATTTTGTGGCGGCACTGTTCAATTTTACCATGGCATGTCCTGGGCAAGTTACCAGTACTAATACTGCTTATTCTGACACCAGCTTTCAGTCGCTGTTCAACCAGACTATCCTTGGCAGGCACCAAGGAGGGAGCTATATCTACCAATTTTAATGGTGTATAACCTTGCAGGGGATCAAACCCACATCTGGTCTCTCGACCACCACACCAAGGTGGTCATGATTTATCTGGTGATTGAACCAGTCTCTTGCTCTCAAGGCAAAATAACAACACCTAACCCCATACTGTAGCGGATAAATGAAGGATGAACAAATATAATAATTTGCTGTCTTTAATGCATACAACACGTTCAGCAATGACGAAGACTTAAGTTAATTTCATTTTCACACATCTTGATAGTTTTGATTACAAAATTCTATAAATGACTCAATCTTGGAAATTCAATAATCACTCATTAAATGTCATTTTGTATCTATATATCATTCTCATGTATTTTGCATATCAGGCAATGGATCAACTTTTTGAAAACTTGCTTAAATCACGACATTTTCAACTGTATCTAGACAATATTTCCTATTTCTTGGGTTTACTAATTTTGCTCATGATTTGAAAGCAGACCTCTTTAAAAAAAAAATCCATTCCTTTAATGTTTAACCATTTAATGTATATGATGGTTTAACCCTTTTCAACATACAACAAATCTACAACAGACAACTTTTGGTTGGAAACATGGAGACATAAGTATTGACTCTCTATTACTGATAGAATAATCATCAAATAATAGTTGATAACATTGTGGCAAAAGGAGAAAGTGTCATAATGAGCAATTTCTCCTTCTGCCACAATATTTTCAAAAGTAATTTGCTGGAAATGCATCTGCAAGTAACAAAGGGTTGTCTGTTGTGAAAATGTCTGAAGAAATTTGAAGTAATTTTTGATAAAGAGGTGAAAACATAATCGGAAAAAGCAATACGCTGCAAACACGTCAAATATGGTCCATATCCAGTAAGTTTTTAATGCATTGACAAGATCTGAGAGTTTTTATAGTTCCTCCATATATCCAGTAAGTTTTTATTGCAATGACACGTTTTTGAGAATTTATAATGCCTCCATGGCCTCCTCATCCTGTTCTTCAATCACTTCTACCATCTTCTGTTCCAGTTTGGCTGATTTGGCTGAAAGAGTAAACAAATCACTGATAACTAAAATGAAACAAAAACATGAAGTGAACAAATTTTCTACATATTCGTCTGTAGAATTTTGAACAAGAAAAACGACAAATAAACAAATTCAGTTTTTAAACCATGACCATAACACTATTAAGTTAATAGTGTTAGGGTCATGGTTTAAAATCTGAATTTAACCCTTTCCCACATACAACAAATCTGCAGCAGACGACTTAGAAAACATGTAGTCATAAATATAGAAAATCTCTACAAATGAAGGTACCATTACTGAAATAAGTTGAAAATATTGTGACAAAGGGAGAAATTGCTCGTTTTGAGCAATTTCTGCTGTAGAGGCGTCTGAAAGTGTCTATATGTGGGAAAGGGCTAATCTACTTTGTTTTTCAGTAACGGTTACCTTGACCTACTTGACCCCTTTAACCATACCCACATAAAACTTGTCTGCAGCAGACGAATTTGAAGACATTTAGTTAAATAAAATATGAAAACTCTATAAGTGAAAGAACATTTATTGAATTAAATTGAAAACATCGTTGCATAAGGAGAAATTTCTCCTTTGCCACAATTTTTTCAAAAGTTTCTGTTGAAGAGGCAATGGAAAGCATCTTTATGTAGAAAGAGTTAAAATACGAAGAGAATATATTTTATCTTATACAACACACATGTATCTCGTCATACAAAACATATAAGTTTATATATATGAATTAAAGAAGATCAAACACATTTACATCAATTTATAAACATTGAGGAAGATTTTTTTTTCCCTATACTACATAGATGATGAACAATTTCGTATATAACTGATTATATGCATGGTGAACATGAAAACCATTTTTTTTTTGGGGGGGGACACAAAAACAAACATCCTCTTACCTCCAGGAGCCTTGATCAGATGAATGTATTTCTGTACTTCTGTAACATCAGCCTCCTTTCTCAATTCTTTACCCTTCTTTAATCTGTAGTAAATCATAAACAAAATCAGTTTGGTGTTTTACGACACTTTCAATGATCTTTCAATTATACATGTAAGTAATGTATCACAGCATTTTTCTGGGTGAGTTACTCGTAGTCGTACTATTAGTCCATTTATTCTGACACCAGTGAGTCAGCATTAATGCTAACCCCACAACCCTCAGCTCTCACTAGACAAAGTCATTAAGTGATCCTAAATATACAGCTCTATTCCATTGTTTAACAAAATAACCAAGAGGGCCCTGATTGCAAATTTAGTTCCATGACAAATAACATCTGTGTTAAATAAACAAATTGAGAAAGTAATAGTGTAATTATTAATAAGTTAATCATATCAAAGTTGAATACCTGTTTTTAATAAACTGTCCTTGTCTTCTTGTTTTTATTTCAACAATTCTCTGCATTGCTTTCACTGAAAAATATGAATTAAAGTGTTAAAAGGAGTATGTGTGAAGCCTATTAGTTACTTCAAAACCTGATGCGCAGACAAACACATTTAACAAGAAAACCATGCATACATATAACCAATCTTGATTGTCAGAATAATCCCTTATGTACAGACAGTACACCATTTTGTATATTTTTCTTCTTCCCATTCCCCACACACAAAACATCTGAAACATTGCAGTTTGAGCTGAGAGTGAGACCACAGTTTTGAAACCTTTAGTAATAGATCAACACAGACCAGGTAGCCTAGAGGAAATTCCTATACATCGTCCAAATTGTACAGTTAACAAGACATTGTCACCTACAAAACTTAAAAGAGTTAGTTAAATTGATTATTTACAATGGTGGTGGAATGGTTGTTTTATGGCAATGCATCAAGTAGAGATATGGACTCTTAATGAACATGTAGATGCATGCAAAACGTTAACCAGAATTTTTTAAGTCTTAAAATGGGGCATACTTCATTTAAAATCTTATTTTGATTTATGGGATGTGTCCTGCAAGGTCAGATGATGATGTTGAATAAGTGTTTGAAGTCTCAAAGCAATAGCATCTGTGTTTTTTGATAAAAGGCCTTGCATGCAAAACTCTAACCAAAGTTGCAACTTCAACGCAAAAGCGACTGCAATAGCCCACCTTATTCTTCGAATAGTCGAGCTAAAAATAATTAAATCTAGATGCAAAGATAATCAGATGAAACAAAAGTTCCAATGAAATATGGTTGTCAAACTACAATAAAGCAAAAATATAGAATGTCTCATAGAAATTTTATTTCTTGATACTTTGATGGAGTAGAACACATTGAGGAAAAAAAGTGTGCATTTACCCTTTCCCTCATAAAGACGCTTTCTGACGACGTCTTTTTGAAAACATAGTGACAAAAAAAGAATTTGCTCAAGACAAACAATTTCTCCTTTTGCCACAATGTTTTCCACTTTTATTCAAAGGTTTATCCATTCAATTATAGAGATTTCTTTTTTTTGACAAAATATGTTCAATGCCGTCTGCTGCATATGAGGGAAAGGGTTAAGAAGATTTAACCTTTTGACACACTTTTTTCAAATGAAATGGGTCTGCATGTGGCAAAGGGTTGAAAGTTAAAAAGTTCAATAAATTCATTTATGATAATGATTCTTTAATTTCCCATATAAACAAATTTACCTGTGTTTTGCCACAGTTGTCTGTTGTATTTCACTGGTTCGTTTCTGCGCTTTTCAAATTCTAATGATGGATCCACAGCCAAATCTTTACCAGCAGCTTTTCGGAAGGCCTTGGTCCATTTTGTTTTCCTGGGGTTACGCTTCTTTTTGAATGCCTTGTGGCATTTTGACCGACAAAATCTGAAAATCTGGAATTAGATTAAAAGAGCCTTTTGAGAAGGTAGCCTTTAACCCGTTCCCACTTACTGACATATTTGACACATTTGCCATAGACAAATTTTGAAAAAAAACTATGGCTTATAATCAATCCTATTAGGATTATGTCAAATACTATTAGTATTTACGTTACTTATCTGCCACAAAACTCTCTTTGAAAAAAAAAAAACGGTTCACATTTGTGGCAGTTATTGCACGGAAACAGCAACAAATGACATTTTATTTTTTGTTAAATAAGGGGCCATAACTCCACCGAATAAAGTCCGCCGAAAGTGATGATCGAACTTGCCTAGCCCTTAAAGCATTTAACCTTGTTAAGGGGCCATAACTCCACCGAAAGTGACGATCGAACTTGGCCTAGCCCTTAAGGCATTTAACATTGTAACCAAGTTTGAAAAAACAAAAACGGTTCACATTTGTGGCAGTTATTGCACGGAAATAGCAACAAACAACATTTTTTGTTAATTATTAAATAATTTTAATTAAGGGGCCATAACTCCACCGAAAGTGATGATCGAACTTGGCCTAGCCCTTAAGGCATTTAACCTTATTACCAAGTTTGATAAATAACGGTTCACATTTGTGGCAGTTATTGCACGGAAACGAAGTGTGACAGACAGACGGACAAACCGAAATTAATAACCCCCCCTTTTTTTCTTCGAAAAAGCGGGGGATAATAATAGCAGAGTTATGAGGTGGGTATTAAGTTTGCAACCATATCGGTTCAGGATCCTGGCCATTAAGGGCATTCATAATGTAGGGGCTGATTATCTCAGCAGAGTTTAAAAAATAATTTCATTCATTTTATTTGTGAAGGGGGAGTAATGTCACAGTTGTGTCATGAGATGAGTGTAGGATAGGGGGTTTACGGTAGTGTGGAGTGATGAAGTGAGTTTATTAGAACATGTACGGTAAGGGTGAATCATGGGTATATAGTGGTCAGTTACCGTACATGTATGTTAGAGTGATAGTGGTGGATAAAAGGTGACCGGGTACACTTGTCTAAATGATTGGAGAGTGAAAGTATTTATTCTTCTGTAAGTAAACGTTTTATTTGTTTGTAATTAAGAGTTTTATTTCTTTATAAGTAAGTGTTACATTTTTGTTAGTAACAGTTGGTTATAAATACATTTTGTGTTTGGTTTAGTTGTACGAAGTGTTGTACCAGTGTTCTGTGTGCACAGGCAAAGATACAATACAAAGTAGCGTTCAAAGTTGAATTTGAAAACATTGCATTATAATGTGTTTATATTGCATTTGGGGAAAGTGTAATTTTACTATATGTTTCCATGCTATAAGACATGCTTTGTATATAACTTGTAGTACAAGACTTAGAACATTTATACTTGTTTTCGGGTGGCCATTCTGTGTGTATTACAGTTCCAGTCAATGTAAAGGTTGTATTGGGTGTTTGAGGACAGTCAGAGGGGACTTTGTGTCTAGAGGACTTAGTGTCTGGGAAAACTTACAAAACACCTTAGTGTGGTTGAGTAGGGGACTTGGTGTCCAGAGTAGATGTATATGGTGGCACGCCCGAAATTTGTATATATATATGATTAGAACATTAAACTAGAGTAAAATATGACTATGTTGTGCTGTCATTTCGGAAATATGAGAGCGGGAAATACTTGACAATTTGCATAAGTTCTTTCTTCATATCAGACGGCATACAAGTGAACAATAGATCACAAACTGCGTTGATAGCGTCTAGCCATTATCATATTCCTGAATGCAGATTCTTTTATAAAAATTTAAGTATATTTACGTCATGTATTTATTATCTACCCCAAATTTACTTATAATAAAGCAGAGGAAATAAAGGAAAACTAACTACTACATTCTCTTTTATTCAGTAAAATTTGTCACTTTTAAACATGGTTTTATTTTAAAATGTATACAATGCTTTTAGCCTTTAGGGCTAATAGTACCTGTTTATACATTTAATTTTGATGTGACACCATCTGAATTCTGATGCAGTTGTTGCATGTGATTTCTTGGTAGATTTTTCTCATACAAAAGATACACCATGGATGATGTCATGAAGCTGGCATTTTGATAATTTATTTGATTGTGAATGCATTTTGGATATGTGCTTCAGACATTATATTTATATTAATAATGTGTCTTTAAACATACATTGATCAAATTTGTTTGGTTTAACACACTTTCAAGGGTGATAAATTTCTGGGTTCTGAAGTTCACACTCAAATGCGTTTGATTACAAACACACGTTTCTTTTTTAGATCAAAGAAATTCTCGCTCAAATTAACAAATGTTTAATAAGGGTGATTCTATTTTGATTAACGTAATTGTCTGGCCATAATTACCAGCCAGACATAAAAAGGTTTTATCTTTAATTGATCAAAGGTCAATTACTGTCCCAATACCTGTTAATTAATTACGAACGCAGTTTGTAAACTGTCACTTTTTGTATAAATGAATATTGTTCATATTTAATCATAAATGAATAATTACTGTTATTATTAACATTATAAAATTAAGACTATGTTATTATAACTTAAACAAATGGTTCAGGTCAAAAAAGGTTGATTTCCTAAAAGGCTGAATACAGGAAAGGCCTGGTCCATAAAATGATAAAGGCCTACTTTTTTGTTTGTATAATTTCATGTATAGACCAGGTACAGGTACTACTTCTCAAAGCATCTTTATGATTAATATAAAATGGTATATTATTGTTCCAATCATCCTAAATATGGTTGCCCCTTGGTTGTTCGTTTATTACAATACAGCTTATTAACATTATCAACTTGCAATTGACGAGATTTATGAAACTATATTTATAAGAAGACACATGACTATCTGTATTTACATCACACCAATGATGTAGGCCTATTAGTGTTTTATATACATTGACAACGAGGGCAATCAGATAGTTTCTGCTGAATTGTTCTAATTAAATTAAAATTGATAAAATTACCGTCACATTAATTTTACATTCTCTAAATTATCAAATTTATGAAGTTTAAAAAATCTTTAAAAGCATACTGTAAAAAATTCATTATAAATTATAGTACGGATGAATTAAATTACAAATGAAACAATCAAATAATGATCTAAAATAAACATACAAACTACACATAAATATTTACACCTCAAGACTGTTAAATTGAAAAAATGGTATTTTCTCATAATCGGCCTTTTTCGACCAGGCCTTTTAGGAAACCAGTGTTTTTGGACCTTGAGGCGAATCGTTATTTAAGTTTCAACTATGGCGAGTTGTTATTGTGGCGAATCTTAAGTAATTCAGTCGGACCGACCTCTATTCAATAATTATAACACTGAAATTAGCAAATATTTCCTGATGTTTTCAAAGTCATCTGTTAAACTTTAAAGATTTGTCTAATCTTGGAAAGAGATAATTATATTCCAAGTTGCACAATATTTTTCCTCAAACAGCGAAAACCCATGACTTTCTCGGAAATCAATAAAAAAACACAATAAACGAAAACCTTTGTGAATATTTCAAAGAACATGTGTTTACTTACTTTACAGTCATTTCGGACAAACTGAACACCGTGTCCTGGGTAGACTGTAGACGAACAAAAGTAACACTTTTCTAAACGCATTTTGTTATTTTGTTCTCGCCACCACCGTGTTTTTCTGAAAGGACATGCCTAAAATCCGCACGAATAAAGGTTTATACTAATATTGTTATCTCCCTTTACTAAACTTTACGGTTCCGTAATTTTGGTCGGCATAATTATTCGACTAATCGATTCATCGTCTTGTTATATTGCCTTCGATGGTTATCGTGTCTTGATGAAAATTGAAGGCAATAGATTTTTAAAAAAATGTATTTCCTTTTTTTTGTAAACATAAAAACATTTGTGGAGCGATCAAGTCCTGATCCAGAAAATCATATTCACTCAAAACACCGATGGACCAAGGGACATAACGTTCTATATATATATATATATATATGTGTAGATCTATTAACAGCGATTGTATATAAGTTTGTTTTGTTAGGAGAGTGGTTCAACGTTGCTTTGAACATTGTAGCTATTATACCTTTCCCAAAGACAGCGAATCTGAAGCTGACGTCTTAGAAAACTGGTAGCCAGAACTTTAGACTCCAAGAATGTACGACCCCAGTTTCCTAAGACTTTTCGACCCCATTTTTAGTAGACCCCATTATCGGTTTATATAGGTATGAATGGATGGTTTAACACACATGTGTACTAAACAGTCATCGATACTTGATTACCAGTGGGTTAATTATTTAATTGTGATTATTTCACTGATCTTGATGTGTTATAAATAGTTAATCTGCTCAGGGACACTATATTACAGGGATATGAAACGCATCGATAAGCTCCGTTATCTTCGACTCGCTGTAAGAAAAGCGGTCATTAGCCGCTCTGGTCATTATCCACTTCGTACATTCATTTCCGCGATGGCTATCGATGTAGATAGACGGATGTTTTATTAAAATTAATAAGTTTAAAAAGGAATAACCGAGAATGTAAGTACATAACATAATTTCTATCTTTTTTTCTTACATTTACGTTAACTTTGAGCTTGTATTTAAACAAAAAATGATAGTTATTGCAATGAGTTTTTGAAGTCGATATTTTCCACAAAATTGTGGTCAAAAAATTCAAAACGAAGAATATAGGCTATGTGGGGGACCGTCATGTGTTCTATATTGCCGTTATAAACACATTTCAATGTTATATTATAAAAGATCATTGGCCAAACTGTGGCCCTGTTATTTTAATATAGCTGATGTTTGCCGGAAATTTTCTAGAATTGTTTGTGAAAACTTGTGAAAAAATGCGATGAATTTTAAAAAAGATGACGACCATTTTGTCAAAATAACGAATCGGGGCTATGCAAAACACCATTTACTGTTCAATGTGGCCTTTGTAAATACATTGAAAGGTCAGATTGTAAAAGTTAAATGATCAATCTTGGTTTAAATTATTTTTACAAATCTGTTGTATGCAATGAAGAATCTAATATTGTCAGAGAAAAAATGATAAAAAATGCGATGAAATTTAACAAAATTGTGGTCAAAAAATTCAAAACGAAGAATATAGGCTATGCGGGGGACCGCCATGTGTTCTATATTGCCGTTATAAACACATTTCAATGTTATATTATAAAAGATCATTGGCCAAACTGTGGCCCTGTTATTTTAATATAGCTGATGTTTGCCGGAAATTTTCTAGAATTGTTTGTGAAAACTTGTGAAAAAATGCGATGAATTTTAAAAAAGATGACGACCATTTTGTCAAAATAACGAATCGGGGCTATGCAAAACACCATTTACTGTTCAATGTGGCCTTTGTAAATACATTGAAAGGTCAGATTGTAAAAGTTAAATGATCAATCTTGGTTTAAATTATTTTTACAAATCTGTTGTATGCAATGAAGAATCTAATATTGTCAGAGAAAAAATGATAAAAAATGCGATGAAATTTAACAAAATTGTGGTCAAAAAATTCAAAACGAAGAATATAGGCTATGCGGGGGACCGCCATGTGTTCTATATTGCCGTTATAAACACATTTCAATGTTATATTATAAAAGATCATTGGCCAAACTGTGGCCCTGTTATTTTAATATAGCTGATGTTTGCCGGAAATTTTCTAGAATTGTTTGTGAAAACTTGTGAAAAAATGCGATGAATTTTAAAAAAGATGACGGCCATTTTGTCAAAATAACAAATAGGGGCTATGCAAAACATCAATTACTGTTAAATATTGCTGTTATAAACACATTCAAAGGTCAGATTGTAAATGTTAACTGATCAATCTTGGTTTAAATTATTTTACAAACCTGTATGTATTCAATGGAGAATCTAATATTGTCTGAGAAAAAATGCGATGAAATTTTAAAAAAATGGCGGACATTTAGAAAAATAACGAATCGGGTTTATACAAAACATGATTTGCGGTTCTATATTGCCAATATATATACATTTAAAGGTCAGATTGATAATGTTGAATGATCAATGTTGGTTTAAATTATTTTCACAAACCTGTTGTATGCCGAGATTCACCTAGAATTGTTTGAGAAAAACTGAGAAAAACGCGGATAAATTTTAACAAAGGGCGACCAATTAATGAAAATTATGGGTACCTAGATTTGTGTGTAACTTTCCAACAATTAATTCATGATATAAGGTTTTTAATCAATGAAATATATCCCTGTTTTAACAACGAAGGCAAAGTGTATAATCATTATTCAATGTTAATTTATTTCAGAATGGGCAAACTTCATGGCAGCAGAAGGGGACGAATTGGCAGGAGGCCAAAGAAAACGAAAAACAAATGCACTCCTTTAGCAAAGAAAGCTAGGAAATCAATAATTATATGATATACAGTATAATATTAAAACATTGGTACATGTACATGAATGAATGTATATACGTAACATGTATTAAAATATTGGTATATGAATGAAAGTGAAAGTTAACCCTTTCTCACATAAAACAAATCTGCAGTAGACGACCTAGAACATCATAGACAAAATATCAAAGAACAAGTGTTGAATAAAGTTAAAAACATTGTGACAAAAGGAGCCATTATGAACAATTTCTCCTTTTGTTGTACTGTTTTCAAAATAGTGTCCCTGATCTGCTGAAGACGACTTTGAAAACATTTAATAAAAAACTCTTCTGCTTACTTTGAAACCATGATATTGGATAATTTAGTAACATTGTGAGAAAAGGAGAGAGAAATATCCTCTATCGAACAAAACTACAGCTATTCTGCATACTTTGAAACCATAATTTAGTAACATTGCTAGAAAAGGAGAAATGTCCTCTATCGAACAATAAAAGAAAAGTGGCCATTTGTACATACATGGTGAGAAAGGGGGAAATTTTACATGATATGTAGGTCGCATACTTTGAAAACATCGTGGCAGAAAAACTTGTAAAGCATTGTGAGAAAGGTGGACATGTGTACATACATTGTGAGAAAGGGGGACGTTTTACATGATAGGTATGTCGCATTCTTTAAAAACATCGTGGCAGAAAATGGTAATATTGTGAGAAAGGTAGACATTTTACACGATAAGTAGGCCGCATACTTTGGAAACAGAAAGTGTTAACGCAGTCTTTGAAAACATATTGGCAAATATTACGTAAATTTGCACGTGCGCAGTAAAAAAAAATTAGCATATGGCATGAAATATATTTTGTAATGGTACTTACCGTTATTGCATATTCGATGTTGCCATCTATCACATACATCGCACGTGATGCCATGATGTAGTGGACGAACGGGGTCACAACACTCAATACACAAATAGGACATTTTCACACTAACACAAGTCACAAGTAACAAAATAATCCAATTTATTTAACGTACATTTTTATAACAATGTCAACGTGCATTATTACAATAAACATTATCAAAATGTAGTGATTATACAACAAAAGAACCATCATCATTTCACACCAATATAATTTATAAACCGATAATGGGGTCGACTAAAAATGGGGTCGAAAAGTCATAAGAAACTGGGGTCGTAAATTCTTGGGGTCGAAAGTTCTGGAAGCCAAACATGTAAAGCCTCCATGAATCGGAGTTTAATTATCAAAAATAGTTGAAAACATTTTCGGCAAAAGGAGAAATTGCTAATACCTACACATAGATTGCGAAATTGTCTTGTGGAAACTAGAAATGTTGGCGCACAAAGTAGCAGATCAACATGTACACATATTCCAAAGACTTTTAAGTAAAAGCTCCCTCTATGGCGCTCTGGATTGTTGGCTAACCATTACGACCGACTCGCTCGTGTCGGGATAAATGTACAAGTTGTACTGGTAACTCGCCCATGACACGCCGTGGTATAACTGAGCAATTGTAGAAAGTGGTATAAAACACCATACAAATACATCTACAATCCCATGACATTGTTATCCGGTTATCCGATATATCTATCAAACGTCGTCTGATGCTGCAAAGAAGCTCTTTTTTCAAGGAAAGTTTAAATATCTACCACCGTACACTTATAATAATCAAAATGGCATTCAAGTTCGTGCCTGTGTGTGCAAGTTGACCCTTACTTTAATTGCAATGGTAATCACATACAAATACACGCACTTGCTCAATTAACAATCCAGTCTATTTAGATAAAAAGTGAAATTGAAGTTTGGTGACTTTCCTCTTATATTAGTTTAATAATATCATAAGTATGTTAAAATTAAAAAAATAGTGACATTCGAACATATACATATTTACTTAGTATTGACAGAGACGTAGATAAGAGGGTTATGTAACTAAACTGTATACTAAAACATCACCCGTGCCAACATTTGTAGCAAGTAAAACTAAAATACTATTCAAGATATGAAAGTAAAAAATAAAAATTCTGGAAGTTTAAACATTCTTCTATTGAAGTAGATAAAAATATTTTAATATACTACAGGTTTTGATAATATGTTATCCTTATGAAAAATGTCAGTCTATTAATGTTCAAAATACAAAGAAATTCCAGTTGTTCATTGTATCTCTAACTTAAGTTGAAATGTTAAGCTTTCAGAATATGTATGTTTTGTTCATGTGCCAAATGTGACTTCAAAGTTTTATTTGCTACAAAATGTGAAAATTTGGACAATTGTTTTTCTATGTGTTATATTTTAACCAGAAAACAGTTGTCAGGTGGAGTTGCCTATCCCTCTTATCTACGTCCCTGGTATTGAACCCGAGTAATCATGTGTATATGTGTGCGACGGTGAATGATTGCGCACATGTGTGAATGTGTCATGTGCATGAAATTTATTTCCATTATACTTATGTTGAATGACGAAAGACTATGTATAGTTTAGGTCAATAAAATATATCCATCTATCTATTAAATGAAAATGGATAGATAGAATTTCAGAGAATTATAAACAGAGCTAACAACATATATATATTTCATTCATCATCACAGCTTGCGACTTCAACCTACCTGGATAGGACTTGCAGACATAATTAACATTAAATACCAAGCAATTCAACATACACCATAAATTCACAAACCAGGGACTAGTAACGCTGGTAGGAGAGCCGACTTAAGAATCAAACAATTTGGATCTCGTTATAACAACATATCCATCTTCAACAGGAATGAGAAATACACAAATGTACTTGTACACAATATTCTATATCCCGAACGCTATGGGATACAATATTCCTACTGTTTATTGACATGACTAATCAAAGCACTGCAGAGCTGACGGCCTGGGGGCTGCTGGAAGGTTGAAGAAGTAGGCGAAATGTGAAAGGAAATAACAATTGCAGCTTATGTTTATGTATTTATTGTCAAGAAGTTGAAAGATCATGTCAAAAATAGTAAATTTTATTAAACTGCCAATTTAAAAACAGAAGGACCTTGTTGGCACTATATCGCTCACCCGAGTGCAAGAGCTCACAAGTATACACATTTAAGACATGAAGAATCAAACGGAAATTTGTCAGCAGGTTTAGGCAGAATATTGTGAAGTTTCTGTAGTATTATATTGAGAAATATGTCAATGTTAAATCACATTCCACCAAGTTGAAATAGTTCTCTAAACCATGTACTAGACTCGGAGAAAGTGTTCGAAATATGCAAAACTCGTGAAGACAATTATTCTGACAAAGATTCAAAATGCCCCATCCAGCGTGTTATCAAGATTTTCTTTCATTTGGCCTAGTGACCTATTTTTGTTTACCCGATATGAACCTTATTCGAACATGAACTAGATATCATTAAGATAAACATTCTGACCAAATTTTAAATCTAAGCGCCGATGGCACAGTAGTGGCGATCGTGTAGAAAATCCTGCAAAGTAACAAGCAGTATCTCGTTGTAGGCCTTGCGATTTTCAATATATATTATATAGGCATATACGATAATGCTCGATCTCGAACTCAATTCGGCTACACTTTCAGCATTTATTGCTAATTGACGCTAGAACGTACAGACGTGTCTAACTTGTACACTGCATAACATCGTGTTCATTTAATTCTTTGTAAACCAGTCTTATCATCTAGACGATTTCATATATTGCAACAACTACTAAATAAAGCGTTTATAATATTGAGATTTAAGAACAATCGATAGCCAGTCTCACGAGCTATTTATAGAACCTTTTGGAATTTCCAGACGCCTTATAGAACGCGCAATGATATTTATTATCTGCCCAAACATGCAGAAAGATAATATTTACATAATTTTACTCTATGTAGATATTATCTCAATAAATCTCAAATCTTAGTATCAATCCGGTACCAAAGTAGCACTGACATGATTATTATTAATCGTATCTCTGCATCACTGATGGAACTATATATTTGGCGGTTTAACGGATGTAGGCTAATTGGTTTGCAGTAAGGAATAAACATTCAACGGGCTGTTCAAAACTGAATATCTAATTTGTTTCGTTGTTGTTGTTTCTATTAGCATTGTGGAGATTGTCAAACCAATCGCCACAAAAACACCTGTATTTTCATTGTGTGCCTAAGATTGCGTAATCATTACGTTTTTACATTATCCACGTCTCACGAAAATCGACATTCAAGGGCATTGTACTCTTATTAAACCATTCCCCACCTACAACTAATCTGCAGCAGAAGTCTTTTAATACATCAAGGGAAAAATATGAAAACCCTCTGTACATTAAAGTGCAATTTAAATAGAGTTGAATACATTGTGGCAAAAGGAGAAATCTTTCATTAAGAACAATTTCTCCTTTTACCGAACAGTTTTCCAAAAGTCGTCTGCAACAAAGGCGTCAGAAATCATCTGTCTGTGGTAATTACGACCATGTTGTTTACCCAGTCTTTTGGCAAAACAGTTCTCAAGAGGATTGCAGGATGCTTGTACGACTAGACCATTAACATGCAAGATCCTGATCTGGATCTCTACTGGTTGCACAGTTTCGAATGCTTCGGTTTATATGCGACATGGTCGAAAATGGTAGTCCAGTTGTTGGCAGGACCACTTGAGCAGAGACGACACATTTCCGTTGTGCTACTTTATTAAGAACACATCTTCAACGATAATATGAATGGATTATTTAACCCTTTCCCACATACACCAAATCTGCAGCAGACGACTTTGAACACATGCCCACATAAATGAGGAATTATCAAATGGAGTTGAAAACTTTGTGACAAATGGAGAAATTGCTCATTATGAGCAATTCATCCATTTGTCAAAATGTTTTCAAAGGTCGTCTGCTGCAGTGACGTCAGAAAGCGTCTATATATGGGAAAGGGTTAGGTATCTACGTGTTATACCACGGACACACTTCAGCTTAGAAAACAATTGGGATCACTAATAAAATCATTAATATAAACAAACAGATGTTATGCAAATCGGTTATTAAGGGGCGGTTGAGTTAACATTGTACATGTTTGTTCAAAGGTTCGTCAACAAAGTGTCAACATGCGATTTTAACATAAGTGTAGAATGACAACTATAAGTTGAAGGCATACATATATGCATTTGTGTCCCAGTGCCCACATGCCCAACACAATGTTTACATTAATTTTAGCTCACCTCGACGAAGAGAGTTTATACCTTCCCACCAATGTTGGCATAGCAGTCCAGGTCCGATATTATACTATGGTATGTTTACTCCGTTTCAATGAAATTATTCATACGTGGTATAACATTGACCAAATTAGTACCATGATGGATCTTTTGGTAATCGGTGTTTGGGATAGGGGCGTTTCGCCACTATACCATACTCAGGCTGCTTTCAAAAAGTCGGATTACGGCTGCAACCACAGTCCACATGTGTATACATACGCCAAAATCGATCTGCCTTTTCAACGATTTCATTTGTTCGACCGAATCACGAAAAATCCTCCGTTTGCATTAATTAATGAGACAAAATAGTTCCAACGCGTGAAACACACTCTGAACTATGATTGACCTCAATGTCAGTGGTGTTAGGTAACGTCGACCGTGCTGTGACCCCATTAGTTTACAACAGTCGACTTATATAGATAGAGAAATCTACCTGCAAATCACTGTAAATACAATTATTGAAAGGAGTTGAAACCATCGTGACAAAAGTAGAAATTGCCTACGATAAGCAAGTTCTCCTTTTGTCACAATGTTTTCAATTGTCGTCTGCTGCACATGCGTCTGTAGGCGTCTGTAAGCGGAAACTGGTTACATCCTCCCCATGGAAGCTGAACCCTTTCCGTGATACTATAACAGTTCGAATATTGAAAATATTGTTGAAAATGGAGCTATTGCTGACAATGAGCAATTCCTCCTTTTCACACAATGCTTTCATACACGTTTTAAATTAATTCTTTTCATATATTGAACGTTTTACTATGGCCATTCTTTTACTCGACTCATTTTGAATAACATGCTAGAGATGAATGATAACGAGCAATTTTGCCTTACATCAAGGGGAAAAATATATAGTTGAAACCTGTGTGGAAATAGAGGAATGGGTCACGATAAACAAACCTGCAGTCGTCTGCTGCACATGCGTCAACAAGCGACTGTAAGCGGAAAAGGGTTGAACCGTTTCCGTTATAGCTACTTAGTTACATACGAATGTTGAAAGTGTATTTGCAAACGGAGCAATTGCTGACAATGAGCAATTCCTCCTTTCCAAACAATGCTTTGGAACATTAATCTTTTTTTTTCCTATAACCTAGATAACGAACACATTTGTCTACAGTTATTATTTTAACCTTTGCCCCTTTTAGACACATTTGACTCACCTTAACAGATGAATGATAATCAGCAAGTTTGTCTTTTTCCACAATGTTTACATCGCTATTCAAAATAGGAAATAGAAATTAAATCTACAAATTAGAGATAATTTAATTTCAACATTGATTGATAGGGGTTAACGCCGTTTGTCAACATTTCCTCAGTAATACCACGGCGGCCAGTTCACCTACAAATGTATTTCTTGGTTTTCTCACACCAGTACTCCACACAACAATCTTCCCAAGCAACTGGCTGCTCATCCACATAGGCTTAGCCCATTGGCGAAAGACGAATGACGCATGTCGCATTGACTTTTGTCAAACGTCGGAAAGAAATTTGACCGAAAATGTCAACATACACACGAGTTATAACTGCAAGGTCATTATTTATTTTATAATTGAGGCGCTTATAGCGATTTTGGGACAAAATTTATTATGTATATGCATTTGCGTTAATTGAAGACTCAACGTCCGTCAACGTGTAATCTAGTCCTAGATGTATCTGTTGACATATAAACTAAAAATGTAGTCTAAATGTTTTTGTTTGTAAATTAACCTTGTACGGTCACATTTCGGAGACGCATCGAACCAGTCTTCTGTAATTAATGTTTTATGAGTTGTCTCTGTCTGTAAAGCTTGGAGGTATAATCCAGCGTCAGGCCGGCTGTCTGCCTGAATGTGCATTCGTCCGTCCGTCACGGATTGCATGTATTGGTCAACATGTTGTTATTGTATGACAGATTTATTTCAAAGTGGTCACACTAATACCGTGTGATCAGGAGAATGGCAAAGTACTAGGTACATAACTCTGGTCTGTTTATTTAAGTTATCTCCATCTTTCCTTATTTAGTTGAGCGATTGTATTAATTTCCATTGTATCCATTTCAAACGTGGTTTGTAGGTAACGTATGACCTACAGATTTGCAGTGCACCATTACCATAACTTTAGCATGCTGCTTTTGGAGTGTTTATATTGTTGTCTTTCCATGTTCTCACTTATTATATGACTTTCGCATGCAACACATGCGTTCCCGGCGTGAAATGCCCTTGTTCGTTATCCGAGCCCCCGGTAGCTCAGTCGGTAGCGACGCGGGCTGTCAATCCAGGGGTTGTGAGTTCGAATCCCGGCTCGGCCAACTTTCTTTCCGACGATTGACAAAAGTCAATGCGACATGCGTCATTCGTCTTCCACCAATGGGCTAAGTCTATGTGGAAAAGCAGCCAGTTGCTTGGGAAGATTGTTGTGTGGAGTACTGGTGTGAAAAAACCAGGAAATGCATGAGTAGGTGAACTGGCCGCCGTGATATAACTGAGAAATTGTACAAGAAAAGGGTCAAACTTTGATAAATAAAGTATATGTTATTGGCAGGCAGTATGGGTTGCTTCACACATTTTTGGTTTGGTTTGTTTTAAAGGTCATTGTTTATTGTTTCAACTTTGTTTATCGATAGTATCTATGCCATATATTTTCAACTTACATATGCCCCTATACCATTAGCGCTTTGATTTTCTAACACGTCAGATGCTGAGCGTGACAATATTAACTGCTTCAAAGACAGGTAAAGGACGTTATACATTTTGCTTAAATGACTTGGTTAATATATTTGGATAAAATCCAGTCGTGGTTAAGACTTATTGGTAAAAAGTATAATAGTATGTGTCGAATCTATAAAATTGTAAAGTTGTTTGGGTGATTTTTTTTATATTCAAATGCAGAGTTTGATTATTTTTTCGCTTTGGAAGCTTTGGAAGCTTGCGTTATATCCAATACTGGTTTTAAAAAGACGTTTGGCTAAGGTCTGTTGTTTTCAAGGTAAATATGCAAAATTTATTGAATTTGCACCAGTGCTGTATCACTGAATGCTTACTTGCTGTTTTGATTAAGATACCGAGTATATCTGAATTTGAGAAGTATATTTATGCTTCAAATGACAAGTAATTCGTCATTGTAATTCAGCTGATATAAATGTGAACTTAAAAATCACTCATTACGTCTATGTTTTACTTCCAAAACGGAGGTTTAAATCAAAAGCACAGACGGCTTCTGTGAATGGTAATTAGTACAAACTATGTATACAGATATGAAGCATTGACCTGACTAAAGATTTGCATAGGATATATCCCTGCGGAGTCACTCAAATGTACCAGTTGTCCATTGAATGTTTCCCCTCGATCGAGATAATGAGCGGTGATACTTGAAAACAAACTAGGAGATTTGTGAACAGTGAATACCCGGGTCACGCTGCCCTTACTAATAATGATTTTCAATGTTTGACATGTATAGAAACTATCCAGAAGATGATGACAAATAATTCATTTGGATGAGAGAGCATGAATTCACAAATGCGTATTTATCTACATTTTACAAACAAAACAATATCGTTAGTTTTCCTGTCCTGCAGCACAGTTTAACCGTGAATGAAAAGCAACCGAAGTATTGTTGTTATGACTGAGCAACATCAGTGCTTACTGAGATTCTCAGCTCTTTCACACATACAGACGACTTTTGAAAGCATTGTAGAACAAGAAACCACTGAAGACGGTAAGGCCGGATTGTCGGCAATTTGACCTTGAAAATCGATAAACCAAGGTCACGGTCAAAGTAACCATAGAAATCAATAGAACTTGTTACTGGTTACCTTTAGGCAAAGTTTCAAGTTTGTAACCCTGTCCAGTGCTGAGATTTTGCCTCAACCTGAAACTTTAACCAAATTGTTGACGGACAGACAGACAGACGGACGGACGGACGGACACCGCCAATCTATAGACCGGAATTGCTAGAGCAATCCGGCCAAAAAGGAGAAATTGCTCATAATAGGCAATTTCTCCTTCAATGTTTTCAACAATGCTATTATCATTTATAGCGATTTCCCACATGTTTGCTTGAACAGTGGCTCAGTCGTCTGATGCCAATTTGTTTCGCAAAACCGACCTTCGGATTGATTGATTGATTGGGGTTTAACGCCGTTTTTAACAATTTCTCAGTCATATCACGGCGGCCAGTTCACCTACTCATGTGTTTCCTGGTTTTCTCACACCAGTACTCCACACAACAATCTTTCCAAGCAACTGGCTGCTTTTCCACATAATAGTCCATTGGTGGAAGACGAATGACGCATGTCGCAATGACTCTTGTCAAACGTCGGAAAGAAAGTTGGCCGAGCCGTGATTCGAACTCACAACCCCTGGATTGACAGCCCGCGTCGTTACCGACTGAGCTACCGTCGGAGGTTTTGCAATTAGAGTTAGAGACATTTACGACCAAATTTCATTCCTGTCCTTTGGTCATAAGTGTTCTCCATGCACTTCTAAGATGATTGTGCGACTAGATGGTAAACAGGAAAGATCCTGATCAGACTGCCAGGAGGCGCAAGCTCATCTTGACTTTCACTGGTTGCAAAGCCTCGAAGGTCACTTTTTATGTGAAGTAAATCACATAAGCTTTGATTGAGCATAAATCACATTTTCGATAGCTGAATCCTGTAATGACAGTTTTAAAGCAATGGGGGAAAGAATGTGTGATGACACTGGATTCAAACACAAGGTTTCATTATGGAAGTACGCATATTTACTGACTAAGCTTAATAAGCTATGCCCGTGGAGAGTTTGGAATGGATTGGGTGCAAACTAAAGAATTCAAGAAAACAAGTGAAAGTTAAAAATAATTTATGTAATCATCTTAGCAAAAATATTCTAATAATTATAATTAATATGTAATAAATATATAATACCATCATAATAACAAAGATAACTTAAGCTTAAATATCATTTGTACCAAAAGATCTTCACATAAAGATAGAGCATCAATATCTTAACCACATTTAGATAGAGCATCAATATCTCATAACCACATTTAGATAGAGCATCAATATCATAACTACATAAAGATAGAGCATCATTATCATAACCACATTTAGATAGAGCATCAACATCATAACCTCATTTAGATAGAGCATCCATATCATTACCACATAAAGATAGAGCATCATTATCTTAACCACATCAAGATAGAGCATCAATATCATAACCACATAAAGATAGAGCATCATTATCTTAACCACATAAAGATAGAGCATCATTATTTTAACCACATAAAGATAAAGCATCAATATCATAATCACATGGAGATAGAGCATCAATATCATAACCGCATAAAGATAGAGCATCAATATCATAACCACATAATGATAGAGCATAATTAGCACAACCACACAAAGATAGAGCATCAATATCATACCCACATAAAAATAGAGCATCATTATCTTAACCACATAAAGATAGAGCATCATTATCATAACCACAATTAGATAGAGCATCAATATCTTAACCACATACAGCTAGATCATCCTCAACATAACAACATACTGTTACTAAAGAATTACTGTATCAAAAACACCTTAAATGGGTTTTAAACAGATAGAGCATATTCATTGTAACACAAGAATAGAGCTTACATATATAATACTGAGAACTTCATTAGAAAATGTTTAAAAATATAATTGTCACCATAAAAGCCAAAGTATATTGCCAAAATATAATATTTTGATGATGTACTCACTGAAAATATTCAATTTAGTATAAGTATCTAAAACACCTTTTAGAAGCGCAAAACATTGCAAAAAATAAAATGCAAAAGCTTAGTGGATCATAATTTTGAAAGGTATTAAACTGAAGGTTTTTAAATATTATAAATTAAATAGAAGTGACTAATTGTCAATAAAACAATTTGCAAAAGGACAAATTAAAAATATATTTTGTGTCTCCTGGATCTATCAGTCAAGCACTGAAATAAAATAAATCAATAAGATATTTAAGTAAAAACTGAAACAAAAATATGAAATCTGAACATACATATCCTATATTGCATTTTCATACACTTCCAAACTCAAAACATCTGATAAAGAAATTGAAAGAAAATCTGGAAAAACAAAATAATTAAGCAACAGCTCAGAAAACATTGTAACAAAAGGACAAAGATCTCATAGCAAGCAATTTATACTCTGTTATGTGAAAGTGTTTTCAAAAGTCAGCTGTTGAATAGTTGCAAAGGCTATCAATATAGCAAACAATCTCAATTTCAAACTGAACACATTACAACCATTTTTTCATAGTTAGTCAGTCAAATAAAGCAAATCTGGATATTTTTGACAATTATAGATACATATCAATTTGCACATCAACTGTATCTTACCCAACATACAGTGTTTATCAGAGGCTTACAGGACTTGTTACAGAACATTCAAGATTCAGATCAGACTGCCTGGATAGACAGCATAATCTGAATCTACACTTGTCACTAGTGTCCTATTGTTGGTTTTCTTGAAGCACTATCCAACTATTCAGATCTACTTGTGTAATTGGGAACTATACCAATAAAATTCAATTGCAGTAAGTAAATATTAGATCAAACTGCAAGGATGCACAAGTTATCTGACTCTTCAATGATTACACTCTTCTGAATGTTATTGTATATATGTAGATTAGCTCATTTAGAGTCTTTCCATGTGAAAAGATACAAGTTGGATTCGGGAACAGTGTAGATCAAGATCAACTATACAGTCTGATCAAGATCTACACTTTTTTATATGTTACCGAGTACTTACACACGCTTGTAAGAAGCTTCTGACAATGTGTGTTAATCCAGATCAGACTGAGCAAACATACAGGCTCCTGGCTGATCTAGACCTACACTATTCAGAAATGCCAAATTGTACCTTTTCCAATGGAAGGGTTTATTTTATCTTTGAAAACACCCGTCTTTCTTACAGGTATTTAAATTTGTAAAATTGATAATTTAATATGCAAATATACAAGATAAACATCTTTAACCCTTTCCCGCCTATTGATGCCTCTGCAGAACATGACTTCTGAAAACCTTGTGAGAAAAGCAGTTTTTTAGCAGTTGTCCACAATTTTCACAACTCTATAATATACATGTACATCATAATCATAATATAAACCTATCAGGTGTTCTTTTTTCATCAGACAATATTTTCAAAGCAAAAAAGTACAAACATTATATATATATACCATAAAAAAACATTGGGTTAAACAATGTGAGAAAATGATACAATCAAGAATGATTATCAAAAATATATATCAAAGACTAGATGGTACATGTTCATATTCTATAGACTAAATCAGATTTACATTCTGTAACCAAAACATACATTTTGGCCAGCTTCAGCAGTAACATAGATCTGTCATTATGTAAAGTTGATACACCCTTTCCCTCATGTAGACATATTTCGAGGTCTCTGAAGCAAACAACTTATGAAAACATTGTGGCAAAAGGAGAAATTGCTCATAATGAGCAATTTCTCCTTTCGTCACAACGTTTTCAACTCTTTTCAATAATTTCGGTTTTATATAGAGGTTTTCAATAATTCTGCCTAGATGTTTTTTCAATTAATGGTGTGGAACAGAGGGAGTAACAAAAGTGTATATATATAGTCTTACAAGGCTCCCACTCAATTTTCAACAGTACTTTTTGGATTTTCCAGTAAAAAACTTTTGTAAATTTTATTGATTCATCAACATATTAGGGTAAAGATGATCAATTTATCAAAATGAAATAGATCTACAATTTAACCCTCATGTTGTGTTTTGTGACTTATAACTTTATTTGGAAAACAATATGGAGTATAAGAACAGCCTGCACTAATGTGCAGCATTATCTTGGTTTACATTGTCGGCTTCTCTTTAAGACATTTATTAAAATGACACTAGAATATTATCATATTTCTGAGGTTATCTGTCAGCTCGTTTAAATACATTATTCGATTTTTTTAAGGAAAAAGTGGGAAACTTGTTTACTTTAGAAATACAAAGCATAAAATTGATGAACACCACATTTAAATTACACTTGTAGATACCTTGTTCAACATTCCACTCATTGTTATCCTTGAATATTCTCAAGATTATGCGAGGCTCTAGTCTTCGACGAGCCCTTTTTGATGGAGAAAGAGGATTTGATGGGGCTGCTGGTCGTTTTCTACTGATGAATGATGGAACATAGTTGTCTTGTTTAGCTTGCTGTACATTTATTCCGGCTGGTGTTGTCTGTGGAGATGGACATGAAGAAGTGGGTGTCTTGAAGACCTTTCCAACCTTTGGTACAGTGTCCTGCACTTTCACTACTTTGTGATAATGTTCAATGGCAGATTTTTCTCTGCCAGATTTCCCAATCTGTAAAAACAAATAATATATAAAAAATTAATATAACTTCTGCTAACCGGATCTCAAGGAGTAACCCCCAAATCAGGTGCATGTGCTGGGAGTTAAAGGTTTTTTCCTGGATTTATAGTGTCTATCAGTTTTATGTCTGCCCAGTCTGTTCTAGAAACTGATTTTAGGCTTTACAATTTGTACACAAGTCAAACTTAAGGAAATATTTGCAAATAAACAGTCTCCGATTAGCATGTACTTACATGCCATCTCATTGAAATCTTCAATATTAAGCTTTTCGTCGTTTAGAATCTTAACCCTTTCCCTCATACGACAATTCTGCAGCAGACGACTTTGAACTTATTTTGTCAAAACATAGAAAATCTCCATAATTGAATGGATAACCTATGACTAAAAGTGAAAAAAAGTTTTGTGCAATTTCTTCTTTTGTCACTATGTTTTCAAATATCCGTCTGCTGCAGAGGCGTCAGAAAGCGTCTATATGAGGGAAAAGGTTAAACCTTCTAAAAAAAGGAGCACATTCCTATAAGATGGTAGGAATGTGAAGATTAATCTGATTCTTCACAAAATGCAAATATATGCTGTCCTGTATCACAGCTGAAATATAATGTATACATGTATGAACATTTCAATTCAATACTATACCTGCAGATTGAGAATATTCTTTGTCTTTTCTTTTGTTAATTCCAATGCTCTTATCTGTTCTTCCCTTCTCTTTTTTAATTCCACAGTTTCTGCTGGGGTCATGTTTTTTGTGTCATTCTTAATAGGTCTGTGTTGCTGTCTGTTTACCTTACTCTTGTAAACATGAGGACGGTCACTCCCTATGAGTGGATGAAGCTGGTTGGTGTTTGTCAGTGGTTTCTGGACCTGTGATGTTACTATAGAAAAAAAAAGAACAACACCTTATTAACACTTTCCTGGATACAGGATTTTTCTGCAGCAGACTACTTTGAACATATTTTGTCAAAAATAGAAAATCTCTATAATTGAATGGATAACCCATGACTAAAAGTGGAAAACTTGAGAGAATGCAGACTATGAAGTTGCATCCAAATTGGCTGCTTAAGTGGTTATGAAGGAGAAGTCGTTTGAAGAAAAAAGTTGACAAACGCACGCACACATGACAGACAATTTACCATGACATAAGCTCGATTGGCTTTCACCAAGTGGAGCTAAATATGATATTCTTAATATCGAAATCATTTCTATTTAATGAAATAATATGTTTTCATATTTATACTTAAAGAAAAGTTCATTTAATACCAATTTGTTAAAAGTAGGACTTGTATCCACTTACCATTCTTATTAAATTGAACCGGAGGTGTCAGAATGGTTGTATTTGGCAATTTGTGGGTTCCCTCGAACTTTGCAATGACAGGTTTCTGTTTATTCTGAACATGACTTGGATCAGATATTGGAGAAGCTTCTGGGATGTTTCTTATACCATTGGAATATAGCATGCTTGTACCCTTCTTTACAATATCGACTGGTTTATTTGAGGGTTCTGTTAAGCGTAGTTTTCGTGTTATATCTTTGGAATCAGCTTTTGGTAAATCAGAAGGCTTTGTAAACCTATTTATCAGTTCATCCCAAGAAATTAGTGGTACTTGTCTGTTTCTTGGGTCGTATTTAGTGTGCTTAATATGTTCTATATCTACATACTCATTTACATTCTCTTGTTTCTTTAGTGGCAGACAATTATCCACATTAATCTTTGCTGCGTTTCTCATAGCAAGGATTGGTGTGTTAAAACTGGTTGAAACTGCAAGTTTGAGAGCAGTCTCAAGATCTTTCATAGGTTTAGATATTGTTGTTTTAGCCACACTCAGATTTGAAATGTTGGCAGCTTCTTTTGGCACATAGTCAGAGTCAAGTTCTGGAATGTCCTGTAGTACTGACATAACATCATCAAACATTTCAGCTTCTGATTTAGATGCCATAGTTGATGTTGGCTTTGTCTCAGGAACAGACCCAATTTCTTTGATAATCACTTGGTTGGTGCAACTCCCTGCTTTATTTATTTGCTGGGAATTCAGGTCAAAAATATCATTAAATGACATCTTAAAATCATCAGCATGCTGTTGACTATCATCTGCCGAAGACATGTATTGTGTTAGATCATGTAGCTGTTCTACAGGGTTTGGGTTGGTGTAAGTGGTTTCTGTTAATGTATGGAACTGGGTATCTAACTCTTTGATATTATCTGCTGTTATTGCAAAACATTCAACAGGTTGTCTTCTTATATCTTCATTTGAATTGACTGATGTCATGCCATGCATTTCTTTATCTTGTTTTACAGGCTGTCCTGTGAACATTGTAGGCTGACTGGATGGGAAGATTCTATTTCTCTGTTGAACACGTTTTGGTACATGATTTGTTGCCGTTCTTGAACTGATCTCCTCCTCAGCCAATTTTAGCATTGCTACAATGTGTCTCTCTAAATAATGTGAAAAAAAATATTGATTATGATATGTGTATGAAATATACTGATATCTATATTGAGACACTTTTTCAATTAACATGTACACATGTGTTCCTTTTCCTTCAAATTATTTAATTGGATTCTAAATAGGTGAGAGCGTGATAAATATAAGCTGAAAGCTTGTTTTGCAATTGATGTAAAATAAATAAGTTTAAAATAAATAGGTGTGATTGAGGTACAGAGATTACTAGAAGAATCTACTTTTCCAAAATATGTTATTCTGTCAGGTTCAAATAAGAATACCACATGGAATACCAATTAAGTATATAATATTAAACATACATATTTATAAACATATTTAAAATCCAGAGTTTATGATTACAATCAGCTAAATCCACCTTCGCTGTGTTTTAAGTTTAGCTAAGAGAGAAAAAATATCCAGCAATGACCAATTATCACTTCTCTGTATCATTTAATTTAGATGTATTTGTAATTATAAGTTAAGTACAAGATTGTGTTCTTTAAACATGCTCAATTATGTTTTTTTCTCTATAATGCTTCCTCCTTTTCGAATTGCAGAAATAAACTTTTCTAAGAGCTGTCAGCCATTGAATGAAAATGATTTTGTGAAAGCTGAGGACTGTAAAGTGGAGTAACTAACTGCATATATATATATCAGTCTTAGCAGACCAAACAAACAACCAATGTAGACTCACCGTTACGCAAGTTGTACTTGTGCATAACATGATCACAGAGTACAGTTAGAGGTACTCGGTCAGATCTGGTAGTAACACAAAGTTCAGGGAAGCCTTGTTCAATCTACACAGGATAGACAGAAGACAGAACACATAGTGAGAGTTAGATAGAGATAAAGAGGTAAAGTCACAGAGAACAAGTTAGAATGGTCAGAGGTACCAATTGGAAGAAAGAGAGAAACAAACAAAAAAGTGACTTCACAGAGCAAGACAATAAAATTAATCGGGTGACCTAGATAGAAATTGAGTCTCAAGTTCAACTGTGACATTTAGTGACACATGCACTTTGTTTGTTGTTCAATCAACAATGGCCAGTACGGCACAACAGATATCCAAACTTTTTATATCTTAAAGAATCAGCATTACAATTTACAATGAAATTGTAGACATATTTCGAGGCATCTCAGCGGACTTCTGAAAACATTTTGGCAAAAGAAGAAATTGCTCATCATAAGAAATATTGTTATTTGTCAAATTATCTTAAACTCAATTTAATAACTATATGCATTCATTTTTAGAGATTGTCCATAATTTGAAAATTGATCTATATATAAATAAATTTTCAAAGTCATCTGCTGCAATTTGTTTGCATGTGGGAAAGGGATACGTTATCATCATTAGCTTTGGGCTGCAAAGAAGCATGAGCTAGTTATCATTATGATTTTATATTTTCTTACCATATGTTTCTTAGCCATAGGAACGCTCTGGCCCATCACTCTCATATTCCAAAGACTTCTCTGTACTATAGAGTGAACTTCTTGTCGAAGTATGTCATTTCTCTTCACCTGCTCTATGAACACTCGAATCTGTTCTTCTCTTACACACGCAAATGGTATTTTATCATCACTTATTTTGTACAATCTTTCGAAAAACTTCATACTGTATCTTGTGTATTCCTACAAATTACAATGAATTGTCTGCTATTAAAGCAAAGTATCAAACCAACAACATATAAGATCACTGCCGGCCACAATATAAAGTTAAGATCCCAATAACATTATAAGAAGTCTTATTTAATTAAATGAGATATAATTTTAAATATAAAGATTAATTGTTTTCATGAATAATTCCTGAGACTATCAGAGAATTTAAAGAAATTTTAACAATCAATTTGATTTCTTATTTTTGTTAAATTGAAACCTTGAATTAGATATAATCCGATCTTTGCAGTGTTTCATTTTGAAAATTCAATCAATGAATCCTTTCATGTTTTTCTCACAAAACAATGAATCCTAGCTACAACAGTTTTTTGACAAGTCCTGGCAAAATTAAATAAGTCTAGGACTTGGGATCATGCACAGCAAAATGAAACACTGACTTTGCAACTTCTGAATATTCCGATCAGAATGCACAAGTTTCTGCATGTCTAATCAGGATCTGCTCTGCTCCATATCCAGTCATACAAGCAGTCTGTTAGCCCCTGGACAACTTTTATGGCCATAAACCCATAGCCAACTTCAAAAGGATACAGTTTGGTGAAAAGTTATGATTGTTAATCATTTCAAAACCTTTCAAAGTCAGTAAACTATATGCAAATGACATGGACCTGAGTCATCAGTTACTAATAATTTGGTTGAAAATTAAGATAATTTCTACTTACCTCAAACTCAATCTTTAGATTTGAAAATAGAATGGAGCTGTCCACAATTCCATTGATCAAAGTTCTGTAAATGTGAATATTATACTGTTGGGCTAACCTAACAGCATCTTTAATTTCTTCTGTTGATGACATCATTCTGAAAATAACCGCAAACTATAGATATTAACACGGAATTAAATTTTGTTACTTTTTGATTGCCTTAATAGTGTGGTCATCTATTGGTAAAAATTAGTCAATTACTTTACTCCAATTTTTAGATGGCTCAATATTTATTTTTCTTATTCAGTCTGGGGACATTTTTCATTTTGGCCTGAGTCAGAAAAAGTATAATAATAAATTATTGTATTCACATGTGTCAATCAGTGGAAACTGAACTAAAACAAGAGGGCCATGAGGCTCTGAATTCGCTCACCTGAGAATGGACTATTTAAATATCATCAAGACAAACTTTCTGACAAAATTTCAAGCTGCTCAAGTCAAAAATGCAACCTAGTGACCTAATTTTTTTGACCTGATATGACCCATATTCAAACCTGGCCTAGATATCATCAAGATAAACTTTATGACAAAGTTTCAAGCTGTTCAAGTAAAATAATGTGATCTCTATAGTGTTAACAAGATATTTCTACAATATAGCCTAGTGACCTAGTTTTTGTTCCAGATATTCCTTAAATTTGGCCTAGTGACCTAGTTTTTTACCTGACATGACCTATATTTGAACTTTGCCTAGATATCACTAAGACAAACATTCATATAAAGTTTCAACATGCTCAAGTTTAAAATGCGGCTTCCAGAGTGTTAACAAGATTTTCCTTAAATTTGACCTATTAACCTAGTTTTTGACCCAACATGACCTATATTCGAACTTGGCCTAGATATCACTAATTCAAACATTTTGACAAAGTTTCAAAATGCTCAAATCAAAAATGTGGCTTCCAGAGTGTCAACAATATTTCCCCTAAATTTAGCCTAGTGACCTAATTTTTTAACGACATTACTCATATTCGAACTTGGCCTAGATATCATCAGGACAAACTTTCTGATAAAGTTTCAACATGCTCAAGTTTAAAATGCGGTTTCAAGAGTGTTAACAAGATTTTCCTTTAATTTGGCCTAGTTTATTAATACCTAGTTTTTGATCCACCATGACCTATGTTCGAACTTGGCCTAGTAATCACTAAGACACACTTTCTGACAAAGTTTCAACATGCTCAAGCCAAAAAAGTGGCTTCCAGAGTGTTAACAAGATTTTCCTTAAATTTGACCTAGTGACCTAGTTTCTGACTGGACATGACCCATATTTGAAGTTGGCCTAGATATCATCAAGACAAAGTTGCAACATGCTCAAGCCAAATATGCAGCTGCCAGAGTGTTAACAAGATTTTCATTAAATTTGGCCTAGTGACCTAGTTTTTGACCTGACATTACCCAGTTTCGAACTTGGCCTAGATATGATGGAGATATTATGTTCTGTTAAACTTTCATGAAGATTGAATGCAAAATGTTGCCTCTAGAGTGTTAACAATCAAATGTTGACGCCGGACAAAAGGCGATCACAATAACTCACCTTGAGTACTTCGTGCTCTGGTGAGCTAAAAACAAGAAAAAAATATCAACCAGTTATCCATTGGATCCCATTGATGTCTGTTAATTCATTAAAATTTATTCTGTATTTTGTTACTTTTAACTTTTGCTAGTTATAACCAAGCACAAGTTTTGAACTGCCAAAAGTTCTTTTTCTGTAATGTTGCATGTTATTACTTCACAGAAACTTAAGGTAGAGCAGTCATACTGAACTCAAGAAAAATTGTTGACATTCTTATACACAGATGTTTTTTATAGATTATTTATGCTTTAATATGGATGTCATGAGTAGCATATTTTCAGAGGTCAAGATAAGGAGGGGTATTTAGCTCTTTTCTCCACAATTTCTATCTTATTATTAAAGCAAACCCTATGTTGTAGGTACTCAAAAGAATTGTCTCACCGAGACAATTATTTTGAGTACCCACAACATAGGATAAGAGGCTCAAATTAGGATTTTAGAACATGTAAAACGCCTCTAATCTAGAGCTCTGCATTTTTTGTTAGATTTGTCAGGGACGTAGATATCTAGACTTGTGGATACAATATTCAAGAATACTGGTACTGTTAGTAATCCTTTTTTTTTTAAATTTTGTATTATTAGGTATTTGAAATCCAAATGCTAAGGAGAGTCAATCCTCAGTTGTTGTGGATAATAGAATATATCGTTGAACTAATGTCATTCAGATGTTTTACCAGATGGAAATAACAAAATAATGAAAACAGGAATAATGCCATCTTAATAAAAATAAAGGCCATCTGACCCAAATTAATCTCGGGTAAATATTGAATACAAATGGCTTATTAATTTATCTTATTCACAGATAATATTTTTTTTGCATGTTCTACTATCAAAATATTTTAATCATCTTTATTTGCTCTTAAAAAATGTATTTCTTCCTCTTGACATAGTATTCATCATGACAAGTGTCTATTTTTTAAAAAGTCTTCAAATAACAAATGCTTAAAAGATCAACTTCTAAGCAACAGATCAATTAAATGTGACGAAATAGAAAAATAACACGGTCCATTCATCTTGATTCAACTTAATTTTCATCAAAATCAAAATTGTGTGGAATAATATACCATACCTTTAACGACAGTGTACTTCTAGAATATCCACGAATATAAATCTGAAACGTAAAATGTGTTAACAATAACAAATATGAATATTTTCGAAGAGCGATAAAAAATGCGACTAGTCACTTTCATGAAAGCAGTTGCTAGGAAGTTTGTTGCTATGACCTATTTGAACTATTCGCGGTTATAAATTTGATGACGATCAAGATCATTGGGCGCCTTAAAGCATAAGCGATTTATTGATTGGAATATTATAAAGCGCCTTCTTGACACAGTTTTATGCAAAAGTATGTTGAAGCAGTCCACAACTATTGTTTCGTCACGAAAGGATACGCTTTGTTGTTTTATCGCTCTTGTCAAGTTTGTAACTTATGTGTAGATCTACAACAAAATTGTCGATACGAAATATTATAGTTAGTAATTTGTTTACCCAATCCGTAAAACACATATATTTAAAAAATAAATCTCTTGCTTCAAATACGTAAATCATTTCCGTTTTGAGAATATTTATAAATCTCAGTAGACTTTTTCATTTTGCGAAATATAAAAACAAGCTCATAATCCAATATTTGTTAAAAATGGGTTTTGGTTTTAATTCAGAAATGACCTGCTTATTCTTTTTAAAATTAAATTTAAAATTCACCAATCTATGTGGTTGTGTGTATGTTCACACTTCCATAGGCTGTGCTGAGTTATTTGTTGACGAGACTAGCTGTAGACCATTATGGCCTTCAAAATCAAGCTGTTATTTCACCGACTGTGTCTATGATGAACAGATGAGAAGCGCTTTTAATTTATCTTAGTAGTTTTAATATAACTCGGCAGCTTGTCATACCTAATCGATTTTTATTATTTTAAGAATTATCAATACATTTTGCAAGTAGATATATCTACATGTTCCACTGACGGATCAAAGCAAGTGCCGCGATGATTAATACAAGGCAGTTTTCTGTTACCTTTGATGAAATACAGTGACGTATCGGGAATGACACCAGAACTGTTCATACAATGCTTTCCAAAATGTCCGATATATTGGCTAGATTTAAGTGTTTTGTTGTTGTTGAGTGTTTGTTGATGATTTAAAAGGAAAGAGAGAGTAATTTTCACCTAAGAAAATCAGAAAACAATGCCTATAAGATAGAGGGGACGAGGGTCATGTGCTTGTGGGATATCCAGCCTTGAAAAATGCACTGCAAACTTGTTATTTCTAAGATTTTACTAACACTCCTAAATAAAAAGTCTTAATTTTCCCCCACAAGGAAGCATTGACACATTTGGCGTTAGCACTACGCCTATGTCCCTGACACCCTGCACAGTTCTGTCATGTAGTAAACTGTAGTACAGTAGAGACCAAATAAGTCAGTGATTGACACTCAGAAATTTAAATCATTTTCAATGCTCTCCTCACCAACTTGCTAAAAGATGATCGTGTTGCATATTATATACATGTGAATGTTGAGTGTAGACTTGGGTGAGACTGTGTAAAAAAGTTTTATCATATCCTTTACTGTTCGTCTTGATAAAGCAGTCAAGAACTCAAGTTGTAACTTATGACTATAGTTTAGAAAGGTCATTTAGACTCATTTTCGCCTGATGCGGTTAGAAAACATAAGCGTAAAGTAGACACCATTGACCAATCTGAATCATCATGACCAATTTGTATTGAATTGATCTAAATCGATTTTCAATTCGAATTATTTATTTGCTTATTGTTCTTACACTGATCTTACAGCTGTTCGTCTGTTTTATGTCTCAACACTTTCCTCGTCAAAAACAATATTCTTTCTGTTTGTCTATGCTCGACTTTTATATCTCGATAATTTTTCGATCGAATTAATTAGCTTTTGAGAAACATTGAGGATGTCATCGAACATTCAAATTTCAAATTTTGGCGCATAAGAACTGTTTGATATGACATAGATTGAAGTATATTAAAGACTTCTTATATAAGAAAAATATCAACTTTTATTTGGCTTAATACACGAAATTTAAAAATGCATTTTTCTAGATCTAGCGGCGATATGACACAAGAACAAATCTAGTCCTAGATGGGTTCATTTTTAACTTAATTCTCATCAAATTAGAAAAAAATGGACTGAAATAGCATACCTTTAGCGACAATGAACTTCAATGAGTATCCCTAAATAACAATCTGAAACGTAAAATGTGTTATGAATACAAAATATGTAATTTTTTGAAGAGCGATAGAAATTGCGACTGATCACTTTCATGAAAGCAGTTGCTAGGCAGAACGTTGCCAAGATCCGTTTGAACAATACCCCGCAAATTATTTTCAGTCAAGATCATTAGACGTTTTACTCCGCTATATATTTCTATATAAATCGTTTTTAAATGCGTCTGAGTGATTGGATTTACAAATAATGTTTTAAAAGCAGTCTAGATTTATTTTAGTATAATTCGCTCTCAAAGTATTTCGCTACAAGTGTACCTTCTTGTCTTGTTAGTCTCTCTCTCCACCAGCATGGCTTTACATTTATCATTTTAATGTTTCATGAACCGTATTCTCATGTTCTATGCTTGGTTAGACCTATAATTTAGTTATTGTTTGATTATAGTACACATATTTGAATTTCGCGGCAAATCAACTTTGAAGAAAGAGTTTCCCCGATAAAAAAAAGTTAGATTTACATTCTTGACTTTGTTGAGATATTTTATCCACACCATAGATCTATATATTCCATATTTATGTTGTTTTATCTGGATTTAATATAAAAGGTATCTTTGTTTTATTGAATTTGTAATAGGCCTAAATGAGTTTGAGAAATGTATTGTATTATATTGCAGAGACCACACATGCTCTGCTTGAGCATAAGCTTTTAAGCTGATATGGGCCAATTTGATAGTGCACACTTTAGCATGTACACGCATCTAAAAGGGGTTGATTATTTCAAGATAAATATAAGCCGTTTCACGAGAAAACAAACATTATGGATTCTGCGTAATGCATCGATCAGATCAGCCTGCGCTCTAATCCGGGCCGATACATTCTGTCTCAGGGTGATAGAGGTATAGAGTAATGATTCCTGAAACAGAAGATCCGCAGGATGCGAAAAGTGTCTGTCAGGGTTAGCCTGTGCGGCATGCTTAGGCTGATCCGGGCTGATACTTACCGCAGAGTCCACAATGTTGGTTTTCTTGCAGGACGCCTCATATCTAGATACAAGGGGACTACTCCGGGTTCTGCGTTTACCTAGCTGTTTCCGAAAAAAACTTCCATATGGTTCTTTTATGTACTCAATGTATAGTTCTAATACACACGAGGTCAGTTTTCCTTGATTTGACTAGTACTTTGCCTCTAGTTGAGTGTGAGACCCTTACAAGCAACTCCAGAAATTTCCAGAACCCAGATTGGGATTTGAATTGATCTCTAGATCTAGATTGTGCTGATTGTTACACAAGCAAATCAGATAAAAACATAGATTAACACATTCATTTAAATATAAGTAGATCTAAATATCTTTAAAAATACTCAATGAATCAAAATTTACTAGATTAAGTGTAGGCCCTATCAATTGAATTGTTCTATGTCCTTCTTTAGGCCTATATGTGTTTTTTATTCAGATAGTTCGCATGTACACATGAAAAACGCCAATGCGTCGACGAATGCCATCATTATTATAAAATATGAAAAGATAAAAATAGCAATATATATGTAGAAAAAAATATATAAAAATTCACTAATAAGCTGACTGACTGCAGTACGGTTAGTGGAAAAGAAAAAAGAGAAAAGAAAAAAGAAAAAAAAAAAAAAAAAAGACATTCTTAATTAGTGAACTGTATCAAATAACCATGTGACTGTATGCAGAATAAAAACTTGGTAAAAATATCTAGTAGCAATACATCACTACTAATTGTGACTGACTGCAGTACGGTTATAGTGAAACTATAAGCAGGCTATATGCAGGCTTGATTAAGTGTAATTCAGTGTGACTGACTGCAGTACCTGAAGTTAAAGTTAAATTTCAAAATTCAACTGTCGCAGTGACAGCCTTGTGAGACGTGCTGTAGGTGGTAAGAAGCTACATCGTAAATAACTATTTGGAGAACATATAATCCAAAAACACCTCCATGGATAGTCTAGAAATAAAGAAAATAGAAGATTTCTTAGAAAAAGAAAGAATTAAGAAAAGAATACCAAAATATGAACGGATTGTAATACTTTCGGATAGCAAAGGTAACTACTTAAGGACAGAACAAGATAGTATAGTCAAGGACAATTTAGAAATAGTCTGTTGGACCCAAAGTGGAAGGAACACAATAAATGGATACAAATATCTAGTAAAAAATATTCAACAACTGAGGGACGACAAACCTACAATTGTCCTTTTCTGGCACTTTACATGCGACATAACCAAAAAGGAAGGAAAATATATCAGCCCAAGATTTGATAGTAGTGAAAGTCTGCTCGATCAAATAACACCTATTTTAAAGCACCTCCGGTATTTGCCAAAAAATGGAATGACCAAAAAGATGTAAATAACAAAGAGCTGACAAATGACAAAAAACTCAACGAAGACATTAAAGAACTAAATAAGAAAATAAGAACAGTGAACGAGATTTTGAACTATAACTCCCCACGATTCGAATGCGACTTCATCCACAGAAGACGTAACAAAAAAAAAGGTCTAGGTAAAACCAAGACAACAGAAACTCTAAACCCGATCCTTTTAAAGGACGGAGTACATCCTATCAGTATTGTTGCCCAAAAGTGGCTACTTAAAATAGTGCACTCTACTTCAAAACAGGAAAAGTAAATAATTAAGAAGTGAGTGATTTTTTTTCCTCTCTACTCTACCAGTAAGTGACGGACTGCCGTACAGCTGGAATGATAGCAGAATCAGAAATTTAAATTTAAAGAAAGGAATACATACAATCAGAAATGTGACTAAGGGACTACGTAAAATAGTGCAACATTTTTCAGAGCACCAATTAAATAAATAAGAGGTGTTGAATATCTTCTATTCTACCAGTAAGTGATGGACTGCCGTACAACTGAGTAAATAGAAGAAACAGTTAAATAAATTAAAGAAAGATAAAAACATCATTACATTTAAAGTAAGTCATATAATACTAAAAAAGAAATAAAAAATGGCAAGTGGAAATACAAGCGAAGAAGCAACCTTCATTCACAGTACTCCCTTGAGAAACACCTATCAAAGAGGAAATGTAAATGGAATGGATCAACGTGAAAAATACGGCTTTGAAAGCAAGAGGAAATGTTTGTCAAGTCCAGATGCGTTCCTAAATAACTGTACTAAATGTAACGAAGAACTAGATGAAAACAACATAGACTGCAAAAATTGTAAATTAAACTTCTGTTTAAAATGCTCAGGAATAAACAAGGCAGCATTTGAAATAATTAAAAATGGGGACCTGGAAGATTACAGATTCATCTGTAAATGTTGCAAGCAGACAATTCCAAGCCTAGAAAATATTGATAAAAAACTAAACAAAATAAGTGAACAACAAGAAGAAAGAATGAAGCGTTTAGAAGGAGAAGTAAAAAAGATGGAAGTTAAAACAAAAAATATCTTAAAGCAAGAATTATCGGAAGTCAAAACTGACATAATGCAGGACGTAGACACCATAATTAATGAAATGGTAGACAAAAAGATGAAAGAACTAGAGGATTGGCGTAGAAGAGAACTAAACATAGTTGTTTTTAACCTCCCAGAAGGCAAAAGTCAAAGTGGAATAGAAAATAAACATCACGACGAAAAATTGATAAATTACATAGCAACCAACATTGGGTTAGATAACAATCTTTAAATAGTTACATGTTTCAGACTCGGAAAAAAAGACAGAAGTGTGGAAAGAAATAGAATCCTCAAAATAGTCCTATAAGATAAAAATCAAAGAAAATTTCTCTTGGAAAATTCAAAGAACATTAAAAATATACATGATGAATCAGTTGGGAGAGTTGCAATATTCAAGGACCTGACTGAAATCCAAAGAAACGAAAGAAAAACAAGAAGGGAAACTCAAGACAAACAAAGCCAGCAAACGATTAGGGAAAAAAACAACGAAAATGAATCAGTTATGGAAACTAACAACAGTTCTCCTCATACCTTATCTCAGCATGCAGATAACCCTTTCGCTAACGACACGATAACTAACTCAGTATGTAATAATGCACTGCTGGACACAAGTGTTATAGACAGAACAGTTCATGGGGGTATCAGAATATCACCAATAGTGGATAAACCACAAATAACGAAGTTGCAGCGAGAATAGCTTGTGTTTTAGCCCTCAACAGGAGGGAAACTGTTTTAACTGTACAAAAAAGGTTTTTAATGAAGAAATACAAAACACATTAACAAGTAAAAACATATTACAAAAAGAAAAACTAAAAGTGACTTACACAAACGCAGACTGTTTAACGAAGGATAAAATAATAGAACTAACTTCAACAGCAGAAATCGAACATAGCGATTTAATTGCAGTGACTGAAATACTACCCAAACACTCTTACTTCGAAATAAACATGGAAAGTTCATACAATATAAACGGTTATGATATGTTTGTTAGCAACACCAAAGGAAGAGGAGTCATACTCCTTGTTAAAAAGGAACTAAGAGCATGTATAGTAAGCAATACAAATAGTTATAACGATACAGTATGGGTAGAAGTCAAACTACAAAACGGTGACACATTACTGGTTGGATGTATATACAGAAGTCCAAACAACACTATAGATAAAAACAAAGAAATGTTGGACACAATATACCAAAAACTATCCTTAGGACACTCCCACTATTTAATAGTAGGAGACTTTAATTATAGACAGATCAACTGGGATTTAATCAATATCCAATCAGATGAAAACAGTAACGAATATCCTATGCATTAACGATCTATACCTATTCCAACACGTGAAAAGTCCTACGAGATACAGACTAGGAAACACTCCATCTATTCTAGATCTGATCTTAACCAATGAAGAGGAAATGATAGAAAATCTTCAGTATAATCCAGGACTTGGAAAAAGTGATCACCTAATTCTACAGTTTGACTACATATGCTCAGTGAATGAAAATAAGGAAACACAAACCAAATACAACTTCAATAAAGCAAATTACATTCTAATAAGTGAAAAAATTAGTGAACTGGAATGGAAAGAAGGGACAGAAGATGGAGTACAGGGGTCTTGGGACGATTTTAGAGAAAACCTTACCAATATAAAAGAAACACATATACCAATTAGTAAAATGAATCTCAAGAGGCTGTACCCCTACATCGACCTAGAAACAAAAAATGCAATTCACAAGAAAAAATCGACATGGAAAAAATACTGCCACTGCAAGAACATTGTAACGTACAACAAGTACAAAAACGCCCGAAATAACGCAACTTACCTTATTAGAAAATCAAAATACAATTATGAAAAACAAATCGCTACGGACATCCAAAAAGATCCTAAATTTTTTTGAAAAATCATCCGAACAAATACAAAGACACTTTCGGGAATAAGCTCTATGGAAATAAATGGTTCAAATTCTACAGATGATCAAGAAATTGCACAGGAACTACACCGTCATTTCTGTACAGTCTTCACTAAGGAAGAAGAACCAATTCCGGAAGCCCACAAACATGATTGTAATCACCTAGAGGACATCATAATTAATGAACAATCCACACTTAAGGTATTAAACGAAATAAATCCTTCAAAATCGCAAGGTCCAGATGAAATCCACCCAAGACTACTGTACGAATGCAAAGACCAACTTCAGAAACAATTAACATTAATATACAAAGCATCCCTTGAAGAAGGAAAATTACCGAAACAATGGAAATATGCCAATGTCACACCGATCTTCAAATCGGGAAAAAAATCCAATGTAGAGAATTACAGACCAATCAGTGTCACATCAATATGCTGCAGAGCAATGGAGAAATTAATAAGGAATGCCATAGTCAATCATCTAGAAAACAACAATTTACTATCTAAATACCAACATGGTTTCAGAAAAGGTAAATCCTGCACTACTCAATTACTCGAATGTATAGAAGACTGGACTATAATTCTAGACGAGAACAATGAACTAGATGTCATCTACTTGGACTTCAAGGCGGCATTTGACAAGGTTCCGCACAAAAGACTACTAAAACAAGTTTGGGCTCTAGGTATTAGAGGTAAAGTGTATAACTGGGTTACAGACTTTCTAAATGAACGCCACCAAAGAGTGGTCATTAAAGGAAAAATTTCAACATGGGAAAAAGTTACAAGTGGAGTTCCACAGGGTAGTGTACTAGGACCAGTCTTATTCTTAATAGTCATCAATGACATCCCAGACATTCTTAACTGCACAGTAAAACTCTTTGCTGATGATACAAAACTGTACTCCATGACCAATACTCCTGAACAAAAAGCTCAATTACAGGAAAATATCTTCACAGCTTGCGAGTGGGCCACAACATGGCAAATGACATTCAACATGAAAAAATGTAAATCAATGCACATGGGTCCAAATTTGCCGAACGACTACTTCATGAAAGACTCACAAAATGTTAAATATAAAATCCAAGATGTACAACAGGAAAAAGACCTAGGAGTTACTTTTGACAATAAACTAAAATTCGAAACACACATAAATGCAAAAATCAATCTCGCAAATAGAAATCTGGGACTCATAGTAAGAAATTTCTCATTTATGAACAAGGAAATGTTTCTACAATTGTACAAATCCCTAGTACGGCCTCATCTTGAGTACGCAACTGTAATTTGGGGACCGTCAAGCAAAAAACACGGAAACTCTATAGAAAACGTTCAAAGAAGAGCAACCAGGATCCTAGGTAATTTAAAGGGAAAATCTTACCCAGAAAGACAAATTGAACTTGGATTACCAACACTAGAATATAGAAGGCAAAGGACTGACTTAGTGCAGACATACAAACTAGTCAAAGAAATAGACAAAACATCGATGAAGCTTCTCAACATTTGCAGCGCTGTTGAGACAAGAGGACATAAATATAAAATATACAAACCGAGAGCAAATAAAGAAATAAGAAAAAACTGCTACAGTCATAGGGTTATCAATGACTGGAATAATCTCAAATCTCAAATAGTCGAGGCACCTTCACTTAATACATTCAAAGCGAGATTAAACAAACACTGGTATGTTACAAACAAATTCAATGCAAAATGTTATATTCCATACTAAATTAACAAACAAAAAATTAATAAATAAAATTAAAAAAATACTAAAAGGAGTCGAGATCTAGGATTAAAGAAAGCAATAAATGTATAAAAGGTGAGAAAAAAGTTGTAAAAAATTAAACTGTGTATAGTGTAAAAAAGTTTTTAATAAATTTTACTGTACAAAATAAAATAAATAAGTACATTCAATAGTAGAAAAAACAACAAAAACAGTATTGTATAAATAGACTGAGAATAGTTGTGATTTAAAGAAATCACATAATTCAAATATGGGAAAACAAATAATAAAAGGACCAAGAAAAGCATAAATGCTTATAAGCCATAAAACAGCTTATCAGGTTTCTAATTCTACATGAACATGAACATCATATCAAAGGTCAAAATGGTCCTTGATTATGATTAAACCATCCTGTCTCTGATTGAAGCTATGGACTTGAGACATGCTGTCGTTTTATTACGAAAGCTAAGGCCAATGATATTGAAACCATCAAGGTGTTCACATCTGAGCAACCATTGAAAACGAGTTTTGAACTGTGTAGTCCTTAATAGTTCTTAATAGGTTGGACAGTGCTTGTTGAGTGCATTTTAAAAGTACTTTGGTATATATTATAAAGACTACATATGCTGTCAAGGATGCGGATGCAAGCAAACAACTCAATGATGAAGCGGAATCAACTGGGTGGCTTCTTTTCTTTATAAAGGATTGCAGAGATAGCATTACGACTGATGTGATGATATATTCATTATAGTATTAAATATACCAACAGTACTGATAATTTACCCAGGAAATGCCGTGATATGACGGATATACTGTTGAAAGCGGAGTAACACAGCATTCATTGTGAAAGTAGATCCACTTCTCTAGACGCTGCGTATTACTGTTTTTGTGAGATTGAATTATCCTTTTTAAAAAGTATAGACCCTGTTAGCTCTGTAAATGTTAAATGTAGGTGTATCATAGGATTTTATTTTTCAGAATCTTTGAATTCACAGTAATTTTCAATATATGACTAAGATAATCTGGTGGATGTACTATATCTTATATATCTAGGGTTATAAGCTATTATGAGCGATAAGGTACACATTGGCATTTCTGAAAAGTGTAAGTTCAGATCAGTCTGTACATCTGTTCCGTCTTAGAAGAATCTACACAATGCCACAGAAGCATTGAACAGTCTTATGTAAATCGTACGAGAACAGTAAATATATTGATAAGACTGTGTTGAAGCACATACTGGTGTTGATCTATACTGTTAGCACATACTGGTGTTGATCTATACTGTTAGCACATACTGGTGTTGATCTATACTGTTATCACATACTGGTGTTGATCTATACTGTAAGCACATACTGGTGTTGATATATACTGTTAGCACATACTGGTGTTGATCTATACTGTTAGCACATACAGGTGTTGATCTATACTGTTATCACATACTGGTGTTGATATATACTGTTATCACATACTGGTGTTGATCTATACTGTTAGCACATACTCGTGTTGATATATACTGTTATCACATACTGGTGTTGATATATACTGTTAGCACATACTGGTGTTGATCTATACTGTTAGCACATACTGGTGTTGATCTATACTGTTAGCACATACTGGTGTTGATCTATATACTGTTAGCACATACTGGTGTTGATATATACTGTTATCAAAATTAAACTTGTACCTTTTCTTTCACACGGACGTGCTTTTATTATCTTTACATGGGTGAAGTGCACAGATTTAACTACTAATCCGTGTAAAAAAATACAATTTTCCCACCATCAGCGTTGACATGTTTAATGGGTTGTATCATATAGGTATATTAATAAACTACTCACCTTATGCATTTCTGACTTATTAATCTAATTCGGTTTACGCTAAATCTTAGTGAAACATCCCTCTATTAATACTCATCCCTGACATAAACGAGTTTTTACGTCTCTGTAGCAGACGACATTTGAAATCATTGCTAGACAATTATGCTCACAGTTAGCCGAATGCCTTTCCAAGTATGTTTACTACCCTGACTTCTGACTATAAGTATGTAAACTCTTAATAATTATTTTATTATCTCTTCATCATCTAGAGTCTGATACCAGCATGTCATTATATTTGGCCAAGCCACACGAAAACCGACTATCGGGACTTGAAGACAGTGAATATCCAGATCAGTCTGCGCTCTCGCATAGTATGTTCAGTTTCCCATCTATTCGCAGTCTAAAGATACATGGATTATGGAAGATGTTAGAGAATGAGAATGACTCTAAAACCGACGCATAAAGTAAGATTGGCTTAACCAAATAGTTGACCAAATAGTTAACCAAATTGGCTTGTCAAATAGTTTAAATAATTCGTTCATTTCAAAGTAACCAATACTATTTTGTAATTTGATCATTGATATAATTGCTTTTTTAGCTTGTGATGCTATTTTTACATACTTTTAAGTATATGTGTCAACCGCCAGTTTATGGGATCCGTTTAATGCTCCGAAACATTTATAATGCCAATGAGTAAGTAAAAACCCTTTACCTGAAAGAGTATTTTAAAGTCGTCTGCTACAAATGTGTCATACTGCGTTAGTAGATCGAAAAGGGTTACAGCTGATAATGGTTTTCGAACTGGGTCTCATTTTCTTACTCTATTTGCAAAAGCTCGGCTACTACAGTTTCACACAGTTTGGAATTGATATCTTATTCCACGTTGCACAGTTTGGTGATTGGGAAATTGTCCCATTTTATTCATTTTCAACTTACATAATGAAATTCGTTCCTCAGATCTCCAGCCCATGATGCACGTTTTAAATATAAATAACAATTTCCTATAAGTGGTATCATTGTAACGAGATTCAAATATAAAAATAGCTTTGGGATGAAAAACATTTATTTGTGTTTAACACCCCTTTCAACATTTTTTCAGTTATATCACGACGTTTCATGGGTAAGTACTATTTGTTGATTTATTTTGACACCTGCCAGTCAGTCGTAATGCTAAACCTGCAACCCTGAGCGCCAGGAATGGCAGCCATTACTACCATGTGTAAGTCTTTGGTATGACCTGGCTTGTGATCGAACCTGCGACCTCCCGCATCCGAAGCGGACGCTCTACAACTACGCCACCAAGGCGGTGAAAAACAAAATGGATTACAATCAAAGCGCCGATGGCACAGTAGTGGCGATCGTGTACAAAATCCTGCAAAGTATCAAGCAGTATCTCGTTGTAGACCTTGCGATTTTCAATATATATATATATAGGCATATACGATAATGCTCGATCTCTAACTCAATTCGGCTACACTTTCAGCATTGATTGCTGATTGACGCTAGAACGTACAGACCTGTCTAACTTGTACACTGCATGACATCGTGTCCTGTACATCTTGATAAACCAGTCTTATCATCTAGACGTTTTCATATATTGCAACAACTACAAAATAATATTGAGATTTAAGAACAATCGATAACAGTCTCGCGAGCTATTTATAGAACCTTTTAGAATTTCCAGACGCTTCTACTGCGTCATTTTTGAGTATCGTGAGAGTTATAGAACGCGCAATGATATTTATTATCTGCTCAAACATGAAGAAAGATAATATTTACATAATTTAACTCTATGTAGATATTATCTCAATAACTCTCAAATCTTAGTATCAATCCAGTACCAAAGTAGCACCGACATGATTATTATTAATCTTGTCTCTGCATCACTGATGGAACTATATACTTGGCGGTTTAACGGATGTAGGTTAATTGGTTTGCAGTAAGGAATAAAAGTACAACACTGACTATGTAAATTGTTTCGTTGTTGTTGTTTCTGTTAGTATTGTGGTGATTGTCAAACCAACCGCCACAAAAACGTGGCCTCTACAGTGTTGACAAGAATTTCCTTCAATTTGACCTAGTGAACTAGTTTTTAACAGACATGACCAATATTCAAACTTGGCCTACATATCATCAAGACACATATTGGATGTACGGCCAGACGCCGCCTTTCCCCGGTCAATGTCTGCCCGATGTCCGGCCGGGCTCTGAGCGGCGAATTTGGCCCGGCGCTCGCCAGATATGTATGATGCCCGACCGGGTTGTGGGGTGGGGGATTCGGGCACAGGCCCTATGGGCCCCCGCTAAATCCGCCACTACATTTGCCACGTTTTTTTTGTTTGTTTACCATTACTTTTTTGACGCACGGGCCCTACGGACCCCGGTTAATCAGCCACTGTATATTTCACGCGACTTCTTTCTTTTTTTCCGTTCCTCTTCGCGAATGTTAATAATGTTAACAAGCTTCTATATTTGACCTCTCGGCGCAATAATAGTACTAGATGTAGAAAATCAGACATCATAGACATAGGAGTACCTTAAAGGTAATCTTTGGCCAGTCCAATTTCCTTTCTACGTACTGACATGTCGGAAAGCATTAGCTGAAGGTTGTACTTTTTGACGAAGAAACAATATGGTATACCCGCTCACAATTTCATCAGATGCTGAAATTTGCAATCTACAAGACGATCTTGGTAAGTTAGCTGACTGCCAACGCTAATAAAACCATCGGATTTTTAAAGCGAATTTGATCGATTGTTTTGAGTTTTACGCCGCTTTCAACTATTTTTTCAGTCATATCACTGCGTTTCCTGGGTAAGTTACCAGTACTAATGGTCCATTTATCCTGACACCAGCCAGTCAGTTGTAAGGCTAATCCCGCAGCGGAGGACAGCCATTTCTACCATGTTAAAGTTAAACCCGAGGCAGATTAAGCGAATTTGAATATAAGCAACGTCAAGTAAAGGAAATTGCATTAAAATTACTTGTACGCCACTTGAAAACGCCAGTTAAGTTTAAGACTCAAACCGTATAAAAAATAAACATCGGCTCGAAATGGTATAAATAGATATGTGCCCATGTTTAACTATAGAGATACATCGCCGTCCGTTAGTTCCATGATTTGGAAGATGGTAGGAATGTAGTAATATTAACTAGAAAACGGAATGGTACACATTCCCATTACCACAGAGTTTAGTGTAAGCATAATAGACAGAACATGCAGGAATACAAACCCAAAGGCTTACCAAATATGGTCCTGTCGAATCAAAAGGACGATCATAATCATATTTTCCTAGATTATAAGGCACTGTCCAAGGATGATTTACCGTCAGGAGTTTTGAATCTGTCAATGTCCATTAATAAAACTCAATTACCACTCAAGGATATTTTTTTATCGTCGATTTAAAGCATTTACGAATTCAAAATTCAATTCAAATGCTTATCCAAAACGATGTCGAATAGTAAATGTATTGGTGGTTGTTGCATAATGGTAGATTTAGAAATCGAAAACAAACATGATATGAAGTGTTTATGTTGGTTTTGTTTTAATGTTGTGTGTGTTTTAACAATTTTCAACAGCATTTCAATAATGTCACGGTGTTTCCTGGGTAATTTACAAGTACTACATAATTATACTCAGAAGAAAAAGTTTAGTCAGTATTTTCATTTTGGTCCAAATTAATCAATTTTGAAAGTTTTAAATTTAATACTTGTATACAGCATGTGATTGACCTAGTTATCACATATACACCAACAAATTCACGTTTAACCACTGTAATATTCTGTTTTTGTTATTTTTCGTAAAGCACGTGCTACACGTGCACAGGTAAATTTGGATAGTCAGTTTGTCGGCAATTGTTCCAAATGAATAGTGTAGTGGTCACATTTAAATAATCTGGACATAAAATATCGACAACAATGATAGGACGTCGAAACTTATCGTCAGATAACAGAAATATCGCTTTAGGATTGTTGGAAGCTGGGGTACGTACAGCTGACGTCGCACGTCGTATTGTTCATGATGTTTTTCGTCTGCAAGCACGATTCCAAGTAACGGGCAGCTGTAATAAACGGTATGTGACGTCGGTGAGTAGTCGCAATTGCGACAAGGGGTGGCCACACGAGATATTGACATTTATACACCCATGTTAAATATGAAGTGTAAAAAACTGGAATTAGTTGGGATTTAATGTTTATATTGTTAACAAATGTTGGATATTAAATAAACTATGTAATAAGTAAATTGGTTTAACTTTATATCTTTAATTCCCAAAATTATTTTACAAAGTATAAGTACTGACTAAACTTTTTCTTCTGAGTATATTATCAATGCATGCAGTCGTTCATAGAGTGCCTCATTGTTTACAAGTACCATGCAAACTTGGTCTAAGACTCGAATTCAGTGTGGGTAAAAACATATCACATTTTTTGTTGAATACTATCATATGTGGCTAGATAAGATATTTTTCCTTCATTCCGTGTGGTTGTCTGTCCGAATGTCGATCCTACTTCCAAGGAAAAGTTAGTTACTGTACAAATTAGGGATTACTTAATTTCAGCATACATACGAGAGTGAATAAGGGTCTAGTTCTATTTTATATATGAGCCACTTCAAGCAGTTTTGGGTCTTAATGCATTTGCATTTGCGTACATTGAAGACTCAATTGAGTCCTAGGTGTAAACAAGAACCGAATCCTCATAAGCTTTTCGTCCATTTATCTTATTTGGTTCCGTTACGGAGATTCAAGTCACCCCAAAATCGCTAGATAACAAATACACAACCAGTACCACAACACGCTAAGCGTTTCCCGAAGCCCCGGTAACTCCTACGCGGGCTGACAATCCAGGGGTTATGAATTCGAATCCCATCTCGGCAAATATTTTTTCCGAAAAGAATAATAGTATAATATTCTTTCCGGAAAGTATGTTGTGTGGGGTACTGGTGTGAGAAAGCCAGGAAACGCAAGAGTAGGTGAACTGGCCGCCGTGACTGACAGATTGTTGTAAACGGCGTTAAACCCAGATCAATCAATCAATCAAAATTACCAACAGATGTATTTTGACGCATCGGAACAAGCCTAACTTCTTTAATAATATTTACTTTTTGTAACGTCTGTTTGAGCAGAGACATATAAACGGTGTTTATATATGTCTCTGGTTTGAGGCTGGGAGGCACGTATGGAGCAGTTGCATTAATTGGCCAAACCGTTTTTCGGCGATAGCTGATTAACGTGGATTTTAACCTAGATGTTAAACAAATGATCTAGATGGTAGACCAATCAAATGTTGTATTTAATGTCGAAGAAATAAAGGAAATGAAACGTTTTGATTGGTTCATAGTTAAGTTGACGATCCTCCGAGATGCACTAATAAGAGAAGTTTTAAAATGAAATTTTCTGCATACTGACCTTAAATTGTTTTCCTTAAGAAATAAAATTCAGTTAAAACGATATGAAATATAATATTTAACAGCAAAATATTAATTACTTTTGAAACATAAGTTTTCAGTTATTTATCGTCAATTGAAACGTGTACACCTCTTGGGAGCCTCGCGTTATCTCCAGTCATGTGACGTATTCTTGGCCTTGAAAGGAACAACGTCATGTCGCGCTAGTGTAATGGATGTTGACTTGGATTGTCAAGTGAAAGTTATGTGGTTCGCTTCCCGGCAGAGGCAAGCTTCTTTTTCTCTCTCTCATTCATATCAAAACCAAAGTATATATATGAACTAAAACATTTATAAACCAAATATTACATATTTAACGTTATTGTTTTCTAGCATTCTAATAAGTAAGATAAAAGATCAAATAATATGCGCATGATCCATTTCTTAGTGTTTTCTCATATTGATCGCCGTTTATCTTTTTATGCCCCGGCATACGAAGTATGAGGGGCATATAGTTTTCCGGTCTGTTAGTCCGTCCGTTCGTCCGTTCGTCCGTCCCGCTCAGGTTAAAGTTTTTGGTCAAGTTAGATTTTAGTGAACCTGATGTCCTATCATTATGAAACTTCACACAAATGACAATCAACATATCATTGTTTAAAAAATTGTATCAATTTGAGGTTGGACCAACTGTTCGTCCGTCTGTTCGTCTGTCTGTTCGTCCATTCCATTCTCAGGTTAAAGTTTTTGGTCAAGTTAGATTTTAGTGAAGTTCATGTCCTATCATTATGAAACTTCACACAAATGACAATCAACATATCATTGTTTAAAAAATTGTATCAATTTGAGGTTGGACCAACTGTTCGTCCGTCCGTTCGTCTGTTCGTCTGTCTGTTCGTCCATTCCATTCTCAGGTTAAAGTTTTTGGTCAAGTTAGATTTTAGTGAACCTGATGTCCTATCATTATGAAACTTCACACAAATGACAATCAACATATCATTGTTTAAAAAATTGTATCAATTATTTAGATAAAAGTTTTGTTTTAAAATATAGTTAACAACCGGGGCATCCGTGTTCCATGGACACATTTTCTTGTTTAAAGATATTTCTTGTTTCTGTTCATTTATAATAAAGGGGTAATACTTATGTAGCAGGAATACATATTGAGCTGATTCAATTTCAATTACATGTAAAGGTGAAGATCTGAATAGTTTTTAATTGCATTGTAACTCATCTAGATCTATACTGTTTGCTAAGTACATGTTTTGATCTGCACGGTTTGCTACATACATGTACACATTCAATCATAATGCAATATTTGTAACAGTGATCTATGTCTTCACTTATTGTTAATTACGTACACTGTGGTCAATCCAGTACACTTTGCAGTAGTGTTTATTTAGGTTGTATTGAGACTCATTGAAGCAGCACTATTGTTGCTATAATTAGTATCAATACCATGGAAGGCATGCTTTCCTTATGAACATGATGATTTTTTATGTTGAATTGCATTGAGGAGCGTTACATAAGGTAACAGATTAGTTTATAAGCACTTTGGGTATGGTTCATTTAATTACTATGCTGCAATGTTGTAAGGGCCCTCTTTTTGGAGGTTTCCCTGCATGAAATTGTTGTAAACATACCCTGTTATTATACTATAAAAGGCACCAGAAACGGTAATTTGGTAGCTGGTTCAAGGATACGTAAAGGTAACTTTCACCTATTGTTTCAGAATCATGCTCCATTTTTTAGAGACATTTTATTTAGGCTTTCCTTTTCCACTAACATAATGATTTTAGTTTAATAATATTTGCAGTAGAACAAACAATAAAACACATGACCTAAAATTACTCTTCCTTATTTATTTTCCGAATCTGGGTATATAATCATTTCCCCTTAAGGGCCTGGACCCGTTGTAGACACATTATAGGACTCGTCCTGTTACACTTATACCTTCTGACTAGAGGTAAGGGAAGAATAACCGTAACATAATCTTTTTGTAGTTTCCTTACAGGCCGATGGTATATTGTTTGAACAATGTTATTATCTGGCATATCAACTATGACTGCATGCCTCCATACGAACTTTACTTTCAGTGCTTTGATTTGTTCAATCAAATCCGCATTTTACAAAATATCCGCATTTTAGAAATACCCATTGTTGGTTCCCGTTTCGTTGTTCTAATTTGGATTTAGATATTAACTAATAAGACAACCAGAGTTTTTTTGACAGCATGAAAAATGGCAAGACAGTGGTTTAAAATTGCCGCTTTGTTTGTGTATTTATTTTTAATGTATATAGTTAGTACACTTATATTTACAAAGGGATTTTTACTGAAGAGAGATGTTGTTGAACAGAAAAGTTCGTGCTGGGTCGATTTCGCCCAGTATTCGGACGGAGAGAAACACGGAGCTGATGGGTGCTGGCTCCACCGGCGTTTTGACAAGGCCATCTTTGTTGTCATTGATGCTTTGAGGTTCGATTTTCTGGTCCAATCTAACGAAATAACGCCATACCACAACAAACTACCATTTGTGTACGAATCAATTAACAAAACTCCGATGAACTCAAGGTTGTACAAGTTTATAGCTGACCCGCCCACCACAACTGTCCAGAGATTAAAGGGCCTCACTACTGGAAGCTTGCCAACATTTGTGGATGTAGGCTCAAACTTTGGCAGCTCCGAGATCAACGAAGATAACTTCATAGATCAGGCATTACAGAAAAACAAAAAAATCACATTCTTAGGCGATGCTACATGGACTGATTTGTACCCGAACAGATTTAATAGAGCGTTTCCTGTACCGTCACTGAATCTGAAAGATCTACATGCTGTAGACAATGCAGTGTTGAATCGTATTTACAATGAAATGAAGCGGCCAGATTGGGACATTCTGATTGCTCATTTCCTTGGTGTAGATCACTGTGGACACACATACGGACCAAACAGCCAGGCTATGGAAGATAAACTTCTACAGATGAATGATATGTTGAGGTATACCAACGTTTATAACCCTTTCCCTCATATGTCAAATCTGCTATAGACAAATTTTGAACCTTTATTGGCTTGATATGGGATATTTCCATAAATCAAAGTATTTTATTGAATATGATTGGTAATCACAATGGTACTTGGATAGAAATTAGTTTCCACTCACAGTCACAAACAGTTATTTCTCAACTACTGAACTTAAGTCACAATGTTTTCAAAACTCAGGGGACAAAACAATCAGTACCCCTTTATGAAATCTAGGAGTTTTCATCGGAAAGTTATCCTGAAAAGGATTAAAGTCTTATTGTACTAGTAACCCAAACATAATTTCAATCAGTTGAAATTAAATAAAGTTCCATGTTAATTTGTATTCACATCACCATCATAGAATGTAAGGGATTTTTATTAATGGTGACTTACTCACATTATTTAGAGCTTTGTATATATGTATGTATTTCAAATTCCAAAATCCCTTTTTGACACAATTCTTTTGAGGACCCACTACATTGGGTTTGTTTAAGTCATAAGGGAAATATTTGTTGGAAAAGACTTTGTTTACTCATCCTTATCTAGTCCTTTGAATATACATGTATAAAGACATTTTATGATTCTACAGAAATGTAACGAGCCATATGGATGAGAACACTGTGTTATTCGTACTGGGGGACCATGGTATGACATCTACAGGGGACCATGGCGGGGACAGTATGGACGAAGTAGAGGCGGGATTGTTTGTTTACAGTCCTTCACAGATAACATCATCAAAATACACAAAGGTTTATGTTCCACAATTTGTTCAACTCTATTTTAATATTATTTTTTCTTTAAACAAAATTGCCAAGTTATTTTGAGACAGAAGTAAACATTGTATTGCTTTAACCCTTTCCTTCATACAACAATTCTGCAGCAGACGCCTTTGAACATAATTTGTCAAAAAAAAAAAATCTCTATAATTGAATGGACATTTTGGCAAAAGGAAAAATGGCCCGTTTTGAGCAATTTCTTCTTTTGTCACTTTTTATTCAAATAGCCGTCTGCTGCAGAGGCATCATAAAGCATCTATATGAGGGAAAGGGTTAATGCAGGTGTTGATTTTTGTATAGATATAGTAAGTCATTAACAGCTTATTTTAACCCTTCCCCACACACAGATGCTTTCTGTCACCTGTGCAACAGACTACTTTGAAAAATTATAGCAAAAGAAGAAATTGTGCATAATTTTGCCCTTATGTTTTCAACATCAGTCAATAGTTATGTACACATTAATTCATAGTTATACCCCCTTTGAAGAAGAAAGGTGTATATAAGAGTCACTGTGTCGGGATGTCTGCTGTCTGTCGGCTGGAAGCCATATTTTGTCTGGCCTATTTCTTAAAAACCACTGGGTGGAATTCAATAAAATTTGACATGACGCTTCTATACCAAGATGTGCATATCCTAAAGGGGTAACAATTGCATGTTATTTAACAGAGTTATGTTCATTTTACTTATTAAGTTATGGTGTAGGTCAATGTGCTGTTTTGGGGGTATTTATCATCTTCAGTGATAGTTCTAGTTTTCTATAGTTTTGTCTGGATGTTTTCAAAGTCGTCTGCTGTAGATTTTTTGTATGTGGATAAAAGAGTTAACTTGGTGTTCTACTCTCCTCAATTGAAAGAAATAATCTGAAGAAAATATTTACCTATTTAGATTAAAATTAGATTTATGTTGGAATAATATTGATCCAGAGTGGGAAACATTACTTGGAAAGTTGTCATACGTCACTATTTGTTATGGGTGAATTTTTCTTTTTTTAGCTCACCTGAGCTTTGCTCAAGGTGAGTTATTGTGATCGCCTTTTGTCCATCGTCCGTCGTGCGTCAACTTCTTCTCCTCAGTAACCAGTGGGTCAATTGGGATGAAACTTCACAGAAAGCATCCTCTCAATGACCTCACCAGATTTGAGGCTATTTTGCATTATATGGCTATAGTGAAAACTTAAAAAATCTTCTCCGAAAGTGTCGGGCCGATTTTCAAATAATTTTGTAGAAATGTTCCTTGGATGACCCTCTATCAGATTCCTTCAAGCCATGTTGATTGGTCAAAAAACATGGCCGCCAGGGGTGGAGCTAGTTTGCCTTTATATATGGCTATAGTGAAAACTTAAAAAATCTTCTTCTCCCAAACTTGTTGGCAGATTTCCAAATAATTTTGCAGAAATGCTCCTTGGATGACCGTCTATCAGATTCCTTCAAGCCATGTTGATTGGTCGAAAAACAAGGCCACCCGGGGGCTAGTAAAAACTTCAAAAATCTTCTCCTCCGAAAGTTTCAAGTCGATTTTCAAATAATTTTGTAGAATTGTTCCTTGGATGACCCTCTACCAGATTCCTTCAAGCCATGTTGATTGGTCAAAAAACATAGCCGCCAGGGAGGCGGGGCTATTTTGCCTTGTATGGCTATAGTGAAAACTTCTTCTCTGAAAGTGTCAGGCCAATTTTCAAATCAGTTTGTAGAAATGTTCCTAAAGTGACCCACTATCAGATTCTTTCAAGCCATGTTGATTGGTCGAAAAAAATGGCCGCCAGTGGGCAGGGCTATTTTACATTATATGGCTATAGTGTCTGCAGCATATTTGTTGTATTTAGTAAAGCGTTAACCGTTTTCCCCATATAGACGCTTTCTGACGCCTCTGCAGCAGACAGCTTTTTGAAAACATTGTAACAAAAGAAGAAATTGCTCAAAACGAGCAATTTCTCCTTTTGCCACAATGTTTTCCACTTTTAGTCATAGGTTATCCATTCAATTATAGAGATTTTCTATTTTTTCAAAATATGGTCAAAGTCGTCTGCTGCAGAATTGTTGTATGAGGGAAAGGGTAAATAGAAGTGATATGGGGAAACAAATTACCTTAAATTTTTATTTTATCATTAAACCTTTTTACATTCATTTTCAGGATCAATACGAAACCATCAATCAAGTAGACCTTGTACCGACAGTTTCCCTGCTATTAGGTCTGCCCATACCTTTTTCTAACCTAGGATCGATAATCACAGACTTATTCAATTACTGCAGCTGGTCAAAAGATTCGCATATAAAAGAGGTATGTGTTTGTGAGGGTTTATTATAACCCTTTCCCACATACAACTAATTTGCAGCAGACGACTTTGAACATATTTTGTCAAAAAATGGAAAATCTCTATAAATGAACGGATAACCAATAACTATAAGTGGAAAACATTGTGGACAAAGGTGAAATTGCTCATCATGAGCAAATTCACCTTTGGCCACAATGTTTTCAAAAGTCGTCTGCTGCTATTGCGTTAAAATGCGCAGGTGGGAAAGCGTTAATGCATGATCTATTGACATTTCCATCTCAGGGTTTTCAAAATCATCTGTTAAAATCACTTTTTGATCTGTTAGTTTTGCTCCCCAGGGCCCCCTTCTAGGGATTTGCCCTTGATCTGACCCCAAGCCTGATCAGTTACTTTTCTCATTTGATCTGTTATAACAAAACATTTTGACAACCCTGCCATCTCTAATTTCAACAAAACCTAACATGTACATGTTACGATGTATAAATTCTGTTATATGGTTTTCTATGTATATTCTGTTATATATATATATATATAAATAACCAAAAGCGAAATTGACAAAAAGATATTTAATTTGAACAGGAATATTTCAATTTTGTTGAAAGATTCAGATGCGATGTAAAACTATCATTGCTGTTACATAAAATGGGTAATTCTTTTGAAAGTCTTTTCTGAAGGTACTGGTCTGATTTCAAAATGGATTTAAATATAAACTTTGGGAAAGTTTTAACAAAAATTAAAACCAAAAGTATTGGTTGATAATTATGGCAGTCAGAGAGCGGGGCTATTTTCCTTTTTATATATTTAGTGCAAAGTTTGAAAATCTCCTGAAACTAGGTCTGATTTGAAAATAATTTCACAGAAGTCCTTACAGGGTGACTACCAATATTATATGAAACATCTTTATTGGTTATAAAACATGGCTAATCGAGGGCAGGGTTAGTTGTCCTTATAGGACGATAAACAAGCTAATAAAACTTCTCCTTTTAAACCAATTCAAAAGTAAGCTCACAGACATATTCTGTTGAAGACACACTACCACGATTTCAAGGGATCTGTATTGATAGAAACAAATTGGCAGCAATGATTGATGCTAGTTTTTAGCTCGACTATTCAAAGAATATGAGAGCTATACTACTCACCCTGGCGTCGCCGTCCACGTCACACCTTGGTTAAGGTTTTGCATTCAAGTACTTAAATACTACATGTATTGCATTGAAACTTCCTACACCCCTACCCAATTATCAGACCTATGTAGAATATCAAGTTAGATAACTCTATCCTGCATTTTATGCAAATTGTGGCACTTTTTTACTTAGACATTCTGGTTAAAGTTTTGCGTGCAACTAAATTAAGAGTCCATATCTCAGAATTTACTTGATGCATTGCATTGAAACGTTCTACAACCCTACCCAACTATCACACCTGTGTAGATTATCAAGTAAGATAATTCTATCAAGTATATTTTGCAATTTATGGCCCTTTTTTACATAGAAATTTGGTTAAAGTTTTGCACGCAACTACATTAATAGTCGATATCCTAGTATTTACTTGATGCATTGCTTTGAAACTTTATACAACCCTTCCCAACTATCACACCTTTTTTTACTTAGAAATTATGGTTAAAGGTTTGCATGCAACTACATTAAGAGTCCATATCTTAGTAACTACTTGATGCATTCCATTGAAACGTTATACAAGCCTTCCCAACTTTAAGAAATTGTGGTTAATGTTTTGCATGCAACATTGAGTCCATTATCTCAGTAACTTAAATAAACGGTGAAAGAGTCGAGCACGCTAGCTGTCCTTCGACAGCTCTTGTTATTTATTCTCATTGAAAATCTTTGTAATTAATAATCAGTTTTGATATTAATTTTACACAACTTTTTGTGTTATTGTTTTAAAAACATGGCTACCACACAATAGGGCTAATAAACCTGCTTATACATGCAGTGAAAAATCTCCTCCAATACCACAAGTCAGATTTAATATCCGTACTTTTGATGAAATGCTCCATGGCTTATCCTCTACCATGATCATTTGACTGTCAAAACATTGTAGCCAATGCTACATTTATTTTGTGACTTTGACTTCTTCATTTGTCTGCCACAAGTATATTGTTACATTGAATATGTACCTCAATATCCTGTACACACAAATAGTTTCGTATTTGGTCTTTCACATATAGAGACTCTGCAACAGATGCCAATTGAAAATATTGTAGCAAATTCAATAATTATATTTTTATTTAACTAAAAATGCATGCTAAATTATTTTCGTCTACTATATTGTCGTCTGCACAATTTTTTTATTTTTTTTTTATTTTCCCCAAATGTTTACTGAAATTGAATCGGAGTGACAAACAGTTTGGATCTCAGATCAGTCCCCATGTTTTGTGGGGACTGATCTGGATCCAAACTGTTTGCAAATGTCATCAACGGTTGACAAAACCCGCCGCTAGTGTGCTAAGAGTTTAAGACTTTTCAGTGTTTCTGTCCAGATGTTTTCAAAGTCATGTGCTGGAGATCTGTTGTATGTGTGGACGGGTTAAACGTGTTTTTATTTACACTTACAGGTTTTCCATAGCGTGGAGGCTTTACGACTGAATGCCAAACAGATTGGCAACTACCTAGACTTCTATACTAAAACCTCCACAGATTTAAACAGTCACAGAGTGATCATGTTACAACAACACCTGGAGTCTACAGAACACAGACTTCAAACACTCGTCACAGAATTGTTCATAAACAATTTTGCGGATAACGCTCATCAGTCCTTGCATGATATAGAGAGAGACTATCGCACGTATATTGAGCAAGTTCGAAAGATGTGTCAAGAAATTTGGGCCAAATTTGACATGATGGCTATTACACTTGGTATACTGATGATATCCGTGACTGTTTTAGTGAATATTTATGTGTTACTGTTTGAATGTAACCTATCTGAAGAGAAGGGGTCAGGGATCCTGATGATTGTGTTGGGCGTTTCCAGTGTTTTTCTCGGATTTTCCGTCTTTCAGGCCATGTTCTTGGAAGGAAAGGCGGTGAACGTACTAGCTTTCATTCTTGGAATAGTTGATCTAATTGTGGTGGTGATTATAATATTTGTGGTTAAATCAAATCGAAGCCAAGGAACAATAACAAAAAAGAAACAAAATCAGGGTGCAATCTCTCAATTTTTCATGAAAAGTTTGACATTAGAACATGTGACTTGTAGTGCTTGTATTTTTTTAAGTGTTTTGGGAAGTTTTAGCAACAGCTATGTTGTAAATGAGGATACAGTGGTGCTTTTTCTCTCAGAAACAATGATATGGATGTTTTGTTTCAAATGTGTCCAGGGTTTAATCAGGGAGAGCAAAACGGGAAAAGATTTCCTGAAAACAAAATCAAAAACTGCAAAAAGATTTGATCTCATGAAATATTTGACACAACCGGTTGCCATTGTAATTATGCTTGCTTTTACGTGTAATATGTGCTTGAGATTTTCCAAGAACTTTAGAATGTGTAGAGAAGAACAAATTATGGAAGGTAATTGCACCAATTCAGTATTCATGTATCCGCTGTCAACTGTAGGTCAAACAGTGGAAGGTAACAAGAACGTCCGCTACTTTTTCTGTGCTGCATGTTTAATGCTCTTTGTGTACCTATCAAGGAAATGGCTGTCTTACTATGGGAACCTTAATGGAGGTAGTTTGGCCGTCCTGTGTGGAAGATATATTATCCCTGTGACCAGTGTTGCTGTTGTCTTTCATTGGGCAGTTCAGGTAGGAAAACATGGTCAAATGTTTCTCTTAGTTATTTAGTTTAAACTTAGTTATTTGACATCAGTTGCGAAACAAGATTTAAGCTCATTGTCTGATCTCTGGAGACATTACCAGTACTTGTGCTGTTTGTATGGAAATATCACAAAAGCTACACCTGCTTATCATGGAATTCTAACCCTGTGTTAGTTCTTTAACCCTTTACCATGAACAAAACATTATTAACCCTTACCCTCAAACGACAATTCTGCAGCCTTTGAACATATTTTGTCAAAAAATAGAAAATCTCTATAATTGAATGGATAACCTATGACTAAAACTGGAAAACATTGTGGCAAAAGGAGAAATAGCTCCTTTTGAGCAATTTCTACTTTTGTCACTATGTTTTCAAAAAAGCCGTCTGCTGAAGATAAAATATTAGGGAAAGGGTTAAATGAGCTGAGACCCATTTTCACCATACAACTTCAGAAGTTCTCAGCTTCTACTGACTGGAATTCAATGGAACTTTAGGAGAAGCTTCAATACCAAGAGGAAATGGGCATAATTACAAGCTGGTTCAGATTCCCACATTTACCCAGTAATGACACTTAAGGCCTTTGTTGTTGTACATCCATTCAGTATGCCATCCTTCTGTATTTAACTATCTTCCACATACGACAAATCTGAAGCAGACAACAAATTTGTAAAAATCTCTGTAAATGAAAGGGGGATAGACTTTTGATACAGTTGAAAACATTGTGGCAAGTTGGGAAATTTAATCATTATGAGCAATGTCTCCTTTTGTCACAATGTTTTCAAACAAAAGTGGTCTGCTTCAAAGGCATCAAAAAGTGTCTATATATGGGAAACGTCTTTGGTTGCATCTATACTTAAACTCTTTGATGTGATTTTAAATTAACCCTTTGAGTCTACATCATATTTCCCTCTGCAGCAGACAGCCTTTTGAAAACATGGTGACAAAAAAAGAAATTGCACAAAACAAGCAATTTCTCCTTTAGTCGCCATGTTTCAACTCTATTCAATTATTGCACTTTCATTTAAAGGGAGTTTCCATTTTTTTTTCGGGTATGTTTTCAAAGTCGTCTGCTGCAGAGTTGTAGTATGTGGGAAAGGGATGAAGGCACAAGGCCTTCTTCAGGATTTTACAAAGATCTCTACAGACTATGCTGTGTCCATCTTGAAAACAAGTGACATATGTGGAGTCTTAAAGTTTTCCAATCTATAAACTGTTCTGTAAGACTTCATGTTACTTGTTTTCAAGATGGTGATTTTTGTAAAATTGTGAAGCAGACCTACAGATGAATTATTGAAGTGTGTTTATTCATTATTGTTATACATATTTAATTCCTCATGGGAAAGACTTTTCAAAAAGAGTCAATAATTATCCCTTTCCCTCTTACAACAAATTTGCAGCAGACGACTTTGAAATCATCTCGACAAAAATTGGGAAGATTTCTATTTATAAATGAAGTATAATTATTGAAAAAAGTCGAAAAACGTTGTGGCAAAAGGTGAAATTGCTCATCTAGAGCAATTTCTCCTTTTGTCACGATGTTTTCAAAAGTCGTCTGCTGTATGGGCGTAAAAAAGCGCCGATATGTGGGAAAGAGTTAACCCTTTCCCTCATATAGACGCTTTCTAACGCCTCTGCAGCAGACGTCTTTTTGATAATATAGTTACAGAAGAAGAAATTGCCCAAAAGCGATTTTTCTTTTTGCAACAATGTTTTCCACTTTTAGTCATAGGTTATCCATTCAATTATAGAGATTTTCTATTTTTGACAAAATATGTTCAAAATTGTCGTATGAGGGAAAAAGTTAAAAGGTTATGCTTTATATTTTAGGGTCTTCCAGAACGGGTTTTACATACATTTCCTGTTTGGCAACAGGTCCTGCTACCCCAGTGTGTTTACATCATGATCTGTATATGTCTGGGAGCCATTATCGGTTTTCCATTGTTTATTTACGCGTTACCAAGAAAACAAGATAAACGCTCAGTTTCAATGACGGGGGAAGGCACAGATTTTATCAAGAAAATGTACAGCCATTTAAAGGTACTATTTTAACCCTTTTCAGAGGTCCAGATAAGTAGCGGAGTACAGCTCACCATATCTCTTATTATCCAACCAAGCCATATGATGTGGGAACTCGCAATGATAATATCAATGTGATGATTCTTTAGAGTACCAATAACATAGGATTAGAAAGCTGTATAAAGATCTTAGAACATGCTAAACACCTCTTCCGTTTGATTGATTGACTGGGGTTTAACCCTTTGCCTCATACCACATTTCTGCAGAAGACGACTGAACATATTTTGTCAAAAAATAGAAAATCTCTATAATTGAATGGATAACCTATGACTAAAAGTAGAAAACATGTGGCAAAAGGAGAAATTGCTCGTTTTGAGCAATTTCTTCTTGTGTCACTATGTTTTCAAAATGCCGTCTGCTGCAGAGGGGTCAGAAAGCGTCTATATGAGGGAAAGGGTGAAAATACCATTTTCAACATTTGTAATGTCACAACCTCCAGTTCACTTACCCATATTTTTTCCTGACTATCTTACACCAGTATTTAGCACAACAGTCTTTCCAAGCAACTGGCTGCTTTTCAAAATCGAATATTAGTCAATTGATGGAAAACAAATGGCGCATGTTGTATTGACGGTTGCCGAACTTTGGAAAGAATGTTGGCAGTGCTGGGCTTTGAACTCACAACCCATGGGTTTGCTTGGCTTTAATACATTTACACTTAAATTTACAATACATTTGTTCAAAAAATCTGAAGCAGACAATAAGAAAACATGTAAGAATGGATAAGGAATTTTTTAAACAAAATATTATTATGTTACTCTTGTTTACGGGTGTCGTATGGTGTCTTAGGAGATGGTTTGAAAAAGGAATAAGACGGTTGTCTGTTTTAACTGCAGCAAAATCAAGTTGGTTGGAGACATCAATGTGTTGGAAGATAACAAGAATTTTTCAAAATGATGCTTTAACCCTTTCCCTCATATAAACGCTTTCTGACGCCTCTGCAGCAGACGGCTATTTGAAAATATAGTGACAAAAGAAGAAATTGCACAAAACGTGCAATTTCTCCTTTTGCCACAATGTTTTCTACTTTTTGTCATAGGTTATCCATTCAATTACAGAGATTTTCTATTTTTTGACAAAATGCGTTCAAAGTCGTGTGCTGCAGAATTGTCGTATGAGGGAAAGGGTTAAATGGTAGTAATGGCGTTCTTTCCTTGGTGTTCGGTATTGTAGGGTTATCATCATGACTGACTCATAGAGTGTGATATTGCACATACAGCATCATATTACAGATAAGGTATTGCACATACAACTCTGAAAGCAGTCTTGTAATTTACCAAAATTAGATTACTCTGACCTTGAATGATGCTTAAGCTGGTAGTAATGGCTTTCTCTCCTTGGTGCTCAGTATTGTGGGATTATCATTATGACTGACTCACCAAGATATAACTGAAGAAATGCTGAAAGCAATGTTAAACAACATACCAACAAACCAATCAATTTATGCTAGATTTACAGTGTGTGATATTGCACATACAATGCATCATATTACAGATACGGTATTGCACAATACAACTTGGAAAGAAGTCTTGTCATGTACCAAAATTAGATCACTGTGACCTTGACTACAAGTTTCAACTCCACCCTGCAATTCTTTATGTTATTTTAGATGAACTTGAGTGAAGGATCAGATACACAGACTAGTGGAGATCGTGAGGAGACCCCTGTGGTGTTTGGTTTAGGAACAGTCTATAGTGCTGTTTTCACCTATATAGGTAAAATATGAAATTAACCCTTTCCAATATACAAATCTGCAGTAGACAAACTTAAAAAGGTATAGGAAAAAAACCTACAGAAGAAAGTTTAATTTTAGAATTGAGTTGAAAACATTGTGTCAAGTGAAGAAATTGCTCATCAGTCATCAGTGTTTTCTATAGCCATTTACTGCAGAATCGTCAAGACATGCCTGCAGGTAGGAAAGGTTTAATTTTAGGTTAACTTGGATAGAACTTATTCCATCATTGCCAATTTTGCTTTCTCTGAATTTTGATCCCTTAATCCTTTCTCACATGAAGACACATTTTGACGCGTCGGAAGCAGGCAATTGTCAGAAAAATATTTTGGGCTAAAATGAGACGGCTTCTAAATTTTACAACTTAAATAAATACAAACAATTTCTCCTTTTCCCAGCTTTTTTTCTACTATGTTTTCAAAACTGCAATTTCATTTGTCAAGATTTATAACCATCCATGTTTCTTTCCCTGAAACAGGTAACATTGATGCCTTCTGCAGATGATAACATGAAACATAATAGGAAATGGAGAAATCATTGTCAATTATGTTCTAAATTTTGTTTCTTGGAATTTTAAAAGATAATTTTTTTTTCACCTGAGATGTAATCAAAGCAGTTACCTCAAATGCCACTACACATTAGCCTATGCATTTTTGATGCATCTGCAGCAGACAACTTTTGTGATAATGTATTTAAATTTTACTCAATAATTTTACTTTCATTGATACAGATTTTCCACATTCTCATCTAAATGCTTTTAAAGTTGTCTACTACCGATTTTTTGTATGTTTTTGCAAAAGGATTTATTTATCAGATCCGGTAAAAAGTTATCCTATTCCGACCTGAAGGTGCATTTTAAGCATCTGCAGCAGATGACTTTTGTAGACTTTGTGACCCATGAAATAAATTATTGTTCTTGCGACAATGTTTTCAACTAATCTATAATAAACCTTTTCCCACATATAGACACTTTCTGACGCCTCTGCAGCAGACGACTTTTGAAAACATTCTAACAAAAGGAGAAATTGCTCAAAACAAGCAATTTCTCCTTTTGCCTTAATATTTTTAACCTTTTTTCAGTGATTATACCTACATTTTGAAAGAGTTTCTGTGTTTTTGCCTAGATAATGTCAAAGTCATCTACTGCAGATGTGTTGTATGTGGGAAAGGGTTAAATTCATTTATATTGTTTTTACATTTTTAACATTTTGTCAAAAAACGGAAAAACTCTATAATTTAATGGATAACCTATGACTAAAACTGGAAAACATGGTGGCAAAAGGAGAAATTGCTCGTTTTGAGCAATTTCTTCTTTTGTCACTATGTTTTTAAAAAGCCGTCTGCTGCAGAGGTGTCAGAAAGAGTCTATTTGAGGGAACGGGTTAAGCCTTTCAGTTTCAATGTCTTCTCAGTTCTGTTGTAGATAAATTTGTTGTATAAGGGATTAGGGTTAGGGTTAATTCTTATGTACCATCCTATGTTGATGTTGTATATTGTAGGCTCTGTGATCTATGTGCTTGTTTCACTGTTACTTGGTGATGGAATAGCCCCAAGCCTGTTTACCGGTGTTCTGGCCCTGGTCCTATTTCTGGAGCTGTTCTCTATAGCTGTTAGGACATGCAAAGAATGTGGTAAGTACCTATTGTTGTCACTTGTGTAGATTAAATTTGGATGGGCTCTCTTGTTCTATCAGCCCTATGTACTGATAAATTTTGATCAATTTGAAGAGGACCGGCTTTCTTGTTCTATCAGCCTAATGTACTGATAAATATAAAAAGGATAAGTCGTTTGTTCTATCAGCCATAGGGCTACAGAAAACCGGTAAAAGTGCCGGTCCGGACCGAATTCTAACTCGTCGGACAGGTTTCAATCTTAAAACATGTAAACAAAAATGGGTTCAGATTATTTCTATAAATCTAGTACTCTATATATCACTTTGCAAAAGAGTCGTCTGTAATCCTTCGAGATAGTCACTTACCGCGATGTAAACAGGATTATCGATCCAATTAAGTTTGACAATCGTGTAAAAACATAGATAATGCCAATCGGAATACCCCAGTAATGAATTCTTCACCACTGATGGATGACAGAATTACCCGAGAAAATCCCATTTAATGCATGCGGATAATGGTTACATTCATCTGATTGGCTGTTGGGTTTTAGGGAATTTCCATAGGTCACATGACCTTTGTAACCTTTCAAGATGGCGATAGTGTCATGGAAAAAGAGATATTTACGAAACGTTTCGTTCAAATAAATATGTCACTGTATATATACACGAGGGTCAGTCATAAAGTTTCTGGACTGTTCTCATAAAATACACATTTTTTATCAAATCGTATTAATACTCGGAAATATTAAAATATGATGTTTTTTAGTCATGTATAGAAAAAGTTACATGTATTTATTGGATATAAATGCCTTTTGCATTTAAATTCAATAATGCAGTTTACGTGGTACGGAGCAGTTTGAAATCATACATAATTAGGAACCAAATCTAGATGTATTCTATCTCAAATCTTCAAAACTTGGGCGTTAACGTCATGATTTCAGACATGCTGTCAGAATCATATCTATTGAATACTTCCTGAAAATTGTGACGTAATATACGTCATAACAAGTATGGAATCGCAGGCTGAGGATTGCTACCCTTCAACATGTGCAATCGTTAAAACGTCGACATCATTTCGCACGGAGCAACGTTCGGTGATAAAATATTGCGCAAATGCAGGAATGACTCCTACAGATACTTTTCATTTTAAAGAACGAGACCCGAATAGAAAGGTCAGCTTTTATTGGTATCGAATGTTCAAAGACGACAGAGAAGAACTTGAAAACAGCTCTAAAGTCGGTCGACCAACATTAAGTGACAGATGTTCATGCTGTAACACGCGAAGTTGCCGACAACAGACAAAGGACGGTTGCAAAATCACATCATCGTAGGCTTTGAGCCACACAACTGTTCATAACATATTAAAAGATGAACTGAACAATAAAGTGTGTTCGATAAGTGGGGGAATCCGCTGTGGTCGAGTGGTTAGCGTCGGGGATTTCAAAACCGGGTGTCCCGGGTTCGATCCCCAGTCGCGGCAATTCGGTCATGGTGGAGTGCCCTTGGGCAAGGCACATTTTCTAGCCTAGTACTGGTTTGTTCACCCAGGGAACATGAATAATAAAATTTAAATGCGCGCTAAATGACCTTAGCTGTCGATGCGCCATAAAACAATATACATTCATTCATTCGATAAGTGGGTGGAGACACACCAGAAATGTGTTAATTCATGTGTTGAATACTTTGAAAAGGCCTGACGTTGGACGTGACGTCGCATTAATGTGTACAAAGTGCTCCGTGCGGTTGCTGGTTATGTGTAACAATGTGTTGTTACTTAATGGTATGCTGGTTGTTTTCTGTAAAATTGTCTACATCACTTCAGTAAATATCTATCATTCGACCGTTTGGTTTATTTTGATTTTAAAACAAGTAGTATCGAAATGATACGCAGAGTCCGAGAACTTTACGACTGACCCTCGTATATATAAGGTAGAATTTTTAATTTCATTCGATACATTATTGAAAGGGCTCAACGAAATTTATTTGCGATGTTCAAAAAGTCAAATGACCGGCTTGTCAAAGCAAATCATGTTGACAAAGAGAACCTGTTCAAATCGGTTCATAATTACTCAAATGGGTTGTTGTGTGTAGGCTTATTGTTACAGACCCGTTTACATGTTTGTCCAAGCATTCTATAAATAGCTTGTGTACAGTTGGTCATGGGTGAGGATTTTTGGGCTAGGTTTTCTAGAAGGTTCTAGTAGACTGGGTGAGGGAGAGCCATGAGGTTAGCTGGGTTTCAGGACAGAAAACAGTACTTTAAGATGTAAATTATTGAGTCTTGGTATTTGAATACGTACTTTTGGATGTTTTTGTAAAACAGAAGGAACAGTTAATTAAGTAAATCAAAGTGCTCATATACAGATATTGCAGCTTACATAGGATGGTTTAAAATGTGATTTGGATATTATTGTGAACAATATGGACACTGATAAGACGTTTTATAGATTAAGAGTTTAACAGGTATTTGTAATTGATATGTGAAACTGTGGAATTGTAATCCTGTAATAAATATGTTAAGGTTTAATATTTAGTTGCTGAGTTTATCAATATCGACTTGCGTAATAATAATTATTACGTAATTATTTCTGTTACTTTGAGCCGTAACGAAATTGTTACTCATATACCCCAAGGCGTCGTAACAGGGTAAGTAAATGTGATTACCTAAAAAAATGGCTTTCTCTACTTTTTTCAGTCATGGTAATTCGAAACAACAAAAACCTTTTTTGTAGTAATTTTTTTATTTTTATGTAGACAAAACAAATTTTAACCATACAGATAAGAGAAATGTATCTTCACCAATAAATTTCTAGTAAGTACGGGTCAAACAATCTTAAGTACGAAAGAGCAATGTAAACATACATGCGTGTTCGTCTGCAAATTATGATTTGTAAAGTACTTCTACATTGATATTAACAAGCAATATGACACTGTTATGCAACCATCTATGCAAGGTAACCTGCAATAAACATGAAATTCATGTATATATAATTTTTTTTTTAATCCGGACCGATCGAGATTTCAAAATTTACGGAGCCCTGGTACTGATAAATACGAAAAGGATAAGTTGTTTGTTCTATCTGCCTAATGTACTGATAACTAAGAAAAGGATAAATCGTTTGTTCTATCAGCCTTATGTACTGATAAATACGAAGTAGTATTTCAGAAGTATTAACTGCAAAAAGTCCCTCTAATTAAAAGATAACATTTGACAAGAAGGCTTTATATTTGTGTTATGGTTGCAAAAGGGCACAATCTAGGTATTGAAAGAGACTTCAGATATTGTTAGTACTGTAATGATGTTATTGAATATGAATACTATTTTATCATGCCCCCCTTCAAAGAAGAGTGGGTATATTGCTTTTGCACATGTTGGTCGGTCTGACAGTAGACCAAAGGTTCTCCAATTGATATCTGAACAGTGCTTGGACCTACAGTACTCAAATGTGGCAGGGATTATCAGTTTAAAGGTCATTGACACAGTGATCTTAAACCCTTTCCCTCATATGACAATTCTGCAGCAGACGACTTTGAACGTATTTTGTCAAAACATAGAAAATCTCCATAATTGAATCACAGGAGCTTGACTCATGAAAAAAAAAATCCGAAAAAAAATTCCACCAATACTATATATAAAGAAAAGGACTACAACTCCGAACTCTCCGAAAACCGGCTAAGCCTACTGTTACCGTCGATTTCTCTAACAATGTTCAAGATATCTTAACATGCTGTACATATCCATTTAGCTGAATCCCTAACCTATCCAACGGTATATAACACTTTACCCTTTTTAAGCAAACCAACGAGTAATTGAGCCATTTATTAACCAACTCTGGGTGATATTGCTTAGTCGGAAAAGTAGTGGGACACCTACAACGGCTCTACAACAATGTCGTTAAGAAGGGAAATCACGCTTAAACTACAATCAGCAGCCAGTTAACGTTCTGAATAGATCAATACCTTCACTATTTAACAAATTCGGCTGTCATAGCTTACCTTTTTAGTGTTTACCATGCACAATCCGTCGATTTACATCGCCACCGATTGAAAATTTCTCGCTACAGCCATTTACTATTGCAAGCGCGCACATGATGCAGATCGGTGATTGCTGATTCTTCGCTGGATCTCCGCTGCGCTTCTATATTACCGTTGCGAGCCGGGTCAAAGTAAGCAATATAATTGAAAACGAAAGTAAAAAGATGAGCCAATCAGATTCGGGGTCACCGATCTGCATCATGTGCGCGCTTGCAATAGTAAATGGCCGTAGCGAGAAATTTTCAATCGGTGGCGATGTAAATCGACGGATTGTGCATGGTAAACACTAAAAAGGTAAGCTATGACAGCCGAATTTGTTAAATAGTGAAGGTATTGATCTATTCAGACCGTTAACTGGCTGCTGATTGTAGTTTAAGCGTGATTTCCCTTCTTAACGACATTGTTGTAGAGCCGTTGTAGGTGTCCCACTACTTTTCCGACTAAGCAATATCACCCAGATTTGGTTAATAAATGGCTCAATTACTCGTTGGTTTGCTTAAAAAGGGTAAAGTGTTATATACCGTTGGATAGGTTAGGGATTCAGCTAAATGGATATGTACAGCATGTTAAGATATCTTGAACATTGTTAGAGAAATCGACGGTAACAGTAGGCTTAGCCGGTTTTCGGAGAGTTCGGAGTTGTAGTCCTTTTCTTTATATATAGTATTGGTGGAATTTTTTTTTTCGGATTTTTTTTTATTCATGAGTCAAGCTCCTGTGAATTGAATGGATAACCTATGACAAAAAGTGGAAAACATTGTGGCAAAAGGAGAAATTGCATGTTTTGTGCAATTTCTTCTTTCGTCACTATGTTTTCAAAAAGCCGTCTGCTGCAGAGGCGTCAGAAAGCGTCTATATGAGGGAAAGGGTTAACACAATAAGGGGAGGGGGTTTAAAGTTTGACAAAGTCTTTTTTCTTATTTGTCCCCTTATAATCAACATCATCAAAATATTAGTAAGAGATTTTACAATTTTCCAAGATTGAATAAGTAATATCATTTGCAGGAGGTTGAGGTTTGATCAAAGACATAAAACCCTTGCCCACATACAACAAACTGCAGCAAACGAATTTGATAACATTCATTAAAATTCATTCATACAGATGCTCTATACAAATGAAAGAACAGTTATTAAATAAAGTTGAAAACTTTGTGGCAATAAGAGAAATTGCTCTTAATGAGCAACTTCATCTTTGCCACAATGATATCAAAAGTCATCTGCTGCAGAAACATCAAAATGCATCTATTAGTGGGAAAGGGTTAAAATTGAAGTAATGGCTTGCTCTGAGGGTTGTGGGGTTAACATTACCCTGGTGTCAGAATACATAAGACCAGTAGAACTATTAGATTACCCAGGAAATGCTATGATATAACTGAAAATTGCTGAAAACAACTAATGACATTATTATACTTTATTTTAAACATATTTTATTGCCAATATACATGCACAAATTACAAACATGCAGTAGTACGAAAGTAACAGAATAAAAAGGAAAAAGGGTCCGGCCACAAGTTCTCTCAACTTAGACAAGGCCATTCTCTTTTAACCTTTTCACACTTACAGACACATTTTGATGCCTCTGCAGCAGACGACTTTTGAAAACACTGTGACAAAAGAAGAAATTGCTCAAAAAGAGCAATTTCTTCTTTTGCCACAATGTTTTCAACTCTTTTCAGTAATTATGCCTAAATTTATAGAGTTTCTCTGTGTGTTTGCCTAGATACTTTCAAAGTCGTCTGCTGCAGAATTGTTGTATGTGGGAAAGGGTTAAGACATCAAACAAACAATATATTCTTCTATAATTTATCTGATTACAGATTTCCTCATACCAGGCACTGTTACGTTATCTTTGATGACCGCCAACTATTTCTATGCCACTGGCCACCAAGCTACTATACCTTCTATCAAATTCGATGCTGCATTTATTGGTAAGTCATCCGTTTCTTTGTAATAAATAACCCTTCCATTGATACAGACAACTTTTGATACTGCTATAACATAAAATCTTTTCAAAGAATCATGAGAAAAGAAGCATTTGTTCATTGTGAGCAAAATCGCCTCCTTATAGAACAGAACAGAACAGATATGTTATTATCATCTTACATGGTTGATATTCAGAAATATAAATACAGAAATGGTTAAGACATTGAAATAGTTGAGAAATAGTAATTAAATAAGTTTAAAATCAAGTTTATATGCATATGTATAAACACACATATAGACACAAGCAATTGTATATATATATATATATATTAATTTCAATATGAAATTATTATATTAAGAAAGAAAGAAAGTGGGACTGTTAACGCCCATCTAATAAGGATGCTTATATTAGTGTGTAATGGTATCGCAGTGGCATTTTGAGAAGTCCAATTCTGTCTTTTTGTCCTTTTGTGTATTCTAATTCTAAATCAAATGTTGCTGCAAGTTTCGTTTTACTCTTATATTTCTGTAAGTGTCATCAGGCTAATATTTGAATTTAGCTTTAATATGTTTTTTTGGCTATCACGTAACTTCTCATATCAAGGTCCTTAGTATTTTGTAAGAATTAGCAATTAATCCCCTTTCCCACGTACGACAATTCTGTAGCAGACGACTTTGAACATATTTTGTCAACAAATAGAACATCTCTATAATTGAATGGATAACCTATGACTAAAAGTGGAAAACATTGTGGCAAAAGGAGAAATTGCTCGTTTTGAGCAATTTCTTCTTTTGTCGCCATGTTTTCAAAAAGCCGTCTGCTGCAGAGGCATCAGAAAGCGTCTACATGAGGGAAAGGGTTAATTGTATTTGAGTAATAGACAGACAATGAAGAAAGAGTCTTTTACTGTGCCCAGATGCAGTAGGACTGCAAATCCACCAGACACTGCAATTATTATTTTTGTAATCCTTTTTTTCTTTTCATGCTTTCAGGTTTTGATGGTGATTGGAACAATTATATTATACCCACAATTTTGGTAAATCTGAATATGTTTGCTGCAGAGATTCTCTTTACTTTTATTTCACCCCTGCTGATTCTCTGGCCATGTACCAAAGGATTATTCATAGGTATGTTTAATAGTTAAAATCTATATATTTTACTTCAATTGTTAAAACAAGTGTTCAGCTTATGTATACTCCCAGCCACTCGGTAAATCTTGAAAGCTCACTGCAATTTCCACAAATTGTCAAAGAAATAAACCTGTAATAGATGGACGATTGGAAATGCATATTATTCGGTCCAAAAATTTCACTCGCAAAAATCTGCTGGTGCCTGAAATGTCGCCACGCAAATTTGCATTTGCAATTCGCGAGTATGCGAGCTTAAATTCGAGCCCTGATACATCTTTCAAATGTCAGGTTATATATCTTGCAAGCTTGTTTCAGCCCAAAACACTCTCTCTTTGCAATTGAATTAGTGTATGCATTATAGGTGGGTGGGTGGGGTAACGACTAGGCGGATTTTTGGAACAGTGTTAACAATTTAACCCTGTTAATATCGCTGTGCAAGACCATGGCTCCCAAGTACAGCGTTGTAATGAGTATACAGTGTATTAGTCAAACTCAATGCCTGCTTCCTGCTAGTAACCGAAACTTTCGTGTGGAAAATTCCATAAGGCGGAACCTGCTACCAACAGTTATTTATCAAATTTAACATTCTTCCACATACAACAATTCTGCAGCAGATGACATTGAAAGCCTTTAGTAACAGATTTGGAAAACATCCATTAATGAAAGAACAATTATGAATAAAGTTGAAGGCATTTTGTTATAATTTTTTCAAAAAGTCATCTGCTGTAGATGCGTCAAAATGTGTCTATAGGTGGGATAGTGTTATGTAAAACATTGGTCCATCTAGAGTGTCACAACATGACAAAGGGCTGACAACTCACCAAGCAAGACATACTAAGTTAAGGCAATTAATATTTACAAGTTTTAATTTTTATATAAAAAGCATATTAAATTAAGTAAACACCTATATATACAACACTGAAATAATAAAAGAATAATTTTTAACTCAGAAAGTCCTAATACCCCTGTGCACCACTGAACAACTCACGGAATCAAACCGTCTCTAACCTGTTCCTTTTACCTTTCCTTATTTTCACTGTTCGTATTTCAAACGATATAAATAACCTATACTTCTACTACGGCGTCCGGATTCGTAGGAAATTAACTCCACTGCGCATTCAACCTTTATTGGCGATGGCGGGAAATCAGGAACCGTAACGTCCTGTGATTATATCTATTAGGCTGGTTGCCTATCGCCGGCTATTCCCTGACGTCAGGATGGTCATGCCGCACATATTGCGGATATGTAGATTAATGCGTCCTGTGACGATCTCCACCTGTTGACTCCTGGTTACGTCGTAACGTTGTTGACCTCCGTCGTTATCCGTCACCCATAGCGTCGGCTAGTAGCACGTCTATAGATCATGACGTCTACCGTATCTAGAAAGCGGCTACAATAAATAAACGCCGTCTTACAATTTCATCACCATACAATTTCAGTGCAATGCCTTCACTACCATTATTTACTTTCACGGTATAATAATAACACTTTAAAAACAGTTACTTTTCACTGCACCAAACAATACCGTCTACTGACAAGACTAAATAATGTCCCCAATATACATATCATGAATACAAGAACTCTTTTATTAACCTTCATTTAACAATGAACTGCATTAATGAAATATCATTCACCAATGCAACACAATGTATATATACAATAATTAAACAGACTCATAGATTCCTCTGTAACATCGTAATAAACATTATGTAATAAAATGAATAAAGTATGTCTCTCCAACACTATACCAAATAACACAATTTAAACTATTGGTAAATTGTATCAATTTAAACATCTTTCAAAATTATAGCTACTTCCTTTTCTCGAAATAATTTAAAACAATGAATAAAGAATCCGTTAAATTGACTTACCATTTAAATCAACAATTTAAATAAAATCAAATAAAGATAAGTCTGTACTTACACAATTCCGCATGTAATGGTCACCAACTGACTCCTAGCGAGGTTGATATTTGACTGACAAAACGTACACATTGTCCCTCAGTTAAGTAGCCAAGACACACCTGGAACCGCGAAATACTCATGCAGCACGAGCTTGTCAAACTGATTATATAAATTTACTTTAGCAAAAGGCCAACTGAACGATATGCATAGATTTATATTTTCCCCAAATTAAATCATCCAAATGTTTAATACTCAACCGATTTAAATGAAACTAACTTGCAACTAACTCAAATATATAAAAAGATAATCAAAAGTTATTGATTTTTACTTCTCACAAAATTTACCACCATTGTGCTTGAAATAGGCTTACGAAAATAATGTTCTATATACTGACACTGTGCATACTCTATACATCTGGTTATATAAACTAAGGCCAAGCCTATATAATAATACTTGTTATACGTTTTCTATTTACAACAATTATTTTCTGAGGTTACAACACGTTCCCCCCAAGGATAAAGTGGTTACACTTTTCCTAGCTAACAAAATAAACTTTCACTAGCACTACCTGTCTAGTCTACCGCAATAAACCATACTATTTACAATTACACAGCTTCTAAAATCTAAACTCCTTAATCACTAACATAGTTTTCCCCGATACATTTTACAGGTACGTCCCTGTCGTACTCTTGTCATTAAACTGGTCTAACTTTACTTATTTCCTAATCTACTGAGATAATCTGCACCAACATTATCTCTGCCTGGAATAGCCTGAATACGCATTCGGTATGGTTGCAATGCTAATGCCCATCTCATTAACATAGAATTCGTCATTTTCGACTTGTTTAAGTAAACAAGAGGCTGGTGATCTGTTTCTAATACAAATTCTCTGCCGAATAAATATCTATGAAACTTGGAAATTCCCCAAATCACACCCAGACACTCCTTTTCAATTACTGAGTAGTTCTTTTCCCTATCCAGTAATTTCTTGCTTCCATAAGCTACTGGCCACTTCACACCTTCGGATTCCTGCAGTAATATTGCTCCTACACCTACATTTGATGCATCGGTCCTGAGAATGAATGGCTTATCTAACTCTGGTAACTTCAATATCGGTGGTCCTACAAGACTCTTCTTCAAGGTCTGAAGAGCAAATTCCTGACTATCTCCCCATAATACCTTATTTGGTTGAAATTTCTTCGTTAAATCGGTCAAAGGTACCGCAATAGCTGAAAAGTTCGGAATAAATTTCCTGTAGAATCCTACTACACCTAAAAACGATCTTACCTGCTTTTTAGTTGTTGGTCTTTCCGCTTTCTGGACTGCCTCTATTTTGTCCTGTGATGGTCTCGGTGTACTTGACTCACCTATCACATGTCCCAAACACTCTAACCTACAATATCCAATACTACACTTGCTAGGTCTCGCTGTTAAACTAGCTACTCTTAATCTACTGAACACTTCCTTTAAAGCTATAACATGCTGATCCCAAGTCATCGTGCACACTAGAATATCGTCAATGAAACTATCTACACCCTCTAAACCTTTAAGAACCTTTCTCATTAGTCTGCAGAATGTACTTGGCGCACATACCAGCCCAAATGGCATTTTATTAAAACTCCACAGTCCTGTGGACGTTTCAAATGATGTCATATCCTTTGCCTGCTCTGTTAAAGGTACTTGCCAGTAGCCTTTACTGAGATCTATCTTTGAAAAATATTTAGCCTTAGACAATTTCGAGAATATCTGCTCAATATTTGGCATTGGTTCAGAGTCAAACACTGTAGCCTTATTTAACTGCCTGAAATCAATGCAAAATCTGATGCTGCCATCTTTCTTTCTTATCAAGACAATCGGACTAGAAAATGGTGCATTTGAAGGTTCTATTACCCCTAGTTCTATCATCTTACTAACTTCCTCATTTACTATCTCTACAGATTGGTAAGGAATAGGATACGCTTTACTTCTAATTGGTTCAGCTGTACTGAGCTTTATGTCGTGCTCTATAAATGACGTGGTTCCTGGTATGTCGGTTAAGACATCAGTGAACTCCTTCAACACTTTATCTACTTGTGCTTTCTGATCTACTGATAAGTCTTTACAAATATCTACGTTGTCGACTGATTCAGTACCTACGCTAGATGGACACTCTAATGGTATCTCTTCATCGACCCAATCGATATCATCTCCTTTCCTATCATCCTCATCTTCTACAATTGCAGAACAAACCACAGCAAATACTCCTCGAACCTCATTATCATCATCAATGTCTCTCTCGTGATATTTTTTTAACATATTCGCATGGAATGTTTTTTCCTTACCCTGCATATCAATTACAAAATCAAGTTGGTTCATTACCTTTGTTACCTCAAAAGGACCCTTCCATCTCAATAACAGTTTGTTGTGGTTCTCTGGAAGTAGTACTAATACTTTGTCACCTTCTTCAAACTTTCTTGCCCTGGTCCGCTTATTATAATACTTCTTCTGACGTAATTTAGCCTTACCTAACTGTTCTTGAGCCATCTTACATGTTTCTTCCAATCGTTCCCGCAAATCTATAACATATTGGTATGTGGATTTAATCTCACCCTCAGTCACTTCACCAGCCCATAATTCCTTCAATATACTCAACGGTCCTCTCACAGTCCTACCATAAAGTAACTCAAAAGGTGAAAACCCCAAGCTCTCTTGTGGTACTTCTCTATAGGCAAATAAAGCTGCATTTACATACTTATCCCAGTCTTTTGGTCTCTCACAACACATCCGTTTTAGTATCCGCTTTAACGTCCCGTTGAACTTCTCCACCAAACCATTACACATTGGGTGATAAGGGGTTGTGGTTAACTGACGTAAGGATAACATTCGACTTACCTCAGCCATCATCTCAGATGTAAACTGTGAACCCATATCTGTCAACATCTCCTCTGGGATTCCAAGTCTGCTAAACATGTCTACTATGGACTCCGCTACTCGTTCTGTCTCAATACTTGGTAAAGCCACCGCTTCGGGATATCGTGTTGCATAGTCTACCATCACTAGAATATATCGGTTCTTCCTGTCGGTCATCGGCTCTATTGGTCCCACCAAATCTACTGCTACCCGCTTGAAGGGTGTATCGATCAATGGCATGTCTCCTAGTGGTACTCTCATGACCTTACCTCTTGCTATAATTCTTTGACAGATGTCGCAGGACCTGCAATATCGACTAACTTCTGCACAAACTCCTGGCCAATAGAACTCAGCTAAAACCTTATCACTGGTCTTCCGTATTCCTAGATGTCCTCCCATCAATGCTTCGTGTGCTAACTTCATCACGGTTTCTCGACACTTGGTTGGAACTACTAACTGGTATGCCTTCTTATGCTCTGGATATAAAAACTCCCGATACAATAACTCGTTCTTAAATAAAAAGTTCACCTGTCCACCTCCTTTACACATTCTGACATGTCCTTCTGTGGCTTTCTGTCTAGTCTTCTCCAGAGATTCATCTTGCATCTGTAATTCTTTAAAATCTGTTCTAGAAATATCCAATATTTTACCTGGAACAATCAATTTCCGATATGGCTTAGTCCCTTCTTGTTTTTGAGCTCTAGTCTGCACTGCGTTTACTGCATCTTCGGGTTCTGGATATCTTGCCCCTGGAATGTTACCTATAACTAGATCATATAATGGTGTGTCAATACACAATGCTTCTGTGATACCTTTATAATAGGGTGTGTTCACGTCGATCTTTGCGACGGGAAAATAATGTTCGGAACCATCTATGTACTTACAGCACCTCTCCTTACCAGTAAATTGGTCCTCCTGCACTAACGTCTTCTTCACAATGACACAGGTTGCCCCGGTATCTCTCATCATGTTCACCTTGTTCCCATTCACTGTTCCTTCCTTGGTTGGACAATTGCTCTGCATGCATGCCCCTAACTGCTCCGAAACATCGCTACATACATGTATACAATTCGAACTGTCTGTCCTTCTCATACCCCTTCGACCTTGACCTCTATACCTTCCTCGGCCTCTTCCATGCTGGTTACCTCGATAGTTTTGATGTTGGTAAAAGGTGTTTCCACTTCCGGTCTCTGTACTGGCAACTACTCTTCCATTACTATCGTCAACGGCTGCCATCATCGGTCTGTTACCTTTTCTTCTGTAGTCAGCCGATTTATGATTACCACCTCCACAATGCTGACACTTCCACTGATCATCTGAATGGTTACTCGTGCCTCGGTCCTTTCGTCTTCCTTCCTTTGACACTACCTGTTGACAACCACCTCTCGCTTCTGCAAACAAATCCGTCTGTGCTGCCATCTCTGGTCCGTCTGTAAACAATTTCGTTTTAAGAAATAATAGCAACTCATGATTGCTTATAGCCAACAATTGATCTCTTAACAAATAATCTACTACACCATCATACGTCTTTACTACTTTCCCTAAATCAAACCACCGTTCCAAATAGTTTCTTGACCTTCTTAAATACTGTATAAATGTCTCTCCATTCTCTGGTCTAGCTGCTTTAAATCGCTTCCTAAACCCTTCCTCCGTCAATTCAAACCGTTTTAACAAGGCTGACTTTAACTTCCCATAGTCCAAAGAGTCATCAGTAGGTAATCTAGAGTATACATCTAATGCCTTCCCTTTTAACAATGCACTAAGGTGAAGGGCCCATTGTTCATCCTTCCATCCTTGTACTTCTGCGTATCTCTCAAATCGTGATAAATAACTGTCCATGTTGTCCTTGTTCTCATCAAACTATGGTAACCTCGGTCCTTTAACTTTATGTTCCTGAATTACTGTCTTACCTTTGTTGATTTCTGCCAACTCCATTGCTTGCTGGTGTTGAACAGCTGCCAACTCCATTGATCTCTGGTGGTCTTTCAGCATTTGGCTTTCTATGGCTTCTCTCTTCCTGAGTTCTGCTTCCCGTTCTGCTTCTCTCTTCCGGACTTCTGCTTCGCGTTCTGCTTCACGTTCCATTTGTCTCTGTTTCCTCTCCCTGGCCTGTTCCTCTTGTACAAAACGCCTAAGATCCTCACCTGTATAACCAAACTTCTCTCCTAACTCCGTTAACTCCTTCATACTAGTCATAATTATTAATTGTATAACCTCAAACAATAAATAATACTACACTTTGACTAAACACTAGCTACCTTCTCAATATATGACAAAACAATAGCTAATCAAATAAGATCAACTTATATATATTACAACCCTGAATTTTAATTAACTCACTTCAAAGTTAAATACATCTATAATATGACGCAAAACTATTCTAAGTAATTGCGTAGACGGTACAGTATACTTCACTAACCGTAATACTAACAACAATCCAATGTATGACTATAGCCTATATCTATATATCTAATTCAAAATACTGCTAGCCCAGTGTATAATTATCCTATCATATATGAGTCCACACAATACTCAACTTACGGATATTACCTGTAGCTACAATGTACGGCAAATTAATAACCCGCACTAACCACTTTCATTCAAATATAGTGACTAACTATTATCTATGCAGTACGGTTCGATGCACTAATACAAATGGCAGTAGTATACAATTACTTCACACTGTCTCTACCAACTATATTTTACCAACACAGATCACTTAATACTCAGATTACTAAGCCCAAGATCTTATTAAATGCGACAAAGATAACTCAATTTAAGTTTATCAAAATAAAACCTAATTCAAAATTAAATCAGTTTTAAACATTCAGGTGTTTTTTTTTTTTAAACTTAAAATAGTCCCACCCTATTGTTGTACCCTCAGCTTACGTGCTTTACTACAAAACGCTTACAACCGCGCAGCTGTGTCTCATCACAGGGTACCAATGTTCTAACAGCTTGACTCACTCCTGCGCATGGATATCTTGTGGCTACTTAACAAGGTCGACCAACCAGTACCATATATCACCATCACCAGGAGCTCGTCGTGACTGAAAAATAGAAACTCGTATTTCAATTTCAAATAAGTCTAAACAAAATAGTTAATTTGAAAATTATTTAACTGAAAATTTTACAGAGGAATCTTTACAACTGTCTGTAGTATTCTTACTTAGCTTGCTGTCAAAACCCCACTTCTGACACCATTTGTCACAACATGACAAAGGGCTGACAACTCACCAAGCAAGACATACTAAGTTAAGGCAATTAATATTTACAAGTTTTAATTTTTATATAAAAACCATATTAAATTAAGTAAACACCTATATATACAACACTGAAATAATAAAAGAATAATTTTTAACTCAGAAAGTCCTAATACCCCTGTGCACCACTGAACAACTCACGGAATCAAACCGTCTCTAACCTGTTCCTTTTACCTTTCCTTATTTTCACTGTTCGTATTTCAAACGATATAAATAACCTATACTTCTACTACGGCGTCCGGATTCGTAGGAAATTAACTCCACTGCGCATTCAACCTTTATTGGCGATGGCGGGAAATCAGGAACCGTAACGTCCTGTGATTATATCTATTAGGCTGGTTGCCTATCGCCGGCTATTCCCTGACGTCAGGATGGTCATGCCGCACATATTGCGGATATGTAGATTAATGCGTCCTGTGACGATCCCCACCTGTTGACTCCTGGTTACGTTGTAACGTTGTTGACCTCCGTCGTTATCCGTCACCCATAGCGTCGGCTAGTAGCACGTCTATAGATTATGACGTCTACCGTATCTAGAAAGCGGCTACAATAAATAAACTCCGTCTTACAATTTCATCACCATACAATTTCAGTGCAATGCCTTCACTACCATTATTTACTTTCACGGTATAATAATAACACTTTAAAAACAGTTACTTTTCACTGCACCAAACAATACCGTCTACTGACAAGACTAAATAATGTCCCCAATATACATATCATGAATACAAGAACTCTTTTATTAACCTTCATTTAACAATGAACTGCATTAATGAAATATCATTCACCAATGCAACACAATGTATATATACAATAATTAAACAGACTCATAGATTCCTCTGTAACATCGTAATAAACATTATGTAATAAAATGAATAAAGTATGTCTCTCCAACACTATACCAAATAACACAATTTAAACTATTGGTAAATTGTATCAATTTAAACATCTTTCAAAATTATAGCTACTTCCTTTTCTCGAAATAATTTAAAACAATGAATAAAGAATCCGTTAAATTGACTTACCATTTAAATCAACAATTTAAATAAAATCAAATAAAGATAAGTCTGTACTTACACAATTCCGCATGTAATGGTCACCAACTGACTCCTAGCGAGGTTGATATTTGACTGACAAAACGTACACATTGTCCCTCAGTTAAGTAGCCAAGACACACCTGGAACCGCGAAATACTCATGCAGCACGAGCTTGTCAAACTGATTATATAAATTTACTTTAGCAAAAGGCCAACTGAACGATATGCATAGATTTATATTTTCCCCAAATTAAATCATCCAAATGTTTAATACTCAACCGATTTAAATGAAACTAACTTGCAACTAACTCAAATATATAAAAAGATAATCAAAAGTTATTGATTTTTACTTCTCACAAAATTTACCACCATTGTGCTTGAAATAGGCTTACGAAAATAATGTTCTATATACTGACACTGTGCATACTCTATACATCTGGTTATATAAACTAAGGCCAAGCCTATATAATAATACTTGTTATACGTTTTCTATTTACAACAATTATTTTCTGAGGTTATTTTGTTACATAGAGGCTATATTCTTTACTCAAACTTCAATATTTGTCAGGAATATTTGTCTGCAAGTTTGAATGTCGGGTCCTTGAATTATAGTGTGTTTAAATTACTTATTTAAGTATTGTTTATGAACTTCCTATTCCTAAACAGCCTTAATAGTTAAGTGGTAGAGTGTGCAGGAGGTTGTGGGTTTGATCCCCGGCTGGGACGGTCCATACCATGGTTGATGATAGAAATGAATTTCCCTTCTTGACGTTCTGGATTGTGGCGTTAGCATTATGACCGACTTGCTGGTGTCAGGATAAATGGACCAGAAGTACTGGTAACTTACCCTGGAAATGCTGTGATATAAATGAAAGATTTATTGAAAACAGTATACAAACAAACACAATCATCATCCAAAGCCGTGTTATAGGGCCACCATGACACTCTTGTCTCGTCACAAAACCTGAACTCATAACTCAAAAAACGTTTAACATTTTCAAATTTAACTTGGTACACATGTTCTTAGGAACAATACACATGTTTGTACCAACAACTGTGATGCCCCTTTTTCGACTTAGAAAAATGCAAATGAGCGATGGCGTTCGCTTGCGGCAATCTCGTTCCTTTTTCCACACTGTTTTCAACCCTATTCAATAATAGTGCTTTCATTAACCGATGTTTACAGTTGCTTAACCCTTTCCCTTTCTGCAGCAGACGACTTTGAACATATTTTGTCAAAAAATAGAAAATCTCTATAATTGAATGGATAACCTATGACTAAAAGTGGAAAACATTGTGGCAAAAGGAGAAATTGCTCTTTTTGAGCAATTTCTTCTTTTGTCACTATGTTTTCAAAAAGCCATCTGCTGCAGAGGCGTCAGAAAGCGTCGAAATGAGGGAAAGGGTTAACCCAGATGTTTTCAAAGATGTTCCCTGCAGATTTGTGTTATATGGGAAATGGTTAAGAACAATATATATGTACTGTTGGAAGTGTATGCTTCTAAGCATACTTCAGTGTAGGATGATGATGACGATGATTATGTTTCTATAAATGTTTCCAGGCTTCGTGTTCCCAAAGAAGGCAGACGCAGATCAACTATGGAAAGGGGACTACGTAATGTTTGAGAACTCTGAAACCTTTGCCAGTCTCATGATGGTACAAACAGCTGTACTTTTCTGTATCAATGGAGTCAAGGTAATCTTACGTCTGAAATTATTATACCCCTTCAAAGAAGTGGGGGTATATAGGAGTCACTGTGTCGGGTTGGCTGTCTGTCTGTCGGTCGGTCGGTTGGTCGGATGGTCGGCCGGAAGCCATATTTTGTCAGTCCTATTTCTTACAAACCACTGAGAGGAATTCAATAACAATTTTACATGAAGCTTCTATACCAAGAGATGTGCATATCCTAATGGGGTTACAATTGCATTTCTTTCTCAGAGTTATGGCCCTTTTACTTATTAAGTTATGGTGTAGGTCAAAATGCTGTTTAGGGGGTATTTATCATCTTTAGTGATAGTTCTAGTTAACCCTCTTTCCACATACAGAGGCTTTCTAACACCTCTGAAACAGACAACTTTTGAAAACATTATGGCAAAAAGCTGAAATTGCTCATGCTTATCAATTTCTCCCTTTTAAAACTAATCTTTTATATAAAGAGACCATACACATTTGTTCCAGATAATGTCAAAGTGGTCTGCTGCATATGTGTTATATGTGGTAAAGAGTTGACACTTGTGATGAACAATTTACGAACCCTTTAGCAGACACATTTTTACACATCTACAGCAAAACATTGAAAATAGGAGAAATTACTCATTGTGTACAATTGCTTCTTTTGTTACGTTGTTTTCATCTCTACTTAGTTATAAAACGAATCTGTTACGGAAAGGGCAGACAATAGTAGGAAAGTGTATTGTTTCCTACAAAACCTTTCTAGTGATACCAACATGTTTGATCTTGTGACTTTTGTTCTTTAACTTATTTAACCCTTTCCCTCATACATGTATAGATGCTTTCTGATGCCTCTGCAGCAGACGGCTTTTTGAAAACATAGCGACAAAAGAAGAAATTGCTCAAAACAAGCAATTTCTGCTTTTGACACAATGTTTTCAACTTTTAGTCGTAGGGTATCCATTCAATTATAGACATATTCCATATTTTGACAAAATATGTGCAAAGTCGTATGCTGCATCATTCTTGTATGAGGGAAAGGGTTAAACAAAACTACAACTTGGTTGCTGCCTGGGGACAGTTTTGTTACAGAAACACCTGTGGTGTAGTGGTAGAGTGTCCATATCGGTGGCGAGAGAGATCGCCATGGTGTTGTAGTGTCCATATCACTTGCGAGAGAGACTGCCATGGTGTTGTAGTGATAGAGTGTCCATATTACTGGCGAGAGAGACCACCATGTTGGTGTAGTGGTAGAGCGTCCATATCGGATGAAAGAGATCGTGGGTCGCATCTCAGCCCAGTCATCCCAAAGAATTTAAAAATGGTAGTACGGGCTTTCCCTACACTAACAAAACGTGCAATTACTCCTTTGGTCCCAATGTGTTTTACTTTTAGTCATAGGTTATCCATTCAATTAATGAGAATTTCCATATTTTTACAAAATATGTGCAAAGTCGTCTGCTGCAGAATTCTCGTATGAGGGAAAGGGTTAAAAGAAACAAGAACTTGGTTGCCGCCTGGGGACAGTTTTGTTACAGAAACACCTGTGGTGTAGTGGTAGAGCGTCCATATCGGGTGAAAGAGGTCGTGGGTTGCATCTCGGCTCAGTCATCCCAAAGAATTTAAAAATGGTAGTAAAGTGGTTTCCCTACACTAAAAATAGAATTTTGGGGTCAGCATTACAATTGATTCACTGGTGTCAAGATAAATTGACCAGTAGAACTTGTATCTTAACCCTTTCCCTCATATAGACGCTTTCTGAAAACTTGGTGACAAAAGAAGAAATTGCTCAAAACAAGCAATTTTTAGCTCGACTTTTGATAAAAACGAGAGCTATTGTCATGATCCTGGCAGCGCCGTGTCGGCGTCCTGTTAAGGTTTTTTGTTCAGCTCAGCTTTTTTTCTGTGGCGGCGGTGTGGTCGTCCGGTTAAGTTTTTTTGTTCAGCTCAGCTTTTTTTCTGTTTTCTGCCGTACGCGGTGCTCTTGTTTCATTTGCCACAATGTTTTCCCACTTTTAGTTTAATTTGAGGTTATCCATTCAATTATAGAGATTTTCTTTTTTTTGACAAAATATGTTGATATTTATAACTTAAAATCGTTGAAAGCTATATTAAAGGGCTCACAAAAAATCAGACATATTTTTTTATTTTTCAGATTTTAGTGAGCATGCTTGCTGCGGCCTTCCTACGGCGCCATCTGATGGTTTGGAAGATCTTTGCTCCTAGATTTGTATATCAAGCTTTGTCAAGTTTTATTGTATTCGGGACATGTATATTGACTTTGTTAGTTGTGATTAGGATCAATAGTGCCTTAACGCGTTGGGTATCCAAATTTAGTAATAGAAAAGCACAGTAGTAATATTTCTGACGTCTCTGCAGCAGACGGCTTTTTGAAAAAATTGTGACAAAACAAGAAATTGCTCAAAACGAGCAATTTCTCCTTTTGCCACAATGTTTTTCCACTTTTAGTCAGAGGTTATCCATTCAAGTATAGAGATTTCCTATGTTTTGAAACAACATGTTCAAAGTCGTCTGCTGCAGAATTGTCATATGAGGGAAAGGGTTAACCCTTTGCCACCTACAACCATTCTTCAGCAGACGACTTTGAAAACATATTGACAATAACTTGAAAAATGTCTAAAAAAAGATAGCTTAATTGTTCAATAAAGTTGAAAACATTGTGGCCAAAGGAGAAATTGCTCATTGATATGAGTAATTTCTCCTTTTGCCACAATGTTTTCAAAAATTGACTGCTGCAATTGCGTCAAAATGCATCTATGTGGGAAATCTTCATCAGACATGGTGAATAAGCGAGAAATGGCTCAAAGTAGAGACATATCTATTTAGAAATTTGCAAAACAGTAATATAATGTTTAATCTCGCTGGTACCATTTCTCTCCTTATCATGTTAACAATTGGCTATCAATAAAAAGGATTTAACGGCCACCTGCAAACATTGTCATTTGAATTAATAAGCAATAGGGACACACAAAAACACTTGGTTAGGACAGTACATGTATATCTTTAGGTGCTACATTTATATACAGATTTTTTTTTTAAATTCTTAATATATAGATGGATATGTATGAAAAATGACAGGTCATGAGATGTAATCATTTGAGAAATTCTGTCTCATCAAGTGACTTGCACATCTTGCCATGTATAGTGCTCTATATGAGTTTAGTGTAGTATAGTATAGAATAGTTCCCTAAAATTGTTACTTTACTTAATAAGAGTTGTGAATCTCTGTATTTATATTTCTATGCTCAATGGGAACCATTTCTCATAAGCGTATCAAAATGTTAATTTTCCTCAGATGCTTTTAGGGTAAACAGCCCGTAAATCATGTTGAGTGAAGAGCTTAACATCTTCCTCGGGAGTGGGTGGTCGCAGGTCTGGATCCTTAGGCAGGTCATACCAAAGACTTAAAATGGAAGAAATGGCTTTCTGTCCTTGGTGCGCAGAGGAATGTGGGGTTAGCATTACAACTAAACTGTTGGTGTCGGGATAAATGGACCAATTATGCCAATAGTACTGGTAACTTACCCAGGATAAGTCATAACATAACTGAAAATTGTTAAGAGCAGCGTATAAAACAACAAACAAATTATGTGAATGAATAAGGCTTTTACCGAAGATAAAGACATAAAAACACTGAAAGTCCAATTTGTTTGTGATCTTTATTTTTTCCCTACAATTATTGCAAACATTTGTGAGTTACAATTTTTTTTTTTGTATAACAAACATCATCAACAAATAAGTCTTGACATTACACAAATAACTACCATTATCTACAATACATTCAAACATCCACATGTATCACAGAGATTCGGGTGCTCTTAAGTTAAAAAAAACCTTATTCCTGATAAATTTGACTAGCTAGCAACTAGTGAAAACATTGTGAGAAAAGGAGAAATTGATCAAAAGATTCAGGTACTTAGAATTTAAGCTTAACCCTATTCCTGATAAAGACGCAACTGTAGCTAGCAACTATTGAAAATATTGTGAGGAAATGAGAAATTGCCCAAAACAGCAATTTCTCCTTTTCACACAATATTTTCAACTCTGTATATAACAAATTTAACTTCAAAATGAGATTTTTAAAGCAGGCGACTAAAGCACACCATTTCAGTACAGTAGACGCTTTATTACGGCTTTTTGAAAACATGGTGACAAAAGAAGAAATTGCTCAAAACAACCAATTCTTCTTTTTTTGTCACCATGTTATCAACTCGATTCAATTATTGTACTTTCATGTAAGGGGAGTTTCCAATTTTTTCAGAGTATGTTTTCAAAGTCATCTGCTGCAGACTTGTTGTATGTGGGAAAAGGTTGATTGTGAAAAATACTTTTGCAATTTAAACAATTAATTGCCATTGAACTTGCAAATGACTTTGAAAAATTTATATTATTTGTTGTCTACTGCAGAATATCTATTTTCTTTATTTGATTGACAGACATTTGGTTTTGAACTTTTCATTTTTGAAATATGCAGTACATGTATTTGGACATAGAAGTTTTGCAATTAAGTTGAATCTTGTATACAGCTCTTTGATCCTTTCCTTCCTACAGACAGTTTTGGACAACATTGTGGCAAAAGAAGTAAGAAGCTCGTCTTTGGCCACAATGTTTTCAACTCCATTAAGTAATTATACTTTAATTAACAGAGATTTTCCATATGTTTGCCTAGATGTTTTCATAGTCGTCTGCTGCAGATTTGTTGTACATGTGGGAAAGGGTTTTTACATATCTTGAAACAAAGTCAACCGTCAATATTTTTTCTCTCAATTGAAGCAATTAATTTAATAAAGAGTTTATCGACTCATGCGGGAAGCCAATAACATGGAAAACCTAGATATATGGGTGAAAGGAATTTGCTGAGTCTGGAAATGGAGCATCTCTGTAATGGTATAACATATAAGAACTTGAACATGTAGACTATATGTCAGTATTAACATATTTATGTCTAAGATGAAAGGTTTTATTAGGATTTGTATTAAATGCCTTTTTTCAACAATTTTTCAGTCATATCATGGCAGCTTGTTCACCCTACTCAATGCGTTTCCTAGTTTTTTCTTTTACACCAGTAATCAAGGTCTTTCTGAGCAACAGGCTGCTTTGCCACAAATACTGATATGCTTCACGGTCCCTGTTAGTCTTATGGTTGAAGGGGAACGATGTGTGTCACATTGATTTTTGGTCAAACGTAGAAAAGAATGTTGGCCGAGCTGGTGTTCCGACTCACAATAGCCGAGCCCCGGTAGCTCAGTCGGTAGCGACGCGGGCTGTCAATCCAGGGGTTGCGAGTTCGAATCCCGGCTCGGCCAACTTTCTTTCCGACGATTGACAAAAGTCAATGCGACATGCGTCATTCGTCTTCCACCAATGGGCTAAGTCTATGTGGAAAAGCAGCCAGTTGCTTGGAAAGATTGTTGTGTGGAGTACTGGTCTGAGAAAACCAGGAAATGAATGAGTAGGTGAACTGGCCGCCGTGATATAACTGAGAAATTGTTAAAAACGGCGTTAAACCCGACTCACAATCACTGCATTGAAAGCCCACATTGCTACCAACTAATCTACTGGAGCTTGGCCCCTAGATGCACAAGTAGACAATGAAGACTGATGAGACTCGTCCGAAACTTCACTGTACCAAGATACAACAAGGCTCCAAATGGCTTGGTACAAAATGGAGTATCTCAATAGATGAGACCTGAAAACATTGTGGCAAAAAGGAAAAATTGGCTTGTTTTGAGCAATGTCTCCCTTTTTCCACATTGTTTTCAAATGTCATCCGTATGTGGGAAAGGGTTAAGATAATAAATTAATAACATGTTTTTTTCAATTTTGACAGAAAAAGTTGACTGTTTATATTCTTTAGACACACAAGACTACTAAAAATCTACTTGCGAAGCATCATACAATATCTAGTATTGAAAAACCTAGGTCCATATGCACAAACCAGTTGGAATATTTGCATAAGATAATAATTCACAGTAAATGTCATATTTAACCCCTTTCCCACATTAACCCTTTCCCTCATATAGACGCTTTCTGATGCCTCTGCAGCAGACAGCTTTTTGAAAACATAGTGACAAAAGAAGAAATGAGCAATTTCTCCTTTTGACACAATGTTTTCCACTTTAATCATAGGTTATCCACTCAAATATAGAGATTTTAAAGTTTTTGACAAAATATGTTCAAAGTCGTCTGCTGCAGAATTGTCGTATGAGGGAAAGAGTTTAACCCCTTTCCCACATTAAGACACCGTCTCTGCAGCAGACGACTTTTGAAAACATTGTGGCATAATGAGCAATTTCTCCTTTTGTCACAATGTTGTCAACTCTATTCAATTGAAATAATTTCATTTACAAAGATTTTTTGAGAATTTTGCTTCAGATTTCTTGTATGTGGGTTTAGATACAGCATCCTGTTTATTCAATGATTTGAAAGTTACAAGTTTAGAAAGTTTTAGAAAAGTTTGTGCGTAGGGACCCGGGACTTTACAAGAGTGCATAGTCTCATGACACTTTTCCCCCTCAACATTTCAATCAACTTATTTAGGAAATGTTGTGGAAAAAGTAGACATCCATGTTACCATCAAGTTCAAAACAATGTAAACCATGTTTTCGATTATCTGAGTGGGTTCGATCAATAAAAATACCTCTTCATACTGTTTACTTGTACATGGGCTTGTTCTTCCTTTAAGCTCAATGTTTTCAACATTTGTTTTAGGTTTAAACCACTTAGACCAATTTCGATGCATCAGATGAAAACATGGTGGTAGATATGCATCTCAACATCTATATATTTAACCAAGAGAAAACATTGTAAGAAAAACGCTATTGATTGTATAAGCACTGCATTTCTAAAACATGTCTTCGATTATAATAAATCATAACTCACTGCATAACTGACTTGCTTGAAAGACAATGATATTAACACTTTCCCACATAAAGACGCACTTCAACGTCTCTGCAGCCGGTGACTTTTGAATACATTGTGTCAAAAGAAGTAATTGCTCATAATGAGCTAATTTTTCTTTGGTCACAATGTTTTCAAATTTATTCAATAATTTAACTTAAATTTAAATAGATTTTTTATATTTGTGTGCAGATGGGAAAGTGCTAAAAGGATAAGCATACCAAGGAGCTGGTTAACCCTTTCCCACATACGACAATTCTGCAGCAGACGTCTTTGAACGTATTTTGTCAAAACATAGAAAATCTCCATAATTGAATGGATAACCTATGAGAAAAAGTGGAAAACATTGTGGCAAAAGGAGAAATTGCACGTTCTGTGCAATTTCTTCTTTTGTCACTATGTTTTCAAAAGACGTCTGCTGCAAATGCGTCGGAATGCGTCTGCAAGTGGGAAAGGGTTAATAGATTCTGTTGTAAATAACTCGCACATATAAGTCTAGATTAGCTTTGAAATAAGGTAAAATAAGATTTTTTTAAAAACATATAGACTGGCGCCAATATTCTCTCATTTGATTGTCATACATCGGTTGTTTAAAATTCATTAAAAATTAGAATTTCTTGTTTTTGCCTAACTTTAAATCTGCATCATTGCTTGTATTTGCCTAACTGTAAATCTGCATCATGCTAAACACAGTGTTGTTGCATATTCACTTTGCCAGACTGTTCATCATGAGGTATGAGCTTTTAAGGCATACTACATACACATTTTGAAACATCTGCAGTTGACTCATTTTGAAAGCATTGCTGCAAAAGGAGAAATTGCTCATTATGAGCAATTTCTCTTTTTGCCACAATATTTTCAACTCCTTCCAATGGTTTAACTCTACAGAAGTCATTTTTCTTCCACCAATAGTATCTGTAGAAAGGTTGAACTATTTTTCAACAATACTATAAACAGCTTTCTGCTATAAAGACATCACATGTCTTAATGAGGTTTACACTTTCCCTCATACAGACGCTTTCTGATGCCTCTGCAGCAGACGACTTTTGAAAACATCGTGGTAAATGCAGAAACTGCTCATAATCGGCAATTTCCCCTATTTGCCACAATGATTTCAATTCTATCTGATAATTTAACTCCCATGTATGGAGATTTTTCACATTTTTACCAATCTCACGTTCACCAAAAACATGTGGTCCTTGTAGAATGTTGTATCAATTTTGAATTGTTACTTTTGACTCTTTAATATTTGTTTTAAGACATTGAAACTATGCAATAAAGAAATTTGTAAGATTTGTATATATAAGCAATTGTTTTTTTCCTATGTGATTGCATTCCTGAAGTCACATGTACATTATTATTTAACCCTTTTCCACTGACAACAAATCTGCAGCAGACGACTTTGCAAAAGGTTCAGGTATGCTAAATCTTTATTAAAGAAAGTATGATTATTGAATTGAGTTTTCAACATATTTCAGTTATATCACGGCAACAGTTCACTTATTCTTGATCCCTGTGTAAACAAACCAGTACTACATGTAGGCTAGGAAATGTGCCTAGCAGGGCACTCCATCATAACCGTTGTGGATCGAACTCGGAACACCCTGTTCCAAATCCCCGACGCTAACCACCCGGCCATGGCGGATTCCGTCATCCTGGTGAACCAACCAACAAAGTGATTCCAGTATACACAAACTTTGTTCGCGAGGATATAATTGATAACATTCATCCCTTCTAGAATCAGTCTCGTTGATTGCCAATCCATGTTTCTGGAACAGTTTGTGATAACCCTTTCCCACATACAACAAATCTACAGCAAACAAGACGACTTTGAACACATTGTCAAAAAATAGAAAATCTCTATAATTGAATGGATAACCTATGTCTAAAAGTGTGGCAAAAGGAGAAATTGCTCGTTTTGAGCAATTTCTTCTTTTGTCACAATGTTTTCAAAAAGCAGTCTGCTGCAGAGACGTCAGAACGCGTCTATATGAGATAAAGGGTTGATAAAGGGTTAATTAAGGTTGATCAAAATTAGGATGATTTTCTGTCAAGTTTGTTAGTGATTTCAGGTTTACAAGATATATCCGTTTGTCTATAATATTTGCCGGAAATCAAAGTTACTTGAAGGATAAAGATAAGGTAGAAGGTAAGTATAAAAAAATGCTACAGAATATCGAAATCCTTAAGTAACTTTGATTTCCCCGGATAAATCTTCTACAATTGAATCTGTTGGTTATCTTGTGATCCACCCTAATACATTGGTTTCATTTCATTCAACAATATAGTATCACTTGTAAACAATACATTTATAAACATTGAACAGCGTACAAACACAGTTAAAAAACAAATGATAAAAAAGTATTTATCACAGTTTATGCAAATATGTTTTTGTCAAATATGCATTGTATATCTGTTTTCTTAGGACTATCATACAATATGGTTGTGTTTATTTACCCCTTTTTCCACATACAACAACTCTGCAAGGGATGACTTGAAAAGCATTCTTGTAAAAAATATGGAAAATCTATAAATGAAAAATATGATTATTGAATAGAGTTGTAAACATTGCAGTAAAAGGAGAAATTGCTTATTATGTTCCTTGCAGTGTACCTTTTGCTACAATGTTTTCAATAGTTGACTCCTGCAGAGGCGCCAAAATATGCCTCTATGTTGGAAGGTGTTAGTTCTGTACTTGATAATCTTATTTTAAACTCTTCCAAATGTTTAAAATCACTCAAGAAAATGAGGTAATTTTAAAGAATAAGGAAAGTAATTTTGAGATATTTTAAAAATCATTGTGATGAAAAGAATCTTCACTTTAATAGAACATCGTCTCCTTTTTTTCAGCATTGTTTTCAAAGTCATCTTTCATTAGAAGTGTTAAAAATCATCATCGAATAGGTTAAACATTTCCCATATCCAGACCCTCTTTAATACCTCTATAGCAGACGGCGTTGGAAAACATTGTGGGAAAAGAAAAATTGCTCCTTTAGCCACAATATTTTCAGCACTATTTTTTAAAAAAAATCCCTTCTTTCTTAGAAATTCTTCTTATTTTCGCTTAAATGTTTTCAGATTTCAAAGTCGTCTGCTGCACATTAACTTTAGATGTATGTGGGTACGGGTTAAAGTATAATTTCAACTGTTTTGTATGAAGTTAACATATATTTGGTTATTTACTATTGATAAAAAAACAAAATCAACAATGTGCATGCTTATCAAAGGAAGATCTGTATACACTTCTTTTGAGCCATATGCCAAAGAAAAAACTTAACCATCACTTTTTCAACATCCTGACTTACGCATTTGATTGCACCTGCAGCAGACAACATTTGAAAACGTTACTGGATAAAGGAGAAACCACTCATGATGAGCAATTTCTTCCTTCCCCCCCAGAAAATGTTTTATTTTTGTAGACAATTTTTCATTATGTTTTAACTCAAAATGTTTTCAAAGTCGACTGCTGCAGATGTTTTCTGTAGAAGAGATGTTGGATGGACAAAAAACACTTGGTGAACAGGAAGCCTAAACTACCCACTCCATGTATCCATTTCCCACATACAAGAAAAGTGCTGCAGACGACTTTGAACAAAATCTAGGTAAAAATCTAAAAAAAAAAATCTGTAAATGACAGTTTAATTTTTGAAATAAAGTTGAAAACATTGTGGCCGAAGTGGAAATTGCTCATTTTCAGCAATTTCACCTTTGGCCACGATGTTTTCAAATGTCGTCTGCTGTTATTGCGTCAGTCAAAATGCGTCTGCAGGTGGGAAAGGGTTAAATACAGATCTTTACATTATCAACATCCTAAAAGTCTTTTCCCACTAAACACACAGATTTTCTTTTTATTATTATGGCCTTACTTGACCCTAAAAACCCTAGCGTGGGTACTGGAAAGAATCGTCTCATTGTAATGATTATTTCGAGTATCCGTAAGTACAACACATGATTTATTCCTTTCCCACACACAGCAAATCTGCAGCATACAACCTTGATTGCATATTGGTTAAAATGTGGAAAACATGATGGCAATAGGAGCAAGCGATTTCTCCCTTTCCCACAATATTTATTCACTTAATAAACGTTTACGTTTATTTATACAGATTTAGTATATTTATTAACGCAGACGGCTTTTTGAAAACATAGTAACAAAAGAAGAAATTGCACAAAACGTGCATTTCTCCTTTTGTCACAATGTTTTCCACTTGTAGTCATAGGTTATCCATTCAATTATAGAGATTTTCCATTATTTGACAAAATATGTTCAAAGTCGTCTGCTGCAGAATTGTCGTATGAGGGAAAGGGTTAACGCAGACGGCTTTTTGAAAACATAGTAACAAAAGAAGAAATTGCACAAAACGTGCATTTCTCCTTTTGTCACAATGTTTTCCACTTTTAGTCATAGGTTATCCATTCAATTATAGAGATTTTCCATTATTTGACAAAATATGTTCAAAGTCGTCTGCTGCAGAATTGTCGTATGAGGGAAAGGGTTAACGCAGACGGCTTTTTGAAAACATAGTAACAAAAGAAGAAATTGCACAAAACGTGCATTTCTCCTTTTGTCACAATGTTTTCCACTTTTAGTCATAGGTTATCCATTCAATTATAGAGATTTTCCATTATTTGACAAAATATGTTCAAAGTCGTCTGCTGCAGAATTGTCGTATGAGGGAAAGGGTTAACGCAGACGGCTTTTTGAAAACATAGTAACAAAAGAAGAAATTGCACAAAACGTGCATTTCTCCTTTTGTCACAATGTTTTCCACTTGTAGTCATAGGTTATCCATTCAATTATAGAGATTTTCCATTATTTGACAAAATATGTTCAAAGTCGTCTGCTGCAGAATTGTCGTATGAGGGAAAGGGTTAACGCAGACGGCTTTTTGAAAACATAGTAACAAAAGAAGAAATTGCACAAAACGTGCATTTCTCCTTTTGTCACAATGTTTTCCACTTGTAGTCATAGGTTATCCATTCAATTATAGAGATTTTCCATTATTTGACAAAATATGTTCAAAGTCGTCTGCTGCAGAATTGTCGTATGAGGGAAAGGGTTAACGCAGACGGCTTTTTGAAAACATAGTAACAAAAGAAGAAATTGCACAAAACGTGCATTTCTCCTTTTGTCACAATGTTTTCCACTTTTAGTCATAGGTTATCCATTCAATTATAGAGATTTTCCATTATTTGACAAAATATGTTCAAAGTCGTCTGCTGCAGAATTGTCGTATGAGGGAAAGGGTTAACGCAGACGGCTTTTTGAAAACATAGTAACAAAAGAAGAAATTGCACAAAACGTGCATTTCTCCTTTTGTCACAATGTTTTCCACTTGTAGTCATAGGTTATCCATTCAATTATAGAGATTTTCCATTATTTGACAAAATATGTTCAAAGTCGTCTGCTGCAGAATTGTCGTATGAGGGAAAAGGGTTAAACAAATGGTGTCGTCTCCTGCAGATCTATTGAATGTGGGAAAAAGGCTTAAACTCTATCCAATAATTTATAGAGATTGTCCACGTTTTCGTTTGGATATTTTCAAAGTTTTCTTTTTGTATATTTTTTCTGTAAGTGGCATAATGCTGCGAACAATAGAAAGCATTCTGAGAAAAAAGGCTGTCATATTAACTGAAGTCGTCTGTGGCACGGATGACAAAGGATCGCTGAATCAGAGAAACAGGCAGAGGTAATTTAAATGCTTACATTGAAACCTTGTTTTATTGAAGTTTGTGAAATGTAGTCAGCAATCAGCTCGCAGACGTGCTTTCAATGTTTTCTTCTGTAGGTTTGCTAGATGTATAGAAAGCATTCTGAGAAAAATGCTCGTCATATTAACTGAAGTCGTCTGGCGCACGGATGACAAAGGATCGCTAAATCAGAGAAACAGCCAGAGGTAATTTGAATGTTAACCTTAAAATCTTGTTTGTTTGAGGTTTGTAAAATCTAGTCAACAGTCAGACTGCAAAAGTGTGAAGCGTAATTAATCTTGACTTTCACTTAAGTAGTGCATTCGTACTTTAACTACGCCTTGTAACATGGTGTAGTTACATTATTATAGCATACGTATTTTGGTAAATGCTTCAGTAATCTTTTTTTTTTTCCCACATGCAGATGTATTTTGACGCTGCTTCAACACACACGTTTTGAAATAATTTAGACTAACGGAGATATTAAAACTTTACTTTCTTTAGTTTTCCATGGGTAATGCCTAGATGTTTTCAAAGTCGTCAGATGCATAATTGTTGTAGGTCGGAAAGTTTTGAGTAGAATTGTGAAGTCATATCATGACATTAGACTGTATAAGTGACTGTGTTGACTCCCTTTGGTCTCTAATGTTAGCAAAAGGTATTGAATAGGCGTATATGAGTTTATGTCTCATTTGTGTTTTTCCCTGCATATTTGTTTTATGAGGGAAAGGGTTGAAAATGGTAGTGAATTTTGGGAACAGTTTGAAGAAATTTTGCGAATTTCTTTTTTTGCAATTTTGCGAATGGAAAATATATTTCCAACATAAAAACTTGTAGCACTTGACAGTTTGATAAACTAAAATGTAGATCCAATTTCAATAAAACCAAACCTTTCCTAAATATGATTACTGTCAATTACAGGTCGTCTCAGACTGACCTTTGCATCAGCTAATCAAAATGTCACTTTCAAAGTAGAGAATATCAACAGGGGAGATAACTCATATAAATAAACGAGATAGAGAAGCGGTGATGGTCGAGCGTTGGTTGTATCGTGTGATTTCATTGGACAGAACACGAGGACATGCTTATGAATATTTAAATGTGTATAGGGTCATTTCGAGACGACCTTTCATGATATGTCGTCAGATCTACAGAAATATACGCACAGCGAAGTATTTTGGTCCGATTTTCATGAGATTGATGTGGATCATACCTAAAGCGATAAGCAAATCGAATGGAATTGATTTCTTTTTTCAAAATTGATAACATTCGTAGAATCAGGAACGTAGATACAATCCCTGTCAGAGCAGACAAGAAGATAAAGACACAGGATAGTTCGGTAAAGCGACTAGAAACGTCTCTCGGGACACAAAAAGACGTCTGTTGTCGAACGTTGTTTTAACCCATTACATCACATGACTTTTCATAGGTCGGTTGCTTTACAAATCATCAGGCGAACAATATTAACAATCTAGAAAACTGAAAGATTTATATTGATTAAATGTTGAAAATCGCTCGTTTAGAGCAATTTCACCTTGTATTGCAATGTTTTCGAAAGTCATGATGTTCAATAGCATTTCGAGGGCTTTGCGTGAAACGGTTGTAACTAAAAAAAAAATTTTTTTACCAAGGTTAATCAGTTCGCCATAAGGTCTTTATAAGCGTTAAATCATTTTTCTTGGTAAACGATGCAAATTTAGGTGCCATTGCTCGTTCTGCATTTGCATTGTTTCCAATGGGGTCAAAATTGCCCCTAAACAAGGGTTTTCAAAATAGGTTTTTAGTTACAACCGTTTCACGCCAAGCCCTCGAGTTGTCAAATGTCGTCTGTGCGAAATAATGGGTTATTAATCGGTGGACATATTTGTCCCTGTACATACAGCACAGACGGCAGAATAGTTACAGGATAATATAGCACAGAAGTACACAAGCATGGCGATGAATGGAGTCGAGAGTTTGAATCTGGATGGACACAACATGTCTACTCTATTGCATGAGGTTTTTTTTTTTTCTAAAGTAACAATGTGCACTTGTGAAGCTGTTTTTGTTAGACCCGAGTTGAATCCTACTGGAACGATACATAAAGCTGGTATGCTAGCTGTTGTCTGAAAAAGAATTAAAACAATTTTTGTTGAATAAAACATTAATTAAATCATTGTATCTGCAGCAGCACCAACGTTTGAAGATGATGTTGCAAATCGAGAAAATTACTCTTTTCCGCATTGAACCATTTCCCTCATATAGACGCTTTCTGACGCCTCTGCAGCGGACCTTGAAAACATAGTGACAAAAGAAGAAATTGCTCAAAACGGTGTTTTCCACTTTTAGTTATAGGTTATCTATTTAATTATAGAGATTTTCCATATTTTGACAAAATATGTTCAAAGTCGTCTGCTGCAGAATTGTCGTATGAGGGAAAGTGTTAAACCACATTTTTTGCAATTCTCTTCAATGTTCATACTTTCAATTATAAATATAATGATAATTTGGGTTTTAATGAACACCATTTTCAACAATTTTCGGTCATATCAGGGCGGCCAATACATGTACATCTACTTATGTGTTTCATGGCTTTCTCACACCAGTACTCCACACAACATTATTTCCAAGCAACTGGCTGGCTTTCCACATAAACATTTAGCCCATTGGTGGAAGCAACATTCAATTATATAGATTTTCCATACAATTTCCAGCGCTGTCTGCGATAGATTTGTTGTGTAAATGAAAGTGGTTATATCGAGGGCTTGGCGTGAAACGGTTGTAACTAAAATTGGTACCAATTTTTACCAAGGTTAGTCACCTCACCATAAAGTCTTTATAAGCGTGAATCATTTTTCCTGGTAAACAATAGAAATTTAGGTGCCATTGCTCGTTCTGAGAAATGGCACCTAAATTTGCATTGTTTACAAAGGGGTCAAAATTGACCCAAAATCAGGGTTTTTAAAATAGGTTTTTAGTTACAATCATTTCATGTCAAGCCCTCGATATAAGAGTTTCACGCTAGAAAAATGAACTGCATGTCGTTGCGTACAGTGAAGCGCCAGACCAGCATGCACATCAACGTAATTCAAGCATAGTCCTCTCTCGTCACTACGAAGTACATGTATACATGAAGTCCATTGAACATGATATCGACACTAAGAAGATGATATATCTGCAGCAGACGACATTGAAAATATCTTGGGGAAATACATTAACGGGTGTGGAAAAATGATAAATAAAATTCCCGACGTGTGAGCAGTCAGACACTCCCAAACATCTGAGGAAAACAATATAAATATGGAAAAGTGTTTACTACTTGCAAGGAGTATACAACAACTATTCTTTGTATAAATTGTTCCACGAACTGTCAAACACTTCCAAACATCAACATCTCAGGAAACAATATACATATGGACAAGTGTTTATTATTTGCAAAGATTATAAAACAACTATGCTTTGTATAAATTGTTCCACGAACTGTCGGAGATAAGTCTTTTCAACACCATACCGTTTTCACTTGGGAGTTAGAAACTTCTTTTATATGACATGTCATTGCAAAAATGTACAACATTGAACATGTAACTATTGATGATCCAGATTGGCAAGCGCAATCTGATAAAGATCTAAATTGTTCGCATATATTGTATAAGAGAAATAAAAAATTGAGATATGTGTATTTCGTCTGTAATATAAGTGTATTTATCGATCAATTTATAATACATTTACTTTTAATATATATATAAAATAAACAACGTTTTCATATAAATATATATATATATATTTATATGTACACATATATCATATGATCATATGATGATTGTACATGAGCTGTGCTAAATATAATATATATATGACCAATGATAAAAATATATAATATATATGACCAATGATAAATGTAAAATATATTTGAGCAATGATATATGACGACAATGATAAATGTATGATATGTACGAGCAATACTAAGTGTATACTATATACATGAGCTATGATAACTATATACTATATATGAGAAATGCTAAATGTATAAAACCAACTGATCAATGTTAAATGCATACTATATTTGAGCAAATATCAATATATAATACATGAGAGCAATGATAAATGTATAATATATATGATTCAGTGACGAACACTTATCAATTTATAATATATATGAGAAATGCTAGATGTATAATACAACATGTGCAATTCTAAATGTTTAATATATTTGAGAAATGAACAATGTATAATACAACATGTGCAATTCTAAATGTTTAATATATTTGAGAAATGAACAATGTATAAAACAACATGTTTAATACATTTGAGAAATGAACAATGTATAATACAACATGTGCAATTCTAAATGTTTAATAATTATATTTGAGAAATGAACAAAGTATAATACAACATGTGCAATTCTAAATGTTTAATTCATCTGAGAAATGAACAATGCATACTATATTTAAGCAATGATCAATGTATAATATATGTGATCAAGATACATGTATAAATACATATACTTACCATACGTTTCATTAAAACTTCGACTCCGAAGTTTTGTCTGACGGTTTGACTTCCCTGACGCAAGGTTCGTTAACAGGAATGAGTTGGGCTGGTTGGAATTCCACTTGTTTTTTCTTACCAAAGTCTTTTTTTGTAAGAACTGTCTTTTCTGGAATTTCTGATATCACTTTTTGCTCAGCCGGCTGAGTTGCTTTTGAAGTCTTACGATTCTTTAAGTCATCAATAGTTAATGCAAAGTTTACCCTACTATCTGCACTTTTGCGTTCAATCTTATCAGATTTAGTGACGTCCTTTTTATCATGTTTTTGTTCTGATACGGGTACTTTGCCTGAATTGCTGTCGGACTGTTTATCGTCCGTTTTCTTATCGTCATATTTCTGATCACTATTGCTTTTACCTTCACTCGGAGTTTTCGAGTATCCTTTCGAGGAATGGGAATGGTCTTTAGATTTCGACGAGTCCCGCTTGCCCTGTGGAACAGCAAGAAATTGCATATTTGTAGATTCTGCTGTCGGATCCATGTCCTCGCAGATCGATGTTTTCGAACCAGATTTCCGGTGTTGCTTGGCATCTTTGGATTCGAGCTTGGTGGAAAACTTATTTCCGAAGTAGTTTTGCCTGCGTTTATCCACGCTGTCGTCCTGAGAGGTTTCCGGAACTATTTCGTCAATCATCCCTAAATTAGCACCTACGCTTCCGGACCGCTTACGTTCACTAAAAGTGGGCGGGGCGAGCAAACCGAATAAATTCGGACCAGAAGGAGCCTTTCTAAGCATATTCCTAAACTTGCTTTCCGCAAAGTCTTTGAGGTTTTCACGAGATCGAGATTTCCTTTCTTCCGTAATCTTATGGAGTTTAGCACTGAAGTCAAGCTTGAATAATTTCTTTTTATGTTTCGTACTCTTAGAACTACTGGAACTATCGTCAGAGTCTTTGTCTTCGTCCTCACTAGCACTTGTCACCACCGGGGTCGACTCCATCACAATCTCGTTTAGAAGTCTCTGATCCTCGTCGAGATCGGCTCTACTACTCACAATACTGGGATTTTTACCGATCTTTGTAAGTCTCTCGGCGGCCACACTTTCCATCGTACGTCTCATGACCGGGTATCGCTCTAACACATCTTTAAAGTGTTCAACCGACAGTGAATATAAATTGACGTAGGTCTCGGCCCGAACACTCGCTACCCTTTTGGCATTGGTCAGCAAACATATCTCTGTAAAACGAGTCATTCATTTGTTAAATGCTTTACAACATGCCAGACGCACTTTGACGAATCTGTAGCAGGCGACTTTTCGTGAACATAGTGACAACACGGGGAATTACTTATAACTTAGTTATAAGTTATCCTTTTACCAAAATGTTTTAAACTATGCTCATTTACATGATTTGTTCATAGTCACGTAAGTGGATGTTTTAAACGACGCCTGCCGCAGATTCGTGAAATACGTGGGAAGGTATACGATAATAGAGTTAATAACGTTTTCCGAAATTCTGACAAAATTCAGTTTTGAAAAATATATTACCGCATGACCTGACACTATTGATCGATTAATGTATTAGGATTTAACGCCGTTTTCCACAATATTTCAGTCATATCAAGGCGATCATATCACCTACTCGTGTTTCCTGACTTTCTGACACCAGTACTCGACACACCATTATTTCCAAGCAACTCGCTGGTTGTTTAACACATAGACTGTTATAGCCCATTGGTAGAAGACGAATTAATTAAGGAACAAATGTTTGCCGAACTGGGGTTCGAACTCACAATCCATGGATGGATAGCCAATGTCGCTACAAGATAACGCATTACGGTAGAAGGATACTATGCTCGTAACACATCTTGTCGGGTACATGTGTTAAAGATGCACCACATGCGATTTCAACAGGGAGTAATCACGTTTACACTGTATTGAGCTTAGGATCAATTTGTTTTCAATATGTTTTCAGTTATAACAATGGGTTTCCTGGATATGTTACCAGTACTATTTGTCCATGTATTCAGTTACCAGCGAGTCAGTCGTAATGCTAACCAACAACCCTGAGCGCCAAGGGTGGAAAGCCCTCTTGGTCAACAACTCCACTTAGAACTTGGCTGTCGAGGACTAAATGAATAGTGCACCACTTTTAAGTTGACTGCTAGTACAAAGAACCTGAGTAGAGATTGAGAATAATGACGTCAAGAAGTAGGAATGCTCACGACATATGCTGTCCTTTCCCCTTTCCAAACTTGGCTTAAAATCGCACTCCTACGATTTCGATGAGGACGTCAAACACATTTTGAATTATTTCATATATGCATAGGCCTACGCACGTTGAAGCCGAAAAAAAAAGAGAAATTGTTCACCTCGATAAATTTCTTGTTTTCGCAGCAATGTTTACAACTCTATAATTTAAATTATTTATACTGTCATTTAGAATTTTTTGCTTAGATGATATCACAGTCTACATATGAACCGTCCCGCGAGAAAACTAACAGTATAGCGTCTGCGTAATGTATCGATCCAGATCAGCCTGTGCAGTCAGCGCAGACTGATCCGGGCCGACACATTCCGTCTAAGGGGGATAGAGGTATAGAGTAATGATTCCTGAAACAGAAAATCCGCAGGAGGCGAAACGTGTCTATCCGGGTACGCCTGCGCGGCATGCTTATGCTGATCCGGGTCGACACTTTACGCAGAGTCAACAATGTTGTTTTTTCTCGCGGGACGGCTCATATTTGTTGTACATGGGAAAGGGTTCATTTCATTACTCACCTCCGAAGTAGGACCCGTCCGATAACGACGTGGCCACCTCCCCCTCCTGCGTTATAACATCGACAATGCCTTCTTGAATAAAAAACATTTTGCTGCCCATAGTTCCCTCCCTGAAAAGGAAAATTTAAATATTTATTTGACCTCCTCCAAGGAAACTGAACCGCCTCGGTGTTGAAGTGTTAGAGAGTTCGCCTCGGTGTTGAAGTGTTAGAGAGTTCGCCTCGGTGTTGAAGTGTTAGAGAGTTCGTCTCGGTGTTGAAGTGTTAGAGAGTTCGCCTCGGTGTTGAAGTGTTAGAGAGTTCGCCTCGGTGTTGAAGTGTTAGAGAGTTCGCCTCGGTGTTGACGTGTTAGAGAGTTCGACTCGGTGTTGAAGTGTTAGAGAGTTCGCCTCGGTGTTGAAGTGTTAGAGAGTTCGCCTCGGTGTTGAAGTGTTAGAGAGTTCGACTCGGTGTTGAAGTGTTAGAGAGTTCGCCTCGGTGTTGAAGTGTTAGAGAGTTCGCCTCGGTGTTGACGTGTTAGAGAGTTCGCCTCGGTGTTGAAGTGTTAGAGAGTTCGCCTCGGTGTTGACGTGTTAGAGAGTTCGCCTCGGTGTTGACGTGTTAGAGAGTTCGCCTCGGTGTTGAAGTGTTAGAGAGTTCGCCTCGGTGTTGAAGTGTTAGAGAGTTCGCCTCGGTGTTGACGTGTTAGAGAGTTCGCCTCGGTGTTGACGTGTTAGAGAGTTCGCCTCGGTGTTGACGTGTTAGAGAGTTCGACTCGGTGTTGAAGTGTTAGAGAATTCGCCTCGGTGTTGAAGTGTTAGAGAGTTCGCCTCGGTGTTGAAGTGTTAGAGAGTTCGACTCGGTGTTGAAGTGTTAGAGAGTTCGCCTCGGTGTTGAAGTGTTAGAGAGTTCGCCTCGGTGTTGAAGTGTTAGAGAGTTCGCCTCGGTGTTGAAGTGTTAGAGAGTTCGCATCGGTGTTGAAGCGTTAGAGAGTTCGCCTCGGTGTTGAAGCGTTAGAGAGTTCGCCTCGGTGTTGAAGTGTTAGAGAGTTCGCCTCGGTGTTGAAGTGTTAGCGAGTTCGCATCGGTGTTGAAGTGTTAGAGAGTTCGCCTCGGTGTTGAAGTGTTAGAGAGTTCGCCTCGGTGTTGAAGCGTTAGAGAGTTCGCCTCGGTGTTGAAGTGTTAGAGAGTTCGCCTCGGTGTTGAAGTGTTAGAGAGTTCGCCTCGGTGTTGAAGTGTTAGAGAGTTCGCCTCGGTGTTGAAGTGTTAGAGAGTTCGCCTCGGTGTTTAAGTGTTAGAGAGTTCGCCTCGGTGTTGAAGTGTTAGAGAGTTCGCCTCGGTGTTGAAGTGTTAGAGAGTTCGCCTCGGTGTTGAAGTGTTAGAGAGTTCGCCTCGGTGTTGATGTGTTAGAGAGTTCGCCTCGGATGCGGAAGGTTGAGGGTCTGATCCTCAAAACAAATTTTATTTTCTCTGACCCGCTTTATGATAAAAGAATTTTAAAATTCATTGACCCACCTTGTGATAAAACAAATCCGATATTCTCTGACCAACTTTATCATAAAACAATTTAAAATTCCTTGACCCACCTTGTGATAAAACATCGTATATTCCCTGACCCACTTTATGATAAAACAATTTTTAAATTCATTCACCCACCTTGTGAAAAAAAAAAATCGTATATTCTCTGACCCACTTTATGATAAAACAATTTTAAAATTCATTAACCCACCTTGTGATAAAACAAATCGTATATTCTCTGACCCACTTTATGATAAAACAATTTTTAAATTAATTGACCCACCTTGCGATAAAACAAATCGTACATTTTCTGACCCTCTTTCTGATGAAACACATCCACTATTCATTGATACACCTTCTGATAAAATACGTTTACTATTCACTGCGCTACCTAATGCTTAAACACTCCTTCTATTCTTTTTTATTATGATAAAACACATTTAAAACTCATTGACCCACCTTCTGATCACACAAATCGTATATTCTCTGACCCTCTTTCTGATGAAACACATCCACTATTCATTGATACACCTTCTGATAAAATACGTTTACTATTCACTGCGCTACCTAATGCTTAAACACTCCTTCTATTCACTGACTATCATTCTGACACAATATGTCTAATATTCACTGAACGACGTTCCGATAAAACACATCCAATATTCTGTGACCAAACTTATCAAAAAATATTCCTAATATTCTCTGAACCTACTAATGATAATATACTTCTTATATCTATTGATCCACCTTGTGCTAAAATACTCCGTATATTCACTGATCCACCTTCTATTAAAACACATTCAATATTCTGTGACCCACCTACTGATGAAATACTTCATATATTCGCTGATCTATTTAAAATACTTTCAATATCCATTGACCCACCTTATGTTAAAGTACTGTTAATATTCATTGACAAAAATTATGATTCCTAATATTCACTGACCCACCTTGTTAAGAAACTACTTTTAATATCCATAATAAGCTCTGATACACTTTATGATAAAATACTTTTTATATTCACTGACCCGCATCCTTCTTATAAAACATATCTTATTTCCGTTGACCAACCTACTGATGAAATACTTCTAATATCCATTGACCAACATTCTCATGATAAAACACATCTTATTTCCGTTGACCAACCTACTGATAAAATACTTCTAATATCCATGGACCAACATTCTCATGATAAAACACATCTTATTTCCGTTGACCAACCTACTGATGAAATACTTCTAATATCCATTGACCAACATTCTCATGATAAAACACATCTTATTTCCGTTGACCAACCTACTGATGAAATACTTCTAATATACATTGATCAACATTCTCATGATAAAACACATCTTATTTTCGTTGACCAACCTACTGATAAAATACTTCTAATATCCATTGACCAACATTCTCATGATAAAACACATCTTATTTCCGTTGACCAACCTACTGATGAAATACTTCTAATATCCATTGACCAACATTCTCATGATAAAACACATCTTATTTCCGTTGACCAACCTACTGATAAAATACTTCTAATATCCATTGACCAACATTCTCATGATAAAACACATCTTATTTCCGTTGACCAACCTACTGATAAAATACTTCTAATATCCATTGACCAACATTCTCATGATAAAACACATCTTATTTTCTTTGACCAACCTTATGATAAAATACTTCTAATATCCATCGACCTACCTATTGAATAAACACTTCTTATAGTCATTGAGCCAATTAATGATAGAATAGTACTACTTTTCAGTGAAACACCCGATGATACCATACTCCTATTATTCCTTGACCCACCTTATGATATAATCCCCCGCCTGGAACACTTCAAACTTTAACCTGCTGACTACTTCGGACACGAACTGAGGATCAGCGTTCGTAAAAAACGGCACGGAGGCTACCAGCGATCTGCAATTATGGTTTATCACATCCTGGAATTTAGAACAAGGGATCTCATTTTAATAAACTTTCATCCACTGATTAAATCATATTTTTAAGATATACATATCAAATATGAATCTTGTCAATCTTTCTTTTGTAAAATTTCACCCTGGACACATTGCAATTTGGAAAAATATCCAATAAATAGGTTACTGTATACTGTAGGGATAATATTTTGTGTCCCTTGTCGACACTGCTGGAAACATTAAGCATTTATCACATGCAACAAATCTACAGAAAATATAATAACTTTGTATAAATGAAAGAATGATTATTGAATAAAATCGAAAATCATTGTGGCAAAGGGATAAATGGCTTATGATAGGCTATCTTCCTGTTGCCATGGTGTTTTCAAAATATGTCTACTGTAGTGGTGTTAGCAAGCGTCTGTATGTGGGAAAGGATTGAACTTAAACTAAAAATAGAAATATCACTGAAGGTGATGAATATCCCCCAGCTGGTGCCTAACAATATACATATGTATGAGCAATTCAAGGGGCCATAACTCATTTAAAAATAATTCCAGTGCAACACGCCGACAATATGCACAACTAGGCTTGGTATCAATCATTCTTGTGAAGTTATATTGAATTCTGACTAAGGATTGCTGAGAAATAGTGTTCACAAGAAATGTCCAAAGACCAACGGACCGACTAACCGACCGACAAGCGTGACTCCTATATAGCCCCCATATACTATGTATCTAGGTATAATTATGGATGTAGTTATGATAATTTATCATAATTTATGTAATTATTGTGGTTCATAAGTGATTAAACATTTTAATTAAATTAATGCACGTCACATAATATGTATACATATGAGCCGTTCCACGAGAAAACCAACATTATAGACTCGGCGTAATGTATCAATCCAGATCAGCCTGCGAAATCCGCACACGCTTATCAGGACCGACACTTTTATCCGTCTCTATGAGATAGAGGTATAGAGTAACAGAACATCCACAGGTGGCGAAAAGTGTCTATCTGGGTAAGCCTGCGCGGCATGCTTAGACTGATCCGGGTCGATTCTTTACGCAGAGGCAGCAATGTTTGATTTTCTCTTGAAAAGGCTCATATGTATTGGTGTACACGTATGTCCAAATTTAACTAGAAACAGTTTGTAATGGTTTTTATTTACCTGTCGAAGACATTCGTTGAGTTCTCCGAGAATTCTTTCTTCGTCGAACATTTTACCCTGATATCTGTGTTCATAATACTCGGACACTTTCTGCCGTAGAGTTCGTGGAAGTTTTCTATATATCATATACTCCTCTACTTGTTTAAACTGAAAAAGAAGATAGTATAGCTTTTTTTTGCCTATAAATTCAAAACGATTTTTGATAGCAAGACCAAATCTAGGACATCATTTGTTATTAGGCAATTCTACTTTCATACGCTATCTATACTTTTCAACGGCTGACATCTGAAAGCAACTAAGAACATCTCTAGTTATGGAAGTGTAATTATAGAATAGGTTTGAAACATTGTATTCGTTATGAGTAATTTCTTCTTTTGCCACAATGTTTTTCAAAAGACGCCTGCAGAAGAGACGTCAGAAAGCGTCTGTATTTGGGAAAGGATTAAATCAACATAGACAAGACAATGGTAGAGTTATACCAGAGACATATGAATACATTTATATGTTTCTGGTTATACCGACATATTTTTATCCAAAAATAGAATCTGTGCAAAGGCTATGGCGAGACTATGAGTATGCAAATCATCTCAGAGGCGTCACTGTTGGCAGACGCAACATGCGAGACGTTTCATTACCGTAGTGTCAAGCAAGCGTCTGTCAATCCGATGTACCGGGACTTGCTCCTGTTATGTATGATCTAAATATGCATCTATACATACAAATTTATGCATAGGATCATATTTTAAGATCACATAGGGGCAAGTCCCCGTCATAGATGCAGTAATCGGGCTACCTTTTACAGTAATCGTCGTCAAGAATCATACTAAACATTTCGGACTACTCATGGCAATGAAATGGCGGCTCCCAGCTCCAATGTCCTGACGAGCAAAGTGTTCTCTACAAGATGCTACACGAAGGAACATCCGTGCACGGTATTGGCATGGTTTCTTGAATCGGATCACATACCATAAATATACTACTGTATCGGAATTTAAATTGACGGTCATAAATATTGACGTTTTCTTAGGTAATTTGATTTCGCGGTGGTTATGTAAGGTGGCAGCTTTAACTTCCGCAACATAGTCAAACAGTGATACTTCATACAGCACGTATCCTCACAATGGCTACAACGTTATTATGTTAAGAATTGTGTTTAAAGTAGTTGGAGGTCTGTCTTCACATGATTGAAAATTACTTCTATTTGTATTTCATGCCATCATCTTTCATTGAAATTTGAATGTTGTTAAATGTAATGTTTGTGTGTGTTATAATATTATTGAAAGCCATATGAAAATATGATATGTATAGCCATTGTTAAATTGTCTGCATGTGTCTTAGATGTTACCTTAACAAAATAAAGATATTATTATTATTATTATTATTATCATTATTATAATAATGGACGGTAGTCCATGTGTTAATCAACTTACGGAAAAGAAGCGACATTACCTTTTCATTGTATAATCTCCTGGATGTATCGAAAGACTGTATAATAGTAGTTGTGTGACCAAGGAACAAGGCGTAGCATGTGGCCCCACTCAACATACTGAGAATGGTTAACCACGTGTCGGTCATGTTCTGTGGCGGGAAACGCCCGTAACCTATGCATAGCATGTGTGAAAGAGCCTTGAATAATGACCATGTGTACTGCTGGGCCCAATGAGCGTCCTGTAATAGAAATATCGTAAAACAATGGATGGTTTCTGATACATTACATCAAAACAAGAAATCTGGCACTAATATCCAACAATTGCGCAGGTTAATTTAATGAGCAATTTCTCCTTTTGCCACAATGTTTTCCACTTTTAGTCATAGGTTATCCATTCAATTATAGAGATTTTCTATTTTTTGACAAGCAATGTTCAAAGTCGTCTGCTGCAGAATTGTCGTATGAGGGAAAGGGTTAACCAGTCCCCACGTACAGACGCTTTCCTACGCATCAGCAGCAGATGACTTTGAAGACATCTAGGCAAGAATATTGAAAATATTTATAGATTTAAAAAAGATAATTATTGAATTCAGGTTTAAGCATTGTGGCAAGAGGAGAATTTGCTCACCAAGAGCGATTTTGTTTTTTTGCCACAATGTTCCCAAAAGTTGTCTCCTGCAAAGACGTCAATGTCTTCTGTATCAGGTTAAACAAAAGACTAAATTGACTGGGTTGCTCTAAAATAATATGAAATATTGACTACATATTTCCTTTTTTATTGTATTGCCGAAGATACTAAACTATTCTTATGATTATTTTGGCAATATAATCCAGTAACATATGCATTACTCATGCATGCATGCAAAGCTTCTCTCGATGTGCAATACATCCAATCCCATTTTTAAACAAAAATCCAGCCTCCAAAATGGAACGCATACATATATGATTATATTATCAAAGGTGCGGGAGGTCGTGGGTTTGATCCCCAGCCGGTTCATACGAAATACTTGTAGTAAAGGCTAACCTCCTTGACGCTAAGGGTTGCGGGGTTATCATTTCGACTGACTGACTGGGTGGTGTGAAGATATAAACGGATCAGTATTACTGGTAACTTACCCGGAAAACGCCATGAAATGACTGAACAATTGTTGAAAGCGGCGTAAAATACAAAACAAGCAATTACTCGTAGGTACCAATCGGGCTATCGCCGCTCGACGGCAGGATGTCTAAGGTACGTGAATGAAGCACTTGTATTGAACCTGTTTTTGGAAGGTGATTATTATGTAATAATCTCCTTCTTATGCGATTACCTGCTGACCTAAATGGAATATGCCCTATAACACATATCCTCACTATGAACTATATGAGCTTTTCATACATACGCTAGTCAATATTGTTCGCAAAAATCAATGTATACTCTTACTTAAAGTGTTTTCACGTACAATCAGTTTAATGAAGAAACGGACTTGGATAATTTAATTTTCAAATAATTCATGTTTTTGTGGCTTTGAAAATTAAAATTGATTTTGATTTTCGAAATACACATCTTTCTGCGGTAAACATTGTAAAGTATATTCATACGCGCCCCGCTAGATTAGTAATTTCTAAAGACGTTCGGAGGCATCGTAATTTCTAAAGACGTTCGGAAGGAAAGCATCGTATTTTCTACAGACCTCAAAGGTAATATTTTATATATTTGACACGTTTATTATTACAGTATTATTGTACAAATAGACAGCGACTGTTGAGTATTTGCTTAATAAAGTACGATATTGGAGAACATCTATCGTTTCTTATTATCAGAATCCCTTTCTTTTTTTTTTAATTTAAAATTTCCCAATAAGACAAGCTACCGTATCATTTAGTTGGTTCTTATCTTATATTCTGTTTATGTACGGAACTTCAACATGTAGATCAAACAAAGGGAACACAATAAAGGGAACCATTGCATAATATAGCTGATTGATTGTGGTTTAACGTCGTTTTCAACACTGTTTCAGTCATATCACGAGTTGGTTCTCATGTCCATGTATTTCCTGACTTTCTCAAACCAGTAATCCATATATTAGACTTCCCAATCATTTGGCTGCGTTTCCACATAGACTTGTATTCAATGGGTGGAAGACGAATGACACTTGGCGCATAAACGTGTGTCACAGTCGTTAAAAAAGTAGGCCGAGCTAGGGCTCTAACTCATAAGTCAAGGAGTGGTAGAACGTGTCACTACGAACTAGGCTACCTGGCTCGGCCCAATCCGATTGTTATAAAGTTTTAGAAAGTATATCATGCTATGATTAAATAGTATTACACATTAAAAGTTAAAAACAAATTTCATTGTTTTAATCAGTCGAGTGATATAACAAAGACCATACCTATATAGGGGTATATATTTAAAGTTGACACAAGTAGTTATGAAGAAATGAGTCTTCAACAACGAGATGTAAATAGTGTAATCAGAAATTTCTTGTTTTTGTGTTTCAGAAAAAGCACGTTATGGATCCTTGATATTTGTGATTATTCCAAATTTGTAAAGTATGTATCATAAATGATCCGTCAATTTGTTTTCAATGTTTATATATAGTCTGATGACTTTGGAAGAAGTGCTTAAATTAAACCAACGTGAACTCGTTACACATTGTGCAGTAGAAAATACTTTAAAAGCAGATTTGATAATATTGTTGGCAAAGCAAAACTTGTCTATTTTGAGAAAGTTCATTATCAACTGTGTTTTCAAGAGTCGTCAGGTGCTAGGCGGGAAATTTCGTCGTTAATTAAGTAGGCCAAATTATTTATTTTGAGACAATTTCCGTTCTGTTTGAGTGCCTCGAAATTGGTCCAATTATTCTTAGTTACCTCTAGATTGTAATATATTTGGATTTTTACGTTATTGAGCCATATTCCTTACTTGTATATATATACTTGTAAATATTCTATGGCACTTATGTGCCGACTTGCCGAGTTGTTTAAAGAAACATACATAGGTAAACAATAACAGGAATTCAGACTCAATCATCTCAATGATAACTCACCTGAAGCTCTTCTATAGACACCCAACAGTCTTTCGGGAATTCTTGAAGCGTTGGCACCAGGAATTGCAGACACCCGTTCCAATGTCCCAATAAAAACATCAGACATATGAGGTTGAATATCCGCATGAATTTCCCAGCGAGAGCTAGAAACTAAATTGGAGAGAGTATAATAATATTATCAATCCGAGTATCTTATTTTTATATTTATATGTTTTCAGTTAGGCGTTGGAACCATATTCACAAAGTATCGCTTAATATTAACTTGAGGTATATTCCAATTACAACGTAACCCCGTTACATATTGGATAAACAAAAAACGGATCTTTGACTTTTTGAGAATCAAAGAGTTTAAGATGTCCTTCACGTAGTCGCTTTCTAACGCTTCTGCAACAAACGACATTTGAAAATATTGTGGCAAAAAATAAAATAAAAAATGATCATAATGAGAAATTTCTTCCTTTGCCAAAATATTTTAAACTTTATTCAATAATTGATATTTCGTTTAAAGAGAGATTTTCTATTTTTTAAAGTCGTCTGCTGTTCCTTTGTCGTATGTGCAAAAGGGTTGACGTAAACAGGCGAAATTCAAAGATAGCTTGTCAAACATTGACCATCTGCAGGCAACAACCTGCGTGACATTTCAATCATAGATTTAAACATTGTATATATTATTGTTAGTATGCGAGTTAAACGGGTGGATCCTTTTAATCTTACTTACAAGAGGTTATCTTTAATGGAGCGTATCGGCCATTCCATTATCATTATTAATATTTTGGAATCAATGATAGCAATTCTAAAGTAACCGTCAACTGCCTATATACATACCTAACAACATTGACTTGGATAAAGATCTACCGGTAGTGAATAAAATAACATTCTATACTATTGTTATTTTACAGAAACCGCGTATTGGTAGAACGAAGGCCATGCTTTAAGAATGGCACTTTTCGTTATTGATATCAAATTACGCTAAATACATCCGCGGGCCCCTTTGATCTACAAATACATCCGCGGGCCCCTTTTTTCTACAGCACAGTAGTGCGTAAACAAAACTTTGTTTGCCTAGAAATGGTTGTACATCTGGCCCAGACTGCATTGGATATGTGACAATGGGTATAAATTCTTTGTAAATATGTAGAAGATGAACTGGAACTGTTTGATTTGATCATTTTAGGTATTTTGACCTTGTGTGAAAGTGAAAGTAGAGTATGTGGAAACCCAGTTTCAGCCTAGCTGGATTGTTCTAAAAAGGACGGTCCCCATCTTCACAGAGCGAGTTATTTCTTGCATAATGCATGACCCCACATTTTCTATGGATTATTTTAAAGGTAAGAAGTATCTCTTTTCAATGATATATGGTGTTCTACATGGGAAACGCTTAGAAAATGTGACAAACGAGGGTTGAAGCTGGTTGATTTATATGTAAACAAAGAAGGAATTTATTTGGTGTATTGTGACCTTGAACGTCTTTGTCGTAAGATATCGACCCGGATGTGGTAACACACTACACATAAATTCGGACAATTCCACTCCGGGCAACGTAGATCATTGTCTTTACACCACTTTGGACCAAGGAATATCATTACATTTTGACATAAATGTTGAATGTAGAAAGGCGAAGATAAATATTATATTGGGAACGCCTGATCAGAACCGCCATTACTGGTTCGAAAACAGTGTTTGGATTGTTCATGAAAACTGCAGTATGCTTATGAATCTTAGAAGCCTCAATCTTCATGAGCGGGGTTGTATAAATCTTTTCGAGATTTGCGTGACACATTTGACATAGTAATTATTAAACATAACTGTCATAAATTTAAACCCTGCAAAGTAAATACAATCTTAAAAACAATTAAAAAGCATTCCGAAAACTTTTATATAATAAGTCGTTATCAAAATATATTATATTAAAAAGACTTAATGAAAAAGATGCAAATGCTTACCATATCTATCGTTTATATAAAAATTGTAATTGATAAAAATAACTATCTTTTATATTCGTCTATTACAAATCAGACTTTATAAACTAGTTACAATGAAAAATTCACAACGCGTATTATAAATGTACGAAATCTCTAAAGCAAACGTCGATTTTTTTTCTAAAAGTGATTATGGAGCGACTAGTGCGAATATCTACAAAATGCAAGAAAGTAAAATAAAAGCGTAGTTGCAGGTGGCTATATTAGAAGATTTTAAATAGGAAAAACAATAAATATTTTACAATCACATCTACAGGAGGTAAACAGGTATTAGTATCTGCAAATTACGAATCCTATGGATTAGTTTCCTCAATGCCAGATAGTTGTCACATACATTTATAGCAGCCTAATATCATATGTACTAAAGTAGGAACCTCATTTATCCACGACTTAAATGACAAAGTAAAAATATTAAATAACAAGAGCTGTCGGAGGACAGCGCGCTCGACTATATGCCGCTTATTCACATAAAGCACTATTTCATTATATTGCACTTAAGTACTATTAACCCTTTCCCTCATACGGCAATTCTGCAGCAGACGACTTTGAAGGTATTTTGTCAAAACATAGAAAATCTCCATAATTGAATGGATAACCTATGACAAAAAGTGGAAAACATTGTGGCAAAATTTTCTAAGTAATTCAAGGGCCATTACTCCATATTTAGGATACAATGGAGTTATCTAACCTAATTGTACGATGGTCCTTAACAAATTTGATTTGAATTATGAAACTTTAACGTTGAGCTAAACGCAAATGTTAAAACTGACCGAGTCCAAAAATAGCAAAACCTTAAAAAAAGGTTTACCAAATGTTTGACATCATGCAAAACCCGTTTGATATGTTGAAGAATTATATTTGATAAATGAATGATCACAATTAGAAAGGAATGTAACCAAAAATGATGAATTTATCTAAAATTCTCAAAATCAAACAAAAATCATGTTATTTATTCTTAAAAAGTCACACTCAGCATCTTCAACATACAATGTGAAGAAAGGTATTATATGTAAGTATATTCCAAATATGAAAGCCCTAACACAAGTACTTATTGAGAAAAATTAAAAAATTAAATGAAAATGCCAACTTGCCCTAAAACTTTAACCACCCAAAATCATGTCTTTTGCCGCAAAAAGAAGGTCACACTCAGCATCTTCAGCATACAATATGAAGAAATGTATTGGATGTAATTATATTCCAAATATGAAAGCCCTAGCATAAGTAATTATTGAGAAAAAAAAAAAAAAAAAAGAATTCCAACTTGCCCTAAAACTTTAACCACCGAAAATCAGGTTTTTTACCCCAAAAAGACGGTCACACTCAGCATCTTCAGCATTCAATGTGAAGAAAGGTATAATATGTAACTAAATTCCAAGTATTAAAGCCGTAGCACAAATACTTATTGAGAAAAATTAAACAAGAGGCCCATGAGGGCCTATGCTCTACTGGTATGGTTCTTTGGTCATTTTCAATCCAGAGCATGTATGTATGGTGAAGATCGGATAGTAAATGGAGGCTCTTTTGTGTTCACAAGCTGTATTATAGCAATTTTTTACAATTTCATGGACCATAATCCAATCTTGCATGGGCGGATCTGGCTGATTTTCAAAAGGAACCAAGCTCTCATCAATATTTAACTACTATCTAAGTTTGGTGAAGATCAGATAGTAAATGGAGCCTCTACTATGTTCACATGCTCAATTATAGCAATTTGGACAATTTCAAGGGCCATAATCCAGTCTTGCATGGGCGGATCTGGCTGGTTTACGAAAGGAACTGAGCTCTCATGGATATCTAACTACTGTATAAGTTTGGTTGAGATACAATCAAAAGTGAAGACTGTATCGTGTTAACAAGCTCTTTTATAGCAATTTTGACCATTTCAAGGGCCATAATCCAGTCATGCATAGGCGGATCTGGCTGGTTTTCGAAAGAAACCGAGCTCACATGGATATCTAACTACTGTATAAGTTTGGTTGAGATACAATCAAAAGTGAAGACTGTATCGTGTTAACATGCTCTTTTATAGCAATGTTGACCATTTCAAGGGCCATAATCCAGTCATGCATAGGCGGATCTGGCTGGTTTTCGAAAGGAACCGAGCTCACATGGATATCTAACTACTGTATAAGTTTGGTTGAGATACAATCAAAAGTGAAGACTGTATCGTGTTAACAAGCTCTTTTATAGCAATTTTGACCATTTCAAGGGCCATAATCCAGTCATGCATGGGCGGATCTGGCTGGTTTTCGAAAGGAACCGAGCTCTCATGGATAATCCAATCTTGCATGGGCGGATCTGGCTGATTTTCAAAAGGAACCAAGCTCTCATCAATATTTAACTACTATCTAAGTTTGGTGAAGATCAGAAAGTAAATGGAGCCTCTACTATGTTCACATGCTCAATTATAGCAATTTGGACAATTTCAAGGGCCATAATCCAGTCTTGCATGGGCGGATCTGGCTGGTTTACGAAAGGAACTGAGCTCTCATGGATATCTAACTACTGTATAAGTTTGGTTGAGATACAATCAAAAGTGAAGACTGTATCGTGTTAACAAGCTCTTTTATAGCAATTTTGACCATTTCAAGGGCCATAATCCAGTCATGCATGGGCGGATCTGGCTGGTTTTCGAAAGGAACCGAGCTCTTATGGATATCTAACTACTGTATAAGTTTGGTTGAGATACAATAAAAAAAGAAAACTGTATCGTGTTAACAAGCTCTTTTATAGCAATTTTGACCATTTCAAGGGCCATAATCCAGTCATGCATGAGCGGATCTGGCTGGTTTTCGAAAGGAACCGAGCTCTTATGGATATCTAACTACTGTATAAGTTTGGTTGAGATACAATCAAAAAAGAAGACTGTATCGTGTTAACAAGCTCTTTTATAGCAATTTTGACCATTTCAAGGGCCATAATCCAGTCATGCATGAGCGGATCTGGCTGGTTTTCGAAAGGAACCGAGCTCTCATGGATATCTAACTACTGTATAAGTTTAGTTGAGATACAATCAAAAGTAAAGACTGTATCGTGTTAACAAGAAATTGTTTATGGACGCACGGACGCACGGACTCACGGACGCACGGACGACGGACAAATCGCCACGACATAAGCCCTTCTGGCCTTTGGCCAGTAGAGCTAAAAACTAAATGAAAATGCCAACTTGCCCTAAAACTTTAACCACCCAAAATCACGTCTTTTACCCCAAAAAGAAGGTCACACTCAGAATCTTCAGCATACAATATGAAGACAGGTATTAGATGTAATTATATTCCAAATATAAAAGCCCTAGCATAAGTAATTATTGAGAAAAAAAAAAATTCCAACTTGCCCTAAAACTTTAACCACCGAAAATCATGCTTTTTACCCCAAAAAGAAGGTCACACTCAGTACCGTTAACATTCAATGTGAAGAAAAGTATAAGATGTAACTATATTCCAAATATTAAAGCCCTAGCACAAATACTTATGAATGAAAATGCCAACTTGCCCTAAAACTTTAACCGGACGCCGACGGAGACGCCGACGCCGACGCGAGTAGTAAAGCTCTCATATTCTTCGAATAGTCGAGCTAAAAAGGGCATGTCTTTGTTTTAACTGACTTGAATATGTTGTATTAACATGATTATCTTTGAACAATTTAAAATTAAAAATTAAAAATGTAAATGAGTAATCATTTCACATCAGCAAATCGTAGTAATAAATGAACCTAAAGGAAATGCTAACAGTTGATTGGACAAGTTGTTACTAGACATGCTCGCATTATGGGGAACCGTTCGTGAATGTGCGAAACTTCCAAATTGCAAGTACAGAAGTTTAATCATATTTTCATTTTGTCAAAAAATACACATACAGAAATGTTATACTTTTGACATTTAGGCCAACATTACACACACACACAGACGTTTAATACTATTGACACTTTGACCAAAATAACAAATACAGCAGTTTAATACTATTGACATTTGGGCCAAACTTCCAGGTACAGAAGTTTAATACTATTTTCATTTTGAACCAAAATAACACGTATAAATTTAATACAAATGACATTTGGTCGAGCATTTTGATACAAAAATACATTTGTGGCTAAATTACACATTCAGAAGCTTGGTACTAATGACATTTGGGCGAACATTACTGACACAGAAGTTTGATACTATTGATATTTGTGCGGAAATTACTGACACAAAAATTTGGTACAAAATATATCTGTGTCTAAATTACACATTCAGAAGCTTGGTACTAATGCCATTTGGGCGAATATTACAGACAGACATTTTATACTATTGTCATTTGGGCCACACTTTGAGTTACAGAAGTTGGATACTATTGATATTTGGGCCAAACTTTCAGGAAGAGAAGTTTAATACTATTGGCATTTTCTCAATACAGACAGATATAGAAGTTAAAAATTATTGACATTAAGGCCAAGATAACAGACACGGAAATGTATTACTATTGATATTTGTGTCAAAATCACACATTCGGAAGTTTGGTTCTATTTGGACAAAAGCAAGAGATACAGAAGTTTAATACTATTGACAGTTGGGCAATAATTACTCATTCAGAATATTAATACTATCGATATTTGGGGCACAATTACACATGAAGAAGTTTTATTCTATCGAAATTTGGGCCAACGTTACAGATACAGATTATTGGGATTGACATTTTGGCAAACATTTCTGGAACAGAAGTTTTGGCAACATATACAGATACAGCTTTTTTGAACTATTGACATTTGGGCCTAAACTACAGATACAGAAGTCTAATACTATTGACATTTGGGCCAAAATTGCAGAAACAGAAATTTAATACTATTTATATTTGAATCAATATAACAGGTACAGAAGTGACTGTGTAATACTATTGATAGTTGGGCCAAAACTACAGATACAGAAGTCTAATACTATTAACATTTGGGCCAAAACTTCAGATACAGAAGTTCAATACTATTGACATTTGGGCCAAAATTGCAGATACAGAAGTTTAATACTACATGTATACACATTTTGGCCAAAGCTACAGACACAGCAGTCTAATACTTTTGACAATTTGACCACAAAAACTCATACAGAAGTTTAATACTATTGATATTTGAATCATTATAATAGGTACAGGAATTTAATACTTTTTACATATGGACCACAAAAACTCATACAGAAGTTCAATACTATTGACATTTGGGCCCAAACCGCAGATACAGAAGTTAAATACTATTGACATTTGAATCAATATAACAGGTACAGGATTTTAATACTTTTGACATTTGGACCACAATAACTCTAACAGAAGTTTAAAACTATTGATATTTGGGCCAAACCTTCATGTAAAGAAGTTTAATACTATTGACATTTGGCCCAAAGATACAGAAGTTAATACTATGACATTTGTGCTAAAACTACAGATACAGAAGTTTAATACTATTGATATTTGAATTAATAAAACAGGTACAGGATTTAAATACTTTTGACATTTGGACCACAATAACTCATACAGAAGTTTAATACTATTAACATTTGGGCCAAAACTACAGATACAGAAGTTTAATACTGTTGACATTTGGGCCAAAACTACAGATACAGAAGTTTAATACTATTGACATTTGGGCCAAAACTTCAGATACAGAAGTTTAATACTATTGACATTTGGGCCAAAACTTCAGATACAGAAGTTTAATACTATTGACATTTGGGCCAAGATAACATACACAGAAGTTTAATACTATTGATATTTGGGCCAAAACTACAGATACAGAATTTTAATACTATTGACATTTGGGCCAAAACTACAGTTACAGAAGTTTAATACTATTGACATTTGGGCCAAAACTACAGATACAGAAGTTTAATACTATAAACATTTTGGCCAAAACTACAGACACAGCAGTCTTATACTTTTAACATTTTGACCACAACAACTCATACAGAAGTTTAATACTATTGACATTTGGGCCAAAACAACAGATACAGAAGTTTAATACTATTGACATTTGGGCCAAAACTGCAGATACAGAAGATTAATACTATTGACATTTGAATCAATATAACAGGTACAGGATTTTAATACTATTGACATTTGAATCAATATAACAGGTACAGGATTTTAATACTATTGACATTTGAATCAATATAACAGGTACAGGATTTGAATACTATTGACATTTGAATCAATATAACAGGTACAGGATTTTAATACTTTTGACATTTGGACCACAATAACTTATACAGAAGTTTAATACTATTAACATTTGGGCCAAAACTACAGATACAGAAGTTTAATACTGTTGACATTTGGGCCAAAACTACAGATACAGAAGTTTAATACTATTGACATTTGGGCCAAAACTTCAGATACAGAAGTTTAATACTATTGACATTTGGGCCAAGATAACATACACAGAAGTTTAATACTATTGATATTTGGGCCAAAACTACAGATACAGAATTTTAATACTATTGACATTTGGGCCAAAACTACAGTTACAGAAGTTTAATACTATTGACATTTGGGCCAAAACTACAGATACAGAAGTTTAATACTATAAACATTTTGGCCAAAACTACAGACACAGCAGTCTTATACTTTTAACATTTTGACCACAACAACTCATACAGAAGTTTAATACTATTGACATTTGGGCCAAAACAACAGATACAGAAGTTTAATACTATTGACATTTGGGCCAAAACTGCAGATACAGAAGATTAATACTATTGACATTTGAATCAATATAACAGGTACAGGATTTTAATACTATTGACATTTGAATCAATATAACAGGTACAGGATTTTAATACTATTGACATTTGAATCAATATAACAGGTACAGGATTTGAATACTATTGACATTTGAATCAATATAACAGGTACAGGATTTTAATACTTTTGACATTTGGACCACAAAAACTCATACAGAAGTTTAATACTATTGATATTTGGGCCAAACCTTCAGGTACAGAAGTTTAATACAGTTGACATTTTCTCAAAACATACAGTTATAGAAGTTTAAAACTAACAACATTTGGGCCAAGATAACAGACACAGAAGTTTAATACTATTGACATTTGGGCCAAAACTACAGATACAGAAGCTTAATACTATTGACATTTGGGCCAAAACTGCAGAAACAGAAATTAAATACTTTTGATATTTGGGCCAAAACTACAGATACAGAATTTTAATACTATTGACATTTGGGCCAAAACTACAGTTACAGAAGTTTAATACTATTGACATTTGGGCCAAGTTAACAGATACAGACATTTAATACTATTCTATTTAAGTACAGACGCTGGCCTGAATTGGAACTTTCCTACATTCAAGCGGCGGACGTATTGCTGTAATATGCACCGTAAATAAAAACACATGAAATTGCAGATATAAATTGCTTACCTTTTATAGCTCACAAAGTTGCCTTTATATTCGAATGATCAAAGTAGCAGTCAAACAAGCAACTTTGGAAAAAAATGATTTGTAGTTCGTGCTTGTGACAACGAAAATCTGCTTGATCAATGTATCAGATTGTTCTTGTAGCTCTGTGTATTTTCTATGGCAATTCAATATAGTTATACTCGTATATACACTTCGACGAATTTCTAATTGGCCACCTAGTTTTTATCATATTTTAGGAAAAGTATTCGGAACAAAATACAGATAACCAAATATAAGTTTAATACAATTTATTCCTAATATGTAAAACCAAACGTCATTGAAGTTTGATCACGGGAACAAACTTAACAGAGAGGGTTAACATGGACACCCTTAAAACAAAAACTGCAAGATCAAATCACGTCGTATTTCATTTCGTTTCAATACATTGTAAGCCCACTTTCTGAAGGCAATTACACAGGAGCTTGACTCATGAAAAAAAAAAATCCGAAAAAAAAAATCCACCAATACTATATATTAATTAATTATTCTTAATATATAGTATTGGTGGAATTTTTTTTTTCGGATTTTTTTTTTCATGAGTCAAGCTCCTGTGGGCAATTACAGCAAGGCAACTTGTCCTCATTGATCAATTTTGCTCTAAATAACAAATAATAAAACATATTGCAACTTTTATAACAACGCGTAACATACCTGTCTGATGGAGGTGCCGGCACGAATCATTTCGACGGCTTGAGCGCAGTCTGCAATGCTCATTCTCGCCATACTTCATGTTTTTCATAAAACACAATCCACGAAGAAAACATTCCAACCAAATATGACAACTACCATGCCGTGCACGAGGAACGCGAGCACATAGGCTGTTTTCGTACCTACCGTTCCGCATAGATGATTTTGTACATGAATACGTGTTTTCTTTCTGTAAATCGATAGATTGGTGTGTACAATACAAAAATAACCAAACTTTAGATTTATTGATTAAATATGTCGCATAATATCATATTTCATATGGTGGCCAATTAGAAATTCGTCGAAGTGTATGTACCAGTTACATTGCCAATGTTATTTCAACCGGAGGAATGGCTATTCTTTTTTTAACAGATGCTTTTTGTAGATATCTAATAACACAATTGTCCCACATTTTCTTGTACGTTGAATATGATATTTTGTTTTACTTGGCTTTTAAGTTTCTTCAAAATAAAGAACGAAAACACGCGAAAAACTCGTTTCCTGAAATAGTTATCTTCAACTTGTGAATACAAAAAGGATTTGTTTGTTTGTTTGGAGTTTAACGCCGCTTTCAACAGCTTGAATACAAAAAGGAGACAGAAACGAATGCTGGAACTATACAAGAAGATCCGTTACTTAAACTCGTTATTTCTTTGTTATATGTTTATATGTTAAATCGGAGGTATCTGCCTTAAAGTAACAACTTTGCTATAGCATAAGGAAATACAAGATATGTACTAATATAATAGGACAACACACATTCAATGGGGTACGTCAAGGTACAACATTCGTTCCTCCATAATACAGTGAAACTTCTCATGGACTTGAACAGCATGCATTTACAACAATTCAGCCACATTTAGACGCGAACCAACCCAAAAGAATTAGAATTGATTTGAAAAAGATCGTGTTTTGAGAGATAGAAGCACTGTCAAAAGATATAAAAAAAGAAATCGTACATGCAGTAAGATAAAAGTTGAAAAATAAATATTTAAAGTTTTTTTACCTGTATAATGGTCAGGAAAATGTAAAAATATACATAATAAAATTAAATATTCAATGGATGGTTTATAAACCGCGACTCATTTAGAATCTTCTAATATAATTGATTTAAAGCGATCCTATGCAATACTAGTGCAGTTGTGTTCAATGTCTGTAAACAAAAGTATTGTAAAGCATAGCAAATAAAATAACAAAATGCTAAAAGCATAACAAAATACAGTTTAATGTATTCGCCGCATTTATGTTAAAATACTAGTGTTAGAAAACGTCATGGAAGAAGCTCCCTTTTCAGACATAGAACAACATTTGCAGAATCTTGTTCCTTCTTTGGAAATCTTTGAAAATTGGAAACAATTTCAGAAAGAAGTGTAGAAATACAAGTGAAGCAAGTAACCCACCCCGGTCCATTTTATTTGAAGAGACATAGCAAGCCAAAAATTGATACTCTTTATACTAGATGTATATTCGGGGCGTTTATCATGTGATCTTGTACATTGAAATAGCATTAAAAGTGTACCCTAAAATAACTAAATACTCGAACAACAACTAAAACAATGCAACTTTGTTGCGGTGTGACCGAAATAAGGCCGAAAAGCTTTGCGAAGTGCTTTCAGAAACTAGCCCGCGTCCTTACAATCAGTATGTATTACATTTCCTTCGAAACCAACACTGCCAGTAACATGCAAATAATTTGAATAGCGTAAGTAAATCTGTAAACAATTAATCACAATTTTGTTAAAGAAGCCTTATAGCTTGTGTTTCCTTAATTCAAAATTAACTATACATGTATAATATTGATACTTATTTGTAAGGATTTTTTTTTTGAGGATGCAGTTTATGTCCATTTAGCTATAGTTATATTTGACGAAAAGGACACGGTAACCATCCAAGTTCTGAATAATCTAATTCTTGTCATTTGACCTCGACTTTTGGCGTGAAACCCAGTCTTGCATGTTAAATATTATTCCATATATGTGCAAGTTTGTGCTAAATTATGTTCAAGTACAATGTGACGTATGGAAAATGCTGCATATAAACCGTTACAGTTTGAAACAATATACACGACCAAGCGGTAATAAACATCATATGTAAAGTCCTTTATGAACATGTACATGTCTTGTTAGAAGTGCTTATATAGAAATCGTTAATTACATGGTACTGTACATTAAGGACTATATGAACAAATATATTCACAGATTAGCGAATTTTAAATGCCTGTATATATATATCTTCAAAATGAACTTTCATAAATACACTACAAACAAAGATAAGAAATAAAGAAAAACTTCGGTGTTGATTTCAGTGAAATGTAATACACATGTTGCCGACTAATATGAGCAATAGGTTTTTTTCTATTTAAAAGTGTGCAAGAAACACTCAATAAACGCTGTGCAGTAGAAACAATGGTTAATTTCATCCAATAAAAATATCATAGTTTACATTCGAATCTTTAAAGAAATACTTGTGTGTATATTTCTACAGAAATGTTCCATTTTGTAACTCTCTGGAATATGTACATTGCTTCTACTTCAAATCTAACAAAACACACATTATTGAAATGTTTATATAACTTCCCCAATGAAAAGATACTGTCAAAAGAAATTCAACCATGACTCGTTATACTCAAACGTTTAACAAATTGTATGTTAAAGCCAAACACACAGCACCAAAAGAGTGTACCAGTTCCTACAAAAATCGTTGAACTTCAATAAACAAATAGAAACGGATTGGTTTTTATTAGTGGTATAAAGTAGAAATGCCTAAATACAAAACAATTATAAACTACATGTAATAACAGATTGTGATACCGATACAGCTGTTCACCAGATTGTCAATGACACACTTGAGCCTCGTCTGGCGATTTGGGATCATGTCACATGTTGGTACAGTGAAGACACACGTGAGTCTATGCATACACAGAGTCGCAGCAGAGCGTTCGTCTGTCCGTATATATGTAATATCGCACACAGAGTATCTCTAGACAAAACTACACAGGTATAGTCCTGTTAGTTTGAGGCATGTGTATCAGTAAGTGTTACCATAACGGACACGCCTTAACTCTTTCAGCGCCAAAGGCAATATTGAGGTTTTTGCAAAACAACACAGATTCATGTGAGTCAGCTCGTAACGAGCTCTATCACCTGAAGTTAGCATTGTTTGCCTTCTAGTTATTAGTATAGTCCAAACACATTTATTACATGAGAAATGGAGACGCCCGATTTTGAACATGGAATAGTCTACTTTAAACAATTCGTCGCTGAAAGAGTTAAGTCTCAAATCGCTGAACGAGGATCAGCGACTTTGAAACTTTGTTAAACGTTTGGAGCATCTTTTTCTAAATCAGAGTCTCATAAACCTAATAAAACACACATCGCTAAACGTATGAGACTAGAAGATATCCTAATTCAATCAGTTGACGAACCTACCGGAATGCCTGGCAAAAACTGGAATGAACATTAACCCGTTTCTGTACACGATGCGGTTTTTTAAACCCTTCGCCTCATAGTAACTCATTTTGACACATCTGCAACGAAGCACGTTTGAAAGCGTTGTGTGAATATCGGAAATTATCCATACGAAGGGATCGTTTCTCCTTGTCTCACAACGTTTTCTGGACCAAACTCTCTTTTGATATATCTTAAATATCTCATATTGTTTAGATGCTTTCATTTGTGTACAAAGTCAAAATTGTGTATATAAGGTAATGGGTTTATACACTTACAACTTCGTGTAAAGTAAGTCTACCTTACGGACCAAAACGCATTATGTATCACACGTAATAGCATTTTAGTCTCCAAGGGTGTCTTAGCACAACGAAATAAAATAAAATTTACAATTGTTCTGTTTTGTATGAGGAACTTACTTGTGCTCGACAGGACGAGGGTAGAATTGACTCAATCTTTGGTTTACGAAGCAGCTTATTTGTACATAAGAGGACTTCATGAACATATTAGAACAATGCAAACAGTTTGTACAGGCATACAATCAATTTTATCACATAACGAATGCAACTTAAAATGATATCATTCTTTTATTATTATTATTAAAGAATGAAGACATTAGTAGATATATTGATTTTGTTGACTTTACCCGCTATCATACATATGTATTTTGACGCCACTGCAACAGAGACCGTGTTAACATTGTGATAACAGATGAAATTACTCATAATGAACAATTATCCAGTTTGCCACATGTTTTCAAAATTATTCAATAACTATATTTTCATCTAAAGATAATTTCCTAGATATTTTAAAGGTCGTCCGCTGCAGATTCTTTGTATGTGGGAAGGGGTACGAAATATATAGCTTTTCGTCATACAACAACAAAGTCGTAATATTGAAGTTCAGTGTATATATCTATCTGTTACACATATATCTGTCAAGGTGAAACAAGGCATTGTAATTCTAAATGTCTTTCCTCAAGATGAAACGTGTAAATGCTACAAGCTGTTATGTGATAAAACGAAAATCGTTGTACTTTCAAATGAACTTTATTTTATACATTGTCAAGATAACCGACAGTGATCACACCAGCTATGTGTTCGCTAGACAAACATTGTTCCGATGTGTGTACGAACACCCACTCTGGTCCAGCGAGACGAAGTTGGTGTTCACGCAATCTCATTTAATATCAAACCAAAAGATTTTATTGCTGAATATGATTTTACGATACCGCATAAAAGGTTTCGTTAATCATTGAAATAATCTATACAATCGGAACACACGACAATCGCCGCTTCTCTATCTCGTTTAAATTTAAATGTGTTATTTCCCCTGTTGATAACTAACGCTTCTGTAGGCGAAACAATGATTGGCTGACGCAAAGGTCAATCTGAGACGACATGTAACAGACAGTCATCAGGTATAATGCCACCAGAACGTCTGTACAAAATATATCAAGCGTTTGATAATGCAGCGAAGTCTAGTATAAATGAGATTGGTTTTCTCGAAAGCATCACTTTAAAAACAGATGTTGCTCGCTAACGTATGGAAGCGTCCTAGTGCCACAGTCTGTAATATTTTTGAGAGATATTATCTCCTAATTAGGAGATACTAAGTCCTAATTAGGTGATATTATCTCCTAATTAGGAGATACTAAGTCCTAATTAGGAGATACTATCTCCTAATTAGGAGATACTAACTCATAATTAGGAGATACTATGTCATAATTAGGAGATACTAACTCATAATTAGGAGATACTATCTCCTAATTAGGAGATACTATGTCATAATTAGGAGATACTAACTCCTAATTAGGAGATACTATCTCCTAATTAGGAGATACTAAGTCATAATTAGGAGTTACTAAGTCCTAATTAGGAGATACTATCTCCTAATTAGGAGATACTATCTCCTAATTAGGAGATACTAAGTCCTAATTAGGTGATATTATCTCCTAATTAGGAGATATTAAGTCCTAATTAGGAGATACTATCTCCTAATTAGGAGATACTAAGTCCTAATTAGGAGATACTATCTCTTAATTAGGAGATATTAAGTCATAATTAGGAGATACTATCTCCTAATTAGGAGATATTAAGCCATAATTAGGAGATACTATCTCCTAATTAGGAGATACTAAGTCATAATTAGGAGATACTTTTCAAATAGTAAACGTGGCTGTGCGGTTATGCCCCTTTGTTATAATGGCGAATTCGGAAGCTAGTTTCGTAAGTTTCCTGGAACATCGTGTCATCCCGGAGAGCGTCATACGCACTCTTCAAGATAACACAAACAATGAAACTTCAATTATACCACTGTATTTTTTTCTGCGAAACAAATGCAAACGTTTTAAAATTCTTTTTAACGTCCTAAGACTTATATAATTTTTTGCCAAACAGGCAATTATATCAGAATATCCAAGCCCCAATTGGAAGTATGTGCACATGGTATCCTCCATTTTACAATGCAAAGTGACAGTTTCACCTTGGTTCAGGGCTAATTCACTATCTACTAAGTCCTAATTAGGAGATACTATCTCCTAATTATGATATAGTATCTCCTAATTATGAGATAGTATCTCCTAATTAGGAGATAGTATCTCCTAATTATGACATAGTATCTCCTAATTAGGAGATAGTATCTCCTAATTAGGACTTAGTAACTCCTAATTATGACTTAGTATCTCCTAATTATGACATAGTATCTCCTAATTATGAGTTAGTATCTCCTAATTAGGACTTAGTATCTCCTAATTAGGAGATAGTATCTCCTAATTAGGAGATAGTATCTCCTAATTAGGACTTAGTATCTCCTAATTATGACTTAGTATCTCCTAATTAGGAGATAATATCTCTCAAAAATATTACAGACTGTGGCACTAGGACGCTTCCATAGATAGTATCTCCTAATTATGACTTAATATCTCCTAATTAAGAGATAGTATCTCCTAATTAGGACTTAGTATCTCCTAATTAGGAGATAGTATCTCCTAATTAGGACTTAATATCTCCTAATTAGGAGATAATATCACCTAATTAGGACTTAGTATCTCCTAATTAGGAGATAGTATCTCCTAATTAGGAGATAGTATCTCCTAATTAGGACTTAGTAACTCCTAATTATGACTTAGTATCTCCTAATTAGGAGATAGTATCTCCTAATTAGGAGTTAGTATCTCCTAATTATGACATAGTATCTCCTAATTAGGAGATAGTATCTCCTAATTATGAGTTAGTATCTCCTAATTATGACATAGTATCTCCTAATTATGAGTTAGTATCTCCTAATTAGGAGATAGTATCTCCTAATTAGGACTTAGTATCTCCTAATTAGGAGATAATATCACCTAATTAGGACTTAGTATCTCCTAATTAGGAGATAATATCTCTCAAAAATATTACAGACTGTGGCACTAGGACGCTTCCATACTAACGGTTACCGGACATTGTTAATAAAAGTTAATCTGAAGAGATAACTCTGCCTGGACATCTATTGAAAGTATACTGTTTTATAAATGCCTTACAAGACGTAGTTTGTTGTAAGATTTCTTATTCATAAACTAAGTATGTGTTCAAGAAATATTTTCCTTATCAGAAAAGAGAAGACATACAAACAATACATATATAATGCACACAATGAAATATTAAACAAAGATTATGAATCGCAAGTATAATAATACAATAATCATTGACGAAGATGCCTTTCTTTCGATTTAATAGGAACCTATCGTTGTTGCAGTGTTGATATTTCGGCGCAACCAATAATTGCTACCTGCATGTCTTATTTGGAAACTCCCACACATTCGGTGAGAATTTTGGTTAAGTATTCTGGAATCGAATAAAAAGAACGATTAATATAAGTTACACTATCGATGTAAAACAAATATGTTCGAAACAAAAGAAGCATTAAAAATAGTTTTGACTGCTAAGTGGTTGTTTTACTCTATTATGATATAGGTGAAGGTTAGTGACAAAGTTTGATACAAATGTATCGTAACTTGTCTTTCTTTTACAAACCTTACTATAAATTATTTCATTATATACCTGCACATTCTCGGTCCAAATACAGGCAGATAACCATGTGCAATTTAAACACATATGCTTTACGGGTTTCAAAATAGTTGGGCGTGGTTTATTTGTAAATTATTTGATTTCTTTATTTAGAAAATAGAAATTGGTACTTTTCGTTATTCTGCCTTACAAATTAAACAAATAAAAGGAAAATTAAATGGCAGTAGCGATTCATGTTTTAGTATTGTCTACCCGGGGAGTGGATACTTTGACATCTCTCTCGACCTTCGGCAATACAACATCGAGTGTAAGGTTCTGCATATTGTTTCAAGAAATTCACCATCTCAGCAGTAATATAGATACGTTTACTTTGGAAATGTATTTATGGGACTTAAGCCTTCCTTTATCGGCGTGTTTATATTCATGATTAATCGTCAACGTATAGAATTTCAATTATCTCCAATCAACACGTGTTCATACAAATGTAGCTCAACTATTTACAGGGAATTCGAAGGGAGGGATTCTGAAATTCTTTACAAAGTTTGAGGTTTGGCCAAACGGTACAACTAATAATTGTTTAATTGAAATAACACCGAACACCAGTTGAAGTTCTCCTCATATGTCTTAAAGTTTTGTAAACGGCAACATTCCATACAAATTTCATGTCAAAGTGATGGTCTCCGCATCTGAAATGCAGCTAATGACACATTGATCCTAGTTTCAAAGTCACGATTGTTGAAATTGATAGAGAAAATGAGACCTAAACGCCAACCGTATTTTTGTTCTGTCGGTCGCAAAATGGCCATAACTAGCGTTCAATGCATGACAGACATACATAAAACGTATGTTTAAATTGACAAATGTGGTATTTGTAATTTAAACAATATATTCAGAAAAATTATGAGTCGAACATGGACATAAATATTGTTCAAAACATGCTAGAGATATTATATAAACTAAATGTATGCTACAATGTAACTGTCTTTCATTAAATAGTTGTAAACTTTTAGTTGATTCGTGACAGTCTTTTTTGAAAAGAGATGATAAATATCAGCAAATAATTAGTTGATAATGTAAAGTTAAGTATTGTTTTGATGAAACCAGAGCACACGTAAATATGTACGTAATTCTTACTGAATGTGTTGTACTGAGTTCCGGTAGGCCAACTGGTAGCGAACCGATGGGGCTGTGAACCGATGTATATCAGTTCGAACCCCAGCACGGCCATCATCTATTCCGACATTTGACACAATTCAATGCACAAAGCGTCAATGAGCTAACAGTCTATGTGGAAAAGCATTCAGCTGCTTTAAAAGATTCGTGTGTGGTGAGAAAAAATGTTGAAAACGCGCGAAACCCCAATCAATACTGAATTTTTAGCCAATGGACGAAACTCATTCCTGTCAATGTAATTTTCGATTTATATAGCGATATATTATTGAGAACTACAAAGAAGTGGAATAAAGCACATCTTTTTAACGTAAGATATAAGATTTGTAACACATTTATTAAGATGGCGACAAGATTTCAAATATAACTAACTGATATCTTATAACAAATGCCTTCTGAAACAAGTGTAAACCACTGGTAAACGCAAGTTACTCATTTTGTCTCTTTACTATCACCGACCCGTGTTAGTATTTGCTTAGTTATTTGATGTTTTTGAACTTTAAAAGTGTTCCCTCGTCTGGTCTTTGGAACCACATGGAAGTGAGTTGGTGTAAACTCAGTGGGAAAGTAATTTAAGTGGCTTGATTTACAGAACATCCTCGATTACATGCGAGACTGTCGATATGTTCGTTCTGTTTGTTTTATTGGAGCTTTACGCCGTTTTCAACATTTAATTACAGTTAAATCACAGGGACAGAGCATTTGTTCCGGATCCCTGGGTAAACAAACCAGTATTAGACTAGAAAGTATGCCATGTCCAAGGGCACTCCATTGTGGACACCCGGTTTCAAATCCCCGACGCTAATTACTCGGCCACGCCGGATCCCCTTTTTGGTACGTACACATATATGTACAAGCTAACAATAAGTATTTAAAGTTCACAAATATTTCTTTATGCCTGAACTTCTTCAATTGTAACAAAGCTTATAAAATATACCAGCTCTGCTTCAGGACAACCAAACTCAACGAAATTATGACACGTGTGGAAAGAAACATGCGTGCGCATTCATGCAAATGCATCCACATAGATACAGTATATGGCTACCTGGCGAACAGTGCCGAGTCAGATAAGAATTCGAGGATGAAATTGCTGATATGTACATGTACATACATAGTTCGCAACGGCTTAACGGATCGTCTTCGCAGAGCGCCAATCATAACTATTCACTCGTACTTATCTTATGCAAAACCGTCGTATGAAGTCAGTAGATATTGAACTCAATGTTAACTGTCTTACAATCGTGGTATATTCTATAGATGTCAGTATTTCCGTGTGGGATATATATCAATTTTGAGATAAAAATATTAATTATTCATCATGAAACGGGGAATAAAATGACAATGAACCAATAATATATTGGAAGAAGAAACAAAATAAATTGGAAATTAAATACATAGACGTTCACTTAACGGGAATTTGTAATATTAACAAAATGAGACATGGCATAAAGAGGAAGGCCTACCTTATTGAATACTGGTTTGAAAAAACCCTTAACAAATACATATAAAGAAAAAGGAAGTTACACAGCACACCGGTGTGAAGGGGCTACATTAATGTAGTATGACTTGAAAACAAGGATCAGAGGAGAAGCCTTTCTCTGACAAGGCGAGTAATATTGCATTGCCTAAGTAAACGGTACTGGCATGGAAAACATATTTAATAGCAGGATCTTATTAAATTTCTTAAAAAAAACCATCATAAGCGAAGTGAACAGTTTGAATCTCTGTCCATTGCTTGATGTGACTTCATTGTGCGGATTGTTGAAACAACTCTAGCTTAACTGAGATTTGTTTTTAGTTCATGTCTTATGAAGTACGTAACATTTGATGTAAACACACGAATTACGAATCTGTAACACTGGGAGTTAAGATTAACAACGAAGAAAGACATCTTGGTCGTATGACGATATACTGGCACTGACAAGAAAGTACAAAAGAGAAAACTTTAAACAGGTTTCTGTTCTGTACGCTTCGAGTTTTTTAGAAAACTTAGTGAAATAGAAAGAAATTGTGATTTACCCTATATCAATAAGTTTTTTTTAAACAGTTGTTAACCATTTCTTTTAAATGCACAACATCAGCCCGGCTTATCTTATACATTATATCGTCGAATCGCCTCATTCGAAGAAAGGTCTAATTGCATGTCCCAATAATTAAGGCTTTAATCATGGATCCACACAATCTAACCAGAACCTTCATAGTCTGCATATATATATATATACAGAAATACATGCAGTTTTGTATTTCTGATACAAATGGGACAATCTATATATTTTGTTAACGAACACATGTGTAGATTATGTTATAAAGGAGATGTGACAGCACCTTTTCTTCATCATAAATTGACACATAAAAAGTACATACGACACTTAGTTAATTGTCATATATATATATACTCAGCAAAAGTAAAACAGTTTATTATACGATTGAACGTTTGGTAAGGACATTCTCTCCCAAATGATAATTATGCGTATATTATAAACGAGTGCGTCAGCCCAAGTTGTATGTTGGAACGTAAATGTCATGAACTATTAAACCACAAAAAATTGTTAAACCTAAATATATAATGCAGTATTAAATTGGATTTGCTGAGTATATGAGTCTAGACAACTTTGAATAAAGAAAACACTGGGAAAAAGAAGTTTTGTTTTCGTTGCATTTTTGTCACGATTTGGTATGTTTCCAAAATATTACCTTCTTTTTAAGAAATGCATTTATATATTGGTCATGGCTCCACCGTTGGTCTTTAGTAATTGTCTTTTTTATTCTTTCGAATTTGAACACCCATGTCATATATTAAATTTCATTTCTTAAGGAAGAAAATATCATAACAAAGGTTATATAATGGTCTAACGTATTGCATACCTGTTACTGTGGATACACCTAAGTAGTGTCCGTGGCGTATCGAATAGCCAATCAGCCAGATTTAATCTATGAATGCATACACGTAAATTAACCTGTTATGTCTTCATAAATGATATATCACTCTAATATATGCTGTATTTGAAAAATATATATATATGCAGCAAGTTTCGTGTACATTCCAGGCAAATACAGCTCAGCCAAAGAAAGTGTGGATCTGAAGACTTGCAGCTCTACCGTCACTATTCTGGTAATCTCTGATTTTTCGTCAGAAATCATTTAGTTGATAGTGCTCTTGTTTGATTGTCTTAGTTTACCCCCTAATTGACCATTGGTCAGAATTCATTAGTTAACCTTGATTACCATGTTTTGCATATAACTACAAATCATGTTGATGTTCTTTATTTGGTTTAAACGGATTTCTTAAATAGAAGGTCGCGGTTTTTGGAAAATAATCAAATGGTAAACGGTCTTTACATATACATATTATTCATGCAAAATGAACAATTGCCGGATTGAAACAACACTATAAGGTCTGTTTATATAAAACTATATAGTAAAATGACCTCGTTTTGTATTACTGATACGGCAAATCAATTTATATGGACACAGCAAAACACTGAACGATCAAGATGGCTTGTGGAAAGAAACTTTATCATAACCATAAAAGCCCTCCCCTTTTACACAATTGGTGCTTTATAGAAAGTGCCAAGTCAAATTGGGTCTTGTCGTAGCCCTCTATCGACATCAAACAACAAAGGTGAATGCGTGTAAAGTCGATGAGGTCTCATCTCATGTGAGTATGCTATACGCATAAATAACAATACAAGACCACACATTTTGGCTTGGCGTTGTCCAATTCAAATACAATCTCTGACTAATTACGTTTCTTTACAAGCAATCTAGAGGGGAGATACGATAAAACCAATAGACATGTTGACATACATAAATAAAAGCTTCGTCTTTGTACAAAACACATTTTATTTCAATTGTTGATATATGACAGTGAATGACTGTACTTGGACATATTTATGTTATTCTAACATACTTTCCTTTCTAAATACATAATATTTTTGAAGAGAGACCACATTTTCACATTCGTATTTTGTAAAAGTATTTTGAAATATTAACTAAGCCGGCATTGCGTACGCGGAAACTTCATCACATCAGGGACCTGTGTTTGGGAGTTGGGTGTTCAGGCAGCGGGCGCTTTAGTACGATACATTATTGCTTTTACCTGACAATCTATATTAAAGTTTACCTCACATAGTATTCGCAAGGTGGCTGTTAGTTCGAACGGTTATCTAATCCGTTTGTTAGCCTACACATTCGTAGATATTTTATGTTGGAGTTGACAGTGAGTTCACTAATCTTGCCTAGATTTAAGAATCGGTCGAAAACGTGCAATATCCATCTGTTATATATATACGACCAATATTCAGTCCAATCACTGTCATAAATATGTTACATGGTTATACATGTATGTATATGAGACTTAGCGATGTCATACACGGGTAACATTACTCGAGCGGCGATGCACGGAAACCAACCTTAAGGCATCTTCATCCATATAAGAAACTGATAACAATGCGTATCTGCATAGTAAGACCTGAATCTGATTTATTCACCACTAAGTTAAAAAGCTTTCGAGAACGTTCTGCCATTCCATGTACATATTCATCTAACAGAAGACTAATCATGGGAGGATGTTTGGTACTTTCCCTTCAATAACACTCGTATAACCCAACTAAACATATAGTGTTGGGGCTAACTAGAATCGTCTCAGATGTTCGATGTTCAAAAAAAGTTGATTGATTGGGGTTTAACGCCGTTTTTAACAATTTCTCAGTCATATCACGGCGGCCAGTTCACCTACTCATATGTTTCCTTGTTTCCGCACACCAGTACTCCACACAACAATCTTCCCAAGCAAGTTCAAAAAAGGATTTTAGAACATGAGATACGATAGAGAGCGCCGTTATCATATAGCATTTATACGTTTCTAATCATCTAATACATATTACAAATAGCTCAGGGTTGGTTTTCCTCAAGCACGGCTCTTTCACAGATTAGAAAAGCTCGAAGTTGAAACTCACCTCCTCCCATTGCTGAACATAGCGCACAAGGCGGGAAAGACGTAGTAATCGTAATAAACTCAACAACTTGGCTAATCGTAACATCCTTAATGCACGGCCTGAAACCACGATACATGGATACATTTATGTCAGCAAGATTACTAAAACTGAAAAGGTAAAAAAAGCTAAAGCGACATGGTTAATAACAGCAATCGGATGATACATGATGTAATGGGGGAAGAACGCTACGTAACGTTATCATCAGGGTAGATTCCACTTCTTCTTTATTATACCTTTAATCGGTTACTGTTGTGATGAACGATAACATATTCATAAGTATTCAACGAGTGCAGATGAAAGTATTGTTAAAAGTGAAAATAGTAAACAATCTTAAATGTAAAATGCAGAAGTATAAAACAGATTATTTTGTAAATACGAAATAATAAAACAAATGAATAATTTAATATCTATGATGAAACCGAATGTTTAATAACACATTGCATATCTTTATATCGTTATGTCATTGACAAAACGATTACATAAATAGAGATTTGATTTTTACTTTTTCCCACATATAACAAATTTGCAGTAGACGAATTTGAAAACATTCTTGCAAAAACGTGAAAAAAGTCCACTGTCGCAAAAGAAGTTATTGCTAATTATGAGAATACTTTTGTCACAATTTTTTTCAAATGTCGTTTGATGCAAAGGCTACAGAAAGCGTCTAAATGTGGTAAAGAATTAAAGGAATTAACCGTTTTCGTATGAGAATATTAAAAGGAGTGATATGTAAATATTAGCAGCAAATGTTTGTCTGCGTTACCCGTCTTCTTTACATTGGCGACCCTGTTTGCATAATCAAGTGACGTTATAATATATGAGCCGTCCCGCGAGAAAACCAAAATTATGGACTCTTAGCGTGCGCGGACTGCGCAGGCTGATCTGGTCGATACATTACACAGAGACCATAATGTTTTTCGGGACGGCTCATATTTTATTAATTTTGTAAATCTCTTGTAATTATTGACCAAACCATAACTAACCCTTTCACATTTATTGTAATATAAAATCGTTTATTACTAATGAATTGAGTTGAATAAAAAGACGGTAAAGACAAATTAATTAATGTCTACTTCACAGCCGACACCTACACAGATGCCAAGCAGATGGTTATATCTTTTTGACGGTTTGAAAATGCTGAACGTTGTAAATTCCGTTTAAACCAGGAACGTAGATAAGTTATCCAGGTCCCTGTGTGTATATAACATTTAGCTTAACTTTTGTTTACCAAGCAAAGTTAAATATTGAAAGCTTTTCTTAATTAGAAACCTTGCACTCAGTGGTAAACAAAATTAAACTAAATGTATTCTTTAATGATTAAATATGAATACGTAATTATCACTTAATTACTATTTAGTTTTATTGATTCCATGATCTGAAATAAAAATAAAATGCATCAAGCCAGCCTAAGGTATAATCAAAAATGAAAAATGCGAATACAAATTGGTGTTATCCTTGCACATATTGCAAATGCCCTTTTAAACAAAACAGAGTAAAACACAATAATATATATACAACAAAGTACCTGTCAAACGTATTTGAGTACTTGATCATAATCTGTAATGTCATATGTTTGAAAAAAAAAAATGCTTAAACATATAATCGTATTGCAGCTAACACTATTCAATGGCATCACGAATGTCATTTATCGCTAACCTGCTATATAACATTACTTCAATGAAAATTACCAACTTCTATGTAGACATATTATTAATTAATATACTTCGAAAGTTTCATATTTACCCGACGCGTTTACATTATAGAGTTAGGGTTTGATCTAGGTTGTACTGGTGACACTTTGCTACATCATCATATATGTACAAATCAGTGATGATACATGTAAGATAATAAAACAGCTTTAACACTTGCTGTGTTTGATAAATATAATTTTTAAACGTTTCATATACATATGGTACAAAAAAGCCAATGATTTTGTTTAACGAAGTAATATAATTTGAACCTCTTTGCAGAGAGAAACTAAATGAACATCCAATTCGAACAATCTTCTGCCAAAATGTTTTAATCAAACAAGCCCCGACCCGTGGTGGCCATGTTTTTATTAGAGGATTGAAAAAGGGATCACTATGGGTATAGCAATACCCGAGGAAAGTTTTGACAATTGCTTTTGCAGAACTATTTAATGTGTTAAATTGATCAGTGTTTACTTTGTACATACAAGGAAAACAAGTCTGGACTCTAATTCGATGATTTTTTTTTTTAGGGTGACCATCTCAGGAACAGTCAATTGGATTCAATTTGAAATTGATCCAATGGTTGTGTGGTAGAAGTTGCTAGAATACAAAAGCGAATGGATGGACGGACAGACAGACGACGACACCGGACGGTAAGTAGTCACAATAGCTCACATCCCGAACATATCTAGCCAATGATGAGCTAAAGACGGATGCAAAGAAAACCAGCTTATTCAACAAAATGTTTTCAAATAGAAGTGCTACGGACAAACACGTCTTTATTCAACATGTTTGGTCGGAATTAATACTAGTTAACACCAAAAGCTATGATAAACAAGATATGGCTTAATCAGTTAAGCTATTAGGGCCCCAGATATCTTCTTGTTAAAACATAATGCTTGTACAAGTACAATAACCATCAGCGTATTGTGTATTGAATGAATAACGTTTAGTTACACGTATTTCTTATCATCAACGCATTTGATATGAGTGGTAGTGTGATTCCGTATTATATAAGACAATAAAACTGAAACTAAAATGCGATTACACTTGATTCTATGTTTTCCTTGCTTGTGTGACACGTGTCCGTTTATCTTTGGTATCATCGACAATGTTGTACAATCTATGGTATCGTTGGCAATGTGGTACACTATATGGTATCATCGACAATGTGGTACACCCTTTATACCAACAAATGCAAAGCGTGCTCTACGATACAAGTATAAGGATTGTAACCCATAGCAGTGATGGCAAATCATAATATCACATTGGGGCGGTTACCTATTCTATACCAACCACATCTTTGATATATGGCAAGAGAATGCGATGCTTTGTGTGTACGTCTCAATGGTGACATATTACATTAACGGTTGTTTGTTTTGGTGTAAGATATAGACATTTCGTATATCTTAATGTGAACACTGTATATTGAAACTTAAAATGCATGTACAAATCTTGAAAACAATATTTCATTTATTTTCCAAAACAATTGTTTGTAATATCATGTTCTTGTTAAAATAAAAGATAACATAATTGCAATTTCACTTTGATTCATTTGTCATTGTCTGATAATTGGAATTTTCTGTTTGACCATGACAAGCTTTGACGTTCGAACCCGCATCGTTATTGTTCTGACTAAACAGCGGTTGGGATTCAGAAAAAATATCAGACAACTATCATGAATGGATATATGAGTAAAACTTAAATCAATACGTGTTTTCTTTTCTCATGGTTCAACCATTTAACTCGAAATACGTGTTTATTATATTTTTGGTTGGTCCTTGTTATCTTTCAAACTCAATCTGGGTCAAGTTAGCTAGTTACCCGAGTAAAACAAAGCAGTAAAGAAGTAACAGTATGCTACAGTGGTCAATTCAAAATCATCTAGTATTTCTTTTATAAATTCAAATGTGCCTGTTTGATTTATTAGTAAACAATTATGTCTGCAATATGCTTTTAAGCTGCACCATTAGGACCACTATTTCTAGCGATATAAACAGGTTTCTTTTTCAAATTGCTTTTTTATATTTGTCATTAATATCTACAAGATTAATATATATAAGGTATACTGAGGTATTGAATGCATGTACTTTAGAATATCGGTTTCGACCAAATGGATCGTTCTCAGCAAAATCTGTATATTTCTTTGTGTATCGGTAAATCAAGACAGATAATTTACGATCATTTACATGGCGAACTCTTTCGTGTGTATTGGTAGGAAAGGAAATAGCATTTACATATGTGTGTATCGGTAACATACAGAATATTCACATATTGCGAATTATATGTTGTTTTGTGTGACAATAAATCAAGACAGATTATTTAAAGAGCGAGCGAAACATTTATTTTGGCGTGTTCAGATATCTGGAGCCCAAGGAAAATGAAAAATAAATTAAAGCAAGGCAACCATTCTCTTATTGAATATGATATGAATATATTTTTAGTCCAGTTTTCAATTTCTCTAACGTCTTCCTAAACCCACATGAAGTCAAAATATGATTTATTCTTTCCAATGTTGTAAAGTCGCGAAATGTTCTTTTCTTATATAATATTCCAATGTGTAAAATGATTTTCTTTTTTCACAGAGAAACAAACAAACTTATGATTAATGAATTCGCTTTGTGTTAATATCTCTTTTTGTGAATAATGCAACAATTACTGATGTAAACAAAATGTTACACGTGCTTTCAAAGTTAGTCGAAATAATGTGCAATTGAAACAAACGTAGTAAATAAAAGGGGTAACATGATCGAAAATGATAAGAAGGTACCTATACGGTTGTTTAAATCACATACGTATATGCTCAACATCAGCAACACATAGATCAGAATGCACACATATAAATATGTTATATATTTAAGAAAGCTGATCGATCTTAAAATGATAGACCCATGAACACGAACAGAATAAAATGTGTTTTAAAACTTGAATTCAAACAACCACTGCAATCGCTATTACGAATAAATATTCTTTCGAACTCGTTCAGGAGTGAGAACCCAAATTAGCGTGAGGGTCTGTGCAAGTATGTCGTGCGCATGGGCTAACATGGTTTTATTTACGTTGTTAACATAAGGTTATTTCTAATTAAGTATGTAAGCGTTGATTTAAAAGGTGAACCGAACATGAAGTAGACAAAATGTTTATCAACACTTATACGGTTATTTTCGTTCACAGGCTCGAATTCGACTTTAAACATGGTTGAAACCTCTATACCTTCGTTTAAAGCATATTATCGAGTGCTCTTTCCCTTTGATGTGGCTCAAATCCAGGGGGGCTAGCCATTTTGATAACTACTTCTGACGTAAACAGTTTATTACTGATGGTTAGCATAGTATTTATAATTATGAATAAATGTTATAATGAGGAACTAATTATAAATTGTTTCTGGGTTACTGGAATAACCGTAATTTGAATGGACTTAGTTAAAAAGGTTGCTCGGGGATGCACGTTTCTTTGCTATAATATGTACCACTATATATATTCGAAATAAAAACACCCGTGTACAAACTTAATTTGAGGGGTAAATGATGCAAAAATTATAATAATACCATTAGATATTTTAGAATGATATTCCTTTATGGCCAAGATACAATTCTATCATATATATTTTTTCGGACTTTTATTGTTTAATGACGTTATCAATGTATGAATTGCCCATCTATATATGCCATCTTATATATGGATGACAATATTGTTGTTATTACTGTTAACTGTATCAATGTATGAATGACCCCCAACACATTCATAAAGTTATTTAATTATTATTTATGACGGTATACAGGTATAAATGACACAGATACATTTCCAAATATATAGCTATATGAGTATATTATCGAGTAATGACCTTTTAAAGGTAAAAATGGTCCCGATACAATTCCAATAAGATAGCTGAATGCCAATTGTGTTGTTCAATGACGGTATGAATGTATAGGGTTAGACACATTCCAAATAATATGAGTGAATGACTGCAGTACTGTTTAATGAAGGTATACATGTATAAATGGCCCGATACAATCCCAGACATATAGTTAAATGACTACATTATTTATTAAAGACGTTTAAATGTATAAATTATTCAAGCATATAGTTGAATGCGTATTGTATTGATGTATGACGATACATGCATGCATGCCAATAGTGTTCTTTAATGACGTGTTTACATGACCCTGATTCATTTTATATCACATTGTGAATACATGTATATCATATCCGTATTACATATGTATTGGAAAACATTTTAATAGACGAGTGCATTCGGCAGGGTTGCCAGGGCTTGCCAGGGCTGTACTCCACCGTCCTAACACAATATTTTCCCATATTTAGGAAATAACCTTTTATTTGTATATTTTGTTCATGTCTATAAAAAAAATTGTCATTTTTGTGTTTGTAAACACTTCGATCATTTAGAAAATTAACAATTGCGTTCAATCGTTCTGTTCAGATCACATTTACGATTTATGACGCAATTATTATCCTTTTCGATGGTTGCGAAGATATGAAAATAAAAATTTACGACACCGCCGTTTTGTGTCGACTAGAAATTAAATCGTGGGCAAAATCATACGGGTTATGTTTTTTTTTCTAACAGATGATTACATTGACAAATGATCTTATTATGGTATATGCCATTAATGTGTAGCGTATGTCAATATGTGTACCTAATATACAAATAGCGTTATCATTGATCTTCACGTCATACATATCATCAGCAAATACGTATAATATTCACACAGCCAGCGCTTTAAATAGACCAGATTGGTATTTTGGTATGCATATCGATATTTGACCGTGTGTGATATACATGTAAAACTACAAATGATGTAAACATTCAAGCTGGTCTTTAAAGTCATAAACGGTTGGATTGGAGAGCTTTATAACGTTACGCTATGAAAGTAGTTCCGTACTTACTGGCGAATGAACGGATCTTAGGGCAATATCAATGCGTGCAATATCACCAGATACTGCTTCCTTTTTTTTTCATTATCGACCACGACACATTCCGTATCAGTTATACAGTATACAGTTTAATGGCTTTATTATTAAGGCATGGCTGTATAAAAGCATAAGAGCGCCCAAGCGAACGCCAACGCTAGTCTGCTTTTTTCTAAGTCGAAAACGGGGCATTACTGAATAATTATTAAAGCTAGAGTTTGTGACTTTGTATAAACATACGTATTATTCCCAGTAACATACGTACCAAATTTCATTTGAAAATGATCAACGGTTTTTGATTTATGAGGAAAGGTTAAAGTTTTCTGACGAGGCAGACGACGACTACGACTACGCCATCGAGGGTATCAGAATATCCCGATGTTTTTACTTCCGAAATCGAGCTAATAAATTGTCCCAATCCCTTCCTAATCATTACGTTCAATGTTTATATGTTTTGTTTAATTCAGGCATGACATATCACACGTTTAAGGTCCAGGTTAGCAGTTAACAGTGATAATGAAACCAGGAAAGTAAGGGAAAATGATATATACTTATTTAATGCCGACAGTGACGTTATTACGCCTTTATTGATTTATATTATACGCATAATTTTGATAAGAACATACAAGAATATCCCTTTGAAAAGCTCTGTGATTGTTAAAAGGTTATTTCTTATACGTTAAGAATGATTAAACTAATTCAACTATTAAATTAAAATATTGACATGAATTAACCAAGTAAGACTGATTTGAATATTACCGCCACGCTCTTTTAGACGTAAGAGAATGATTACCTTTGCGTCCAGGAACTGGAGTGTATTCAGATGTACCTAACAGGGTTAGGTGTGTATTTACCCTGCTAAATGTTAACTCAAACTATTTCGAGATAAATAACAATCTGAACGAATTCTTAGGGTAACATGATCGAATCTGTTAATCAAATTACAACCTTTTAGGTAACAAAAGATAGATTCTTACATTCGTGGGGAAATGTGCTTAATTTTTACCATAACCCACGTTAATATATTTTTCTCGCCACATGGCTCTGTATTCAGCCGATTTCAAGGGTATTTTTGTTTTTATACTAAAAAAGTCGCCAAAGCGACTTCTGTGTTAGGTATTACCGAACACACTCCTGTTATATAGCTAGACAGTTGATAGAGGGTTACAATACTGAAAGAAGGAAGGTCAAGGACACGATTTCCATTGAGACTGGATTACAACGAAACTGTTTAATTAACACGTGCATTCCATGGGAAACCTGCATAAATGCTGCATGCTCAAATATTCTGCATGTACTCTTTTCGCCTCTGAGAAAACATACATATTCTTTTTATTCCCGGCTAACTGAGATGACTTGTTAAAAGTTTGTGATATTCGCACTGTCTGTGCTTTCATGTATGTTCATACTTATTTCAAAGTAATGCAAAACCGTAGTGCTAGTACAAGCATTGGTTTTGTCATAAATGAAAATAAAACTCGAGCTAATATGTCGTGAAACAGATCCGGTTAATTAACCAAGGTAACCAGTCGTTTACACACATGATTGCTGCGTATAATGTATATGTTTACTTTGAGCTCATTCTGCATACCGGCTTAATTGAACTTAAGATCTTACTGAATACAGGCTTATTTGACATAGAATAGATAGAGCTCATACTGTATAACGGCTTTTTTGGCATTGAGCTCGTACTGTATACCGGTTTATAATTGTTTAGCTTGTACTAAATACTGGCTTATATGGACATTGACGTAAAACTGAGTACTGGACAGTAGTTTGTTTGACCTTGAACTGACACTAAATAGTGGCTTAGTTGACCTTATACTTATTCTGAATACCGGCATATATTGACATTGAGCTTGCACCAAATACAGGCTTATTTGACATCGAGCTGATACTGCATATTGATATATTTTGACATTGAGCTTATACTGAGAACCGGCTAATTTAACCTTCAGCTTATACTGAATACTGACTTATCTCGGCGTTGAACTGAAACTGAATATTGGTTCAATTTGACCCCGTGCTTATATTGAATACTAACTTATTGATTTATTTTGACATTGAGCTTATTCTGAATACAGTTGTTTGACCTATACACTTTTGAGACACCTTTTGTTAAACAAGGTAAAAGTAAACGACGATATAAAGCAAATGAACGAAATGGGCGCCGTCACACGAAAACCGACTTTCGGGACTTAACAAACAGCGACGATATTCATCTGGCAAGTCTGACCAGGGTCTTCACAGTTTGCCTTTCGCACTGTCATATCTGAAGCCTCTGGCGAACGGCTATGACTAGAAATCGACTACGATTATACTCAATTCAAGTTTTATTTTACCATTAATTCAAAATTCTCCGTAGGTTGTTCTCCGTGTGACATTGCTCAAATGACTTTTACATAACTAATACAGAAGAGCTAAAAAGGAAAGAACGTGAATAATACACACAAATGCGTGATATGGACCGATGCGTTATCCGGATTAATTTACGTTGCTTAGCCCCCTTTCCAACTTACAGCAATTAATAAGCAGAAGACTTTGAAAACTAGACAAGCAACTGAACTTTCTCTTAAAAAGTAAGCTTAATTATTGAGCAAAGTTGAAAACATTTATGCAAATGGAGAAATTGTGCATTATGCCGTCGCAAGCAGATGCGCAAATGGCGTCTTCATGAGGGAAAGGGTTAATTCGGACCCAAAGCTTAAACAGTTACCAGAAATACAGACTTTTGCAGAAGCAATAATAAACCTCGTAGGTAATTCTTCGTACAGATTCAATTGTCACCCAACATGCACGTATACAATCGCAATGGAGAGATGCGTAACAAGCGCCTACCTGCCTTGTCAGATAATCTGGATAATTCACTGTCAGTCTATGTTTAAACGAAGTGATGAGTGATTTGATGGTAATATGTTTACAGCAAAGACACACCAGCTTTGCTTTCAATATGCGGTATGTACATAGGAAGATTTTATTGTTAGGCTTTACATGAATTATTCACAGGTGCCAGTCTCGTTTAAAATCTAAAAATAGCATTTGACTTTATATTGACAGTCAAATGCAATTTTTAGAATTTAAACGAGACTGGCACCGGTGGAACTAGTCGGGAAAGGCAGCATGATTTATATTCAAATAAAAACTGGCAGATAAAAAATAATACTAGCATTGTTACAGTCCAGAAATGAAGTCAGAACTAATAAATAAGACCAAAACCTATATAGTTATAAGGTGATGGCTTGGAGAATGCACTCACACCGAGTCAATCGGATAAACTCGGGTGTTCTGGATCTAGTCTGTTTGCAACTAATTATAAAGCTAATATGAACTTGCTGTAGAAGTATTAACACAAAATAGACAGGCAGTGTCAGTGCGAGTAGGTGGTAATACAGTCAGCTCGCTACTAGTGGATCAATTTGTACATTTTCGTTGTTTATAACGCTTTCATTTATGCTGACACTATCTCATTCATAATTGAAGGTTCTTATATTGACCTTTACTATCTACTGTATCGAATACTATATATTTGTGGTGTATTTGATTTTGTTCTTTAGAGAAAATGTCGCACGAATAGATGGTTTTGAATAGTATTGCTCTTTTGTTATGATGTCGTTAAAAAGTATAATGATACTAGAGCAAATATGTATTCCAAATTTTGATAAGACATGAACAATCAAAGATCTAGTGCCAAAACTCATTATTTTTGTGTGCCTAACTTTATTTCGTTTAAAAGTGACGTATAGTCCCATGGTGCTGGGTGTTATTTTTTATCTTTGTACTATGTTTTCGTTGATGTATGTATATACATGTACACTTGTCACTATATAACAATATTTACTTTTTTACTTATGCAAGCAAGTCAAAATTTAAGAACTTTGTTCCGCTATCTATGTACCTAAAGTATGATTGTTGTTCCTCATATATACACAACAGAGGTGGTAAACTCTTAATGTAAAAAGGGATGATTTATCGAAGATTTTACAAGACCGCTTTCGAAATGTCTACTATCGACTTTTGAGTGAGTCATGAATTCAGATTACATAAAAAGCTTCCGGAATTCGTTCAATAATATGGACTATATAAATCATGAGACAGTGTTTACCATGTCGTTATTTTGTATCAACAAAACAATTTTTCTAAATAATTGTCAATTTAAATTTCAAAATCTTAATGACTTATTTTTATTATTATTATTATTATTATTATCATTACTACTACTATTATTTAAATATTTAGATAAATTTAATGAATTATTTCGGAATAATCCGCTAATGGCGACTTGACTGTAATGATAATGCAATGGTATGATGATGATGATGATTGAAAACTTAAATAAAACAAATTCAATGCAATCAGAGGAAATATTCATAGATAAAATCATTTTTGTCTACAAGCTGTGGGCGGAACTTAATCGAATGTGTTTTTATTTGTTACTGCCGAAATGACGTTATATTTTCAATGTTTCTTAGTTAGCAATATAAATATATATATATAATATATCCATTTCTTTATCATTGATTATATACAGTTAAATCTCTGCACCTCGAAGCTTGAGGGACTTTTATAGAGAAGGAATAAGGCAAGGAGATGTTTTTCTGTTAACTCATTATGAAGATGTGCCACAAGATAACCGACGACCGAAGAATTTTCAGCTAAAATGAAGCCGCTCCGGTTGTTTCAAATGTACTTAGACATGAACGGACGTAACTTCGACGCACAGAGAGTTTCGACGTATGTGTGTTTGACGTTAAACTGTTCAATGTATTGAGAGAATGATCACCTTGCCAATACGGGGATGCGTCCACGCTTCCCTGATTACCTGCATGGAAAAGTTGGCTGAAATCCGCCTCGGAATCCCACATAAGAAATATATAGTCCATGGGTATAGAACTAATGAGGTCCAGGAAAAACCATGACTTTAAATAATACTTTGCAATTAGTTTTGGATCAAGGATGATTTCGTCCGCGAAATCGTTTAATATAATCCCTGTAAAGAAAAGAGAAATATACATCACATATGAGCCGTTCCACGAGAAAACCAACATTATGGACTCTGAGTAATGTATCGACAGATCAGCCTGCGCAATCCACGCAGGCTAATCCGTGCCGATATATTCCGTCTCAGAGGTATAGATGTATAGAGTAATGATTCCTGAAACAGACAATCCACAGGAGGCGAAAAGTGTCAGTCTGAGTGAGCCTGCGCGGCATGCTTAGGCTGATCCGGGTCGATGCTTTACGCAGAGACCACACTAATGGTTTTCTCGCGGGACGGCTCAATTATACTGTATTTAATACTTATCCTGCTGAATACCTGTGATTTATACCATCAACGTTCATTTTACAAATGAAATTGAAGACAGTGTTGCAGTGGTAGAGCGTCGGCTTCTCGTATTTACGTCCCTGTTCGAATTCCCGTGATGAGCTGGTTTTACATTTGCGGACTTATCATACAAACGTCGCGAGTACTAGTAAAGCCGCCAGGAAGAAGACATCGAAAGTTATTAATATATGCTGCAAGCTTAATTGAACGTTCTTTTTTTCCCGGCAGGTTCATGCATACTTATGGAGTAATCTTTGAGAAGAAGGATATCTATGCAATAAGTATAGACCTATATTATACTACGCAGATGTGAAGGCCGATACTTGTATTGGCCGGAACTGTTGCTTAAACTTGTACAGAGCAGGAAATGCAAATTGTTAAGCCTGTCACACTTTAAAAGCAACTGCGCAAAAACATGAACACTCTCTTTTATCGTAAGTAATATTATTGAATGAAATTGAAAAAGCAAAAGTGGAAATTGCACAAGTTCTTAGTCACGAAAAGCCAGATAAATGTTAAGGATTATTTTCAAAGTTTACGACTTTCCATATTCTGTTACCATAGTTTCTTTATCGCTAAGAGAATTTATAACAAACGAAAATTGAACCCATTATATATCCCTTTCGCTGCCAAAGGCTATTGAAGGCGTTTGCAAGCAATCCAGATTCAGGGGAGACAGCTCGTATTGAGCTTTCTTTCCTGAAATCTGCATCATTTACCACTTACACCTTAAGTTCTACCCAATTTCTATTGGACGAAAAATGGTGTGGTCCGATTTTCAACATGGAAGAGTCGACTTTGTGAAATTTGGCAGTGAAAGAGATATTCAGGTCTCCGCAATTCGTGAGCCTAATCATTCAAATAACTTTGCTGCCGAGGACTAACGTCATGATCCTGAGAAAACCAAGAAGTTAAAATGCTCTACGATTTAGAATTACCAGCCAGCACCAATGTTCTGTGTATTTTGGCTGTATAAAGTCTGCTATTGATTTACTGATTTCACATAACACCATTTAATGTGCAAAGAACTGCATTGTTAAGGTATTAAAATACACAGTTACTCGGTGCTATGTACGACTACCCTCCGTGATATCTGACTATCCGTCGTTATAAAAGATTTAAACGAAATACTGTTTTTATATAATATATAATTTACAAAACAAATATCATCATTTTATAAAGATTTAAACCTCAGTAGTTTTAGTATTTAAACGGAGAAATGTTCAGTCACTCCTCATGTTTTAAATCAACGGGAGATCGTAGTCTGGTTAAAAGAAATGTGCCCCTGCTTCCCATCTGCAATGCAAGCGCATGGAGGAGACTTCGCTAGTATTACTAAGTGCAAGGCTCCCGTCATACGAACGCCTTGCAGTAGTGAAGCCGGAACACAGTTTTCATTTAAACATGTTTAAGAACTTCCGTTGGTTAAAGTTACTGTGAGTGACTGCTTAGGATAGTCGTACATACCACCCAGTGTGTACAAGGGACAATGGTTGATTTATTTACTTATCTAATAAATGTCTTCCGATACAATTTAAAAAAAATATTTGATTCATTTAATTTCATTTCCTTTACTAGTTTCTAAGCAGTAGAAATAAAGACTTCCCCCATAAAAGTTAGTTCCCTTCTCAGTTGATCAGATTTATGGGGTTTCGACCCCGTTTTATAGCAATTTGTCAGTCACATAGCAGCGGCCAGTTTACCAAGGACTCCACGTGACTTTCTCACAACAACATTTCCAAGTAACTGGCTGCTTTGCCACTTAGACGTTTAACCCTTTGGTAGAAGCCGAATGACTCCTGTCGCATTGAATGTGTCAAACGTCGAGACAGAATGTTGTCCGAGGAGCGGATCTAGCTCACAAACCGTGGACTGAATAAAGAACAAAGAATATATCCGTTTAGAATTAGAATAACGATTATAACTCACCTGTTCTAAAATTTATAAGAATATCGAAGAAAAAAACAGTATCACTTATACAGTTGAACACTATCCACTGTGTGCTTAGGTCATCGTTGAAAAATGAAATGGCCACGGGTAAAATGATGAGATTAGCTATCAACAACACCAACATAAAAAGGTCCCAGTAAAACCTGAAAATAGAAAAAGATGAGTATTTATTATTTATTGGATAGTAATAATAACAAGAGCATCGCGAACGATACAAGTTCCCTCGCAGATTTCTTTTCAGACAGATGTTTTATATTGACTGTGACCCTTGATCTAGCTCAGTGAAACGGGAACTCGTCCAAGCTCACTTAAAAATGAACCAGTCTATGAGGTATGGAGGAATTCTATCTCCTAACATTATGTGGTAATATTATTTGAACCTACACAGAAGCTAAAATTATGAGAACCTAAATTAAAAGTAAAATTATATTAACCTATACAAAAGTTAGCATTAATTGTCCCTATTCCAAATGTAACAAGACATGGAAATTCCATGAAACCAGGTTTTCTATAATGGAAGGTGTTTGATTAAGAATTAACAGATCTGTCAAATCTTTATGTTAATAGTTAATCAAAGCTAGTAATTCAAGTAACAGGGAATATTTCTATTGATGAATAATCATAATTACTTTGTCAATTAAATATATCACAATTTTATCTAACAAATATCAGTTCAATACAGTCAATCGTGTGTTGATGGCCTCATTTATTAAGAACATATAATAGATAAAAGATATAAGCAACCTTTTGTTGTAAGCAGCCACATTTTAGGATCCCTAATGCCAGGTTGATAATCAGTGATCTGCCTTAACCCTTTACTTGATAGTAACGTGTTTATGCCTTTGCAAACAAACTAGATCCAGGGCCCGAGGTTATGAAACTTACTCATATAAGTTATTTAATATGGAGCATATTTGCGCGAAGTTATTTGAAAATATCTATATGCATGGTAAAGTTATGGTCTGAACAAAAAAAGTTCAAGTAAAGTATATTTTCTGTCACTGTGACCTTGACCTGGAAGCTAAACACGAAAAGTGTGCATATCTCTATTTGTTGTCACTGTGACCTTGACCTTGAAGCTACAGACAAAAGTTTTGCATGTGACACATCATATTGATATAGTTCATAGTTGTGCCTTATTTGAAAATATCTCTATGCATGACACAGTTATGGTCCGGACAAGAAAAGTTCAATTAAAGTCTATTTCTTATCACTGTGACCTTGACCTTGAATCTACAGATTTTCTTTTTGCATTCGGCACATCGTCTTGATATGGTGCATGTTTGTGCCAAGTTATTTGAAAATATCTCTATGCATGACAAAGTTATGGTCTGGACAAGAAAATATCAATTAAAGTCTATTTCTTATCACTGTGACCTTGACCTTGAATCTACAGAATTTATTTTTTGCATTCGGCACATCGTCTTGATATGGTGCATGTTTGTGCCAAGTTATTTGAAAATATCTCTATGCATGACAAAGTTATGATCCGGACAAGAAAAGTTCAATTAAAGTCTATTTCTTATCACTGTGACCTTGACCTTGAATCTTCAGAATTTTTTTTTGCATTTGGCACATCGTCTTGATATGGTGCATGTTTGTGCCAAGTTATTTGAAAATATCTCTATGCATGACAAAGTTATGGTCCGGACAAGAAAAGTTCAATTAAAGTCTATTTCTTATCACTGTGACCTTGACCTTGAATCTACGGATTTTTTTTTTGCATTTGGCACATCGTCTTGATATGGTGCATGTTTGTGCCAAGTTATTGGAAAATATCTCTATGCATGGCAAAGTAATGGTCCGGACAAGGAAAGTTGACGCCCGACCGCCCGCCCGCACGGTTACAATACATGAACCAAGCTGTATCAGATTATGTGAAGCTGAACCTAAAAGGTTACACGTTATCCATCCAATACTATAAATATGATATCAGTTCTAGTTCAAGTACGATTTATATTACCAGCATTCAAAGTTCTTAAGACATTAAAAGAAAAGAAAAAGACAATAAAATGATATGGTAGAATTTGTCACGCAAGCAAAAAAAGCATTTGTATATTATTTCAACCGCCTACTATCAAAGAGGGTCTTATTGGAAACAGAATATACCCGGAGACAATTTGCTGTTCAAACAGCATCCGATAAAAGCCTACGTTTTCATGGTTTATCAAAAGAAATTATTTTCCATTCAATGAATGTTGATTCAGATTAGATGATGTGTCGGAAACACGATCATTGGTTTTGTGTGTGTCGAAACTGTTTGTTTATGTTTCTTTTCCTAAAAAAACAACAACATTTTTCTGCGTGTATTGAGTGCAAATAATTTTATTCATAGACAATATTTCCTATCATGTAAATTTGATATTTCTCAAAACTGTATATTTGTAACGTTACTCTATGGAATAGTTTCGTCCCTTAGAGATACCTAAACAGGATCTTAGTACAATATCAATGCGTGCAATAGCGACAGATACTACTACCTGTTGCATATGCAACAAGAGGGCCAAGCTGGCCCTAAATCGATCACCTAATTGATAGTAAATTAGTAGCAAATATTTAACTGCAAATATCTGGGAAAATTTTATCAGGGAGTGCAAATGAAACTGCAAGGAGTGGACACTTCATAAGAAACAGCTTATCAGTAAAGGCCATTTATATCTTGAAATCTAACAAAAACTTTAATAAGAATGGAATTATATTTTTTTTGTCATTTTGCACCTTTCCTGATGCCGCCTTGCTGCCCTGTTTTTCAACGAAATCAATATGGCTTCAACAGTTTATTTAGAGGGTCACTAAAGGAACATTTCTACCAAATAATATTTGAATCTGACAGGCAGATTCGGAGGAGAAGATTTTTAAAATTTAGGTATTTTTCTCACTTTCTGATGCCGCAGCAACCAAAGTTCTCATTGGAATTTTATTCTTTGAACAATTTTGAAAGAAGACCACCAAAGGAACATTCCTGTGATGTTTTGTGGAAATTGGTCTATTGGAATGGTAGGAGTTGGTTGTCATTTGTAGCTAAAAGTTCAATTTACCCCTTTTGTGATGACGTCTGGTTGCTATGATTGTGTAACCAATCAAAACGGCTTAAACAAATTAAATAGAGGATCATTACAGTAAGATTCATATTATATTTTCTTAAAATCAGACAAGCACTTTCATAACAAGAGGCCCATGAGGGCCTATGCTTTACTGGCATTGATCTGGCTTGTTTCAAAAGGAACCAATATGTCATCAATATTCAAATACCATCTAAGTTTGGTGAAGATCAGATAGTAAAGTGAAGACTGTAGCGTGTTAACAAGCTCTTTTATAGCAATTTTGACAATTTCAAGGGTCATAATCCAGTCATGCATGGGCGTATCTGGCTGGTTTTCGAAAGGAACCGAGCTCTCATGGATATCTAACTACTGTATAAGTTTGAAGACTGTATCGTGTTAACAAGAAATTGTTTACGGACGCACGGACGCACGCACGCACGCACGCACGCCGGACAAATCGCCACGACATAAGCCCTTCTGGCCTCTTTTGTCATTTTGCCCCTTTTTTGATGCCGCCGGACTGCCATGTTTTTCGACCAATCAGTATGGCTTGAACGATTTTTATGGAGGGTCACCCAAGGAACATTTCTACCAAATAATATTTGAATCTGACAGGCAGATTCGGAGGAGAAGATTTTTAAAGTTTGGACATTTTGTCTCCTTTCTGATGCCGCAGCAACCAAAGTTCTCAATGGAATTTAAATCTTTGAAAGAGGACCACCAAAGGAACATTCATGTGATGTTTGGTGGAAATTGTTCTTGCGGTTCAGGAGGATTTGATGTTTAAAGCTAAAAGTTAACGACGGACGACGACGGACGACGGACGACAGACGACGGACGACGGACACAGAGTGATCAGAATAGCTCACCTTGAGCCTTTGGCTCTAGGTGATCTAAAAAGAAGGAACAATACACTTTTGTTTAATTTGTAATATAACATCAAATTATATGTATTAGTGCTTTATATTGCACTATAATTGTGATATCGTTCTTCATCCCGGATTAATTTATTCCGTTGAGACATTGTATTTTAATGATACATTGTATGTGTTGTAACTATACTCAGAACATTAATTTAATAAACGAAACACTTGGTCGATAGCGATAAAACTTTTAACGGGCTAAATGATAGAGAAATACACAACTTACATGTAGTATACAAGAATAGAACAGGGGCAAGGAGCAAAGTTCTCGCCATTAATATTGGTACGTTATAAATGACAACCTGTTACAAAATCAGTTATGAAATATGAACAATCCAGACGTTTGTATTGCGTGGATCTAGATGAATAACTCTTCAACCGGAATTTATAATCAATACGATATTTATTACAGACGTGGCTTTTGAACACAGATAGGATCTTCCAATATATATTCTTTGTCTGGCGGCACTTCCTTTCAAGACAAATGGCCACGTATGATAAATGAATATACAAAAGTAATTTGACAATTCGTCTCGGATATGATAATTCAAATCAAAATCTACTCCGATGCCTTAGGGACACAATTCGTACATGAACAGAACAGAACATATTTAATTTGACTTATACAAAATATATGCATCTCGTCATACAAAACATATTTATACATGAATTAACACAAATCAAACACGGATACATCAAGACACTTAGTAAGAATGTTAAATTGTTATACTATATACTACATAGAGGATGAACAATTTCGTATATAACTATGATTACATGCATGCTAAACATGTATAGAATAATGGTTATATATTACTATTTCTACGTTTTGTTGCCAAAGATATATAATTAGCTAGTTTATTCATTTTTTTCTTTGTAGTTGAGGATAGAAGTTTGGTGAATTTAAACATATTCGGTCGGGTGATATAATACTTGTCGATAAATTGCACTCGAATATCAGAATAAAAACTACATTTGCAAATAAAATGGAACTCATCTTCAATGTCTCCTGTTTCACACATAGTACATAAAACATTCCGATTGCGAAACAAGCTATACAGTTTTAATTATCACGCTCGGTGTCTGTGTCCGGGAAACATAAACAGTTATCGCGCCATGTTTGTGTGTACGCGAGACCGACACTCTGCGACTGCATCAATTGCATTATTGCTTTATTTTGTCACTTAACCCTTTCAGCGCCGAATTGTTTAAAGTAGACCCTTCCATGTTCAAACTCGGACGACTATATTTTCATGTTATAGGATTTTTGGAATATTTCTATAACTCACAGCTAAACAATGCAGATTTCAGGTGAGACAGCTCGTTACGAGCTGACTCAGCTGAATCTGTATTGTTTGCAAAAAGCTCAATATTGCCTTTGGCGCTGAAAGAGTTAAGTAACAAGAAAACAGTTTACAAAGAGCCAAATCTCGAGCTACTGTACACGCACTAATTAATATCTGATAGTTACATATATGCAATAATTATGCATGTATGAAAACACTCATATCAAACCAATATGTGCATGCAGGAGATACATATATATATGTTGATTGATTGGGGTTTAACGCCAATCTTTCAGTTATAGGCGGCCAGTTCACCTACTCATATGTTTCCTGTGTTTCTTCACACCAGTACATGTACTCCACACTACATACTTTCCAAGCAACTGGCTGCTTTTCCACATAGACTGTTAGCCCATTGGTGAAAGACAAAAGACGCTTGTCACAGTGACTTTTGTCAAACGTCGGAAAGAATGTTGGCCGAGCTTGAGTTCGAACTCACAACCCCTGGATTGATAGCCCGCGTCGTTACCGACTAAGCTACTGGGGCTCTGCACATGTACATGTAGGAACATCTTCAACCAGAGAAAAAGCTAGTATATATATAGGGGATAATCAACCGTTTCCGTGTCATATGAAACTGGGATGTTATCAGGTTTACAAACGAGATCAAAGAACAAGTTTCTTCTTATTTAATAACGTCCCCAATTGAGTGTAAGATTTTGAATCAGGTATCTCTCTCTTTTGAGTTTTAAAGCAATAACAAATACGTGACTTAATACTTGCATTGAAACGGGGTTTACAAGAGGCGACGCATGTGCTCTTGTTATTACAAGTTGACATCATTTGCGTGACTTCATACAAAACAGAATTGCAGTTCTTCATGGGCGATGTTTTGATTGGATTAAAACTGACCACGTGACTTAAATTGACTTCCTTCTTTTTATACATGTACGTTTGTTAGAATAGTATAGGCGAAGCATCTATATATTAACAAGGACACTAAATTGTAACAGGGCTACACATCGGCAGCTTTCTATATATTGCAAATATATTGATGAAGACAGATACGTCTCTCCTGAGGCCGGATTGATGGATGTATCGACATAGACCATGGATGCTTTCTTGACTGACGCCTCTAGTATATTATTAGGTTTTAGCGAAAATAATGAATACGTCTAGGACTTGACTAATCGTGCAAGTAAAACGTCAATATCCAATTAACTACAGTTATGTGTGGCTCATGAGTTTCAATTTCAATATATATCCAAGCAATCCCTGGAAAAGCCACTCTTCGAAAAAATAATCAACTGAAATCATCAATTAACTGTATAACGTATCAAAACGGCACCTTTGATGACCAAAACTCTCTTCATGGCAACACTTATACCAATCTCATTAAAACCAGACCTTAACATTACTGCCGTTGCAACACAAAATTAGATTTGATGACTGCATATTACAGTCTCAGATTAATGTTTGTGTCTCCCAATCAAATTGTCGCCTACAAGATCGTTAGGCATCAACATGGGGAGGTAACCCGTATACTAAACGAGGAAGAGAAGTGACGATTACCGAGTGTTAAGACTGTATAGAATATTTAAATGTGCAGGGTCAAATCGAGCCGTTCTTTTAGTCGGTTTAATCAAATCCAATATACGTACAGCGAAGTAATTGGTCTGATTCAATGAAGTTGAATCTATACATTCTCCTTAGTTGCTTCTTTAATCGCATTAATCTATTCAGAGCAATAAATGTAAAGGGCAATGTTTCTTTGTCCTCAACCGATGATGCTATGGAAATGTTGAATTGTATAGTGTACAGCAGTTTCGCAATCATTCTATTGGTTTGTTTGTTTAGTGTTTTACGCCACTGTCAACACATGTTCAGTTATATCCCAATGTGTCCTGTGTAAGTTACCAGTACTTCTGTTACATTCACCCTGACACCAGCCAGCGAGTCAGTCGTAATGCTTACCTCACATTCATGAGCACCAATGGGATAAAGCAATGTTTCTGCTTGTATGGGGGGGGGGGGGGTATCCAAAAGGACTAAAGGACTAATGTCAATTGTCAGATTGGTAATGATTTTTTGCTCAGGCGTGTGTTATGTGAATGAAGTCTATGTTACACCATCCGATCAAGCTAACAGTGCAGCAGTAATTCCGAGTGATCGTATAATTTCAACTACACGGTTATTTTGAAAGCCAAATCCTATCCAGGAGATGGTTCGAGTTAAACTTAAATGTCTCGACCTCGGCTTGGAAACTGAATATGTTGACGCCCGGTTCAAATTTAAAATGCCTAAATCTCCCTAGATAATCTGTCTCAATGAACGACATTAACACATTACTCTCTATAATTCAATTGTATAAGATCTTCAACAGTTTAAAATTAAATTTCACAGATCAAATAGAGCATTCGAAAGCAAGCGGCTGTCTGAGTGTATTATATATTGTCTGTCCGCTTACGGCGAAAAGGGATTTTGTGAAATATGAAGTCGTGAATACACTATTTTCGGTTAAAATCGCAAAAATTGCCTGCCGCAAAGAAAACAATTTCATAATTAATGCAGCTCTATATCTTATCTCTTTTAAAATAAAACAAATAATAAGTGATTGGCAGGGGGTTTAACGCCGTTTCCAATACTTTTTCAGTGATATCACAGCGGCAAGTTCACCTACCTACATGTATATGTTTTCTGGCTCTCTCACACGAGTAATCCACACAGCAGTCTTTCTAACTTCAGGCTTCTTTTCAACATTAACAAATAAGACAAAGAAACACACACCTAATGCAACAAAACAAACGTCTCGCGTGGCTCATCCCATTCACCTTTCTTATCTCCTAAGCCGGTAATATAGTGATGAGGTTTTGGTAGGTTACGTTGAATGTGATAATTAGCTAAAGAAGATCACTTGCTAGATAGTACGTAATATAGAGGACTTATAACGACATACGACATGAAGCTGGAAACCGGAAATTTGACTGTAAAATTATATGTTGTAATACGAAAATGCGTTCTGATGTCATTTTCTGTTTGTAAGTTACTGATCCTTTTGTTTAATTGATTGATTGATTCGGGCTTAACGCCGCTATCAAAATGTTTATACGTTTGTAATTTACTGAAGGGTTTAACGCCATTTTCAACAAATTTTCAGTTCACCTATCCATGTGTTACCTTGCTTTCAAACACCAGTCCTCCTTACAACAGTCTTCTTTCCAAGCACCTGACTGGTTTTCCACTTAACATGTTAGCCCATTGCAGGAATACGAATGACACTTGTCGCATTGGCATTTGTTAAACGTCGCAAAAATGTTAGCCGAGCTGGGGTTCAAACTTGTATTTGGATTTAAATGATCTCTGCGTCGTTGACAAATATCGAGCGCAATGAAATGTGAAAGTAAGAGAGTAGTGTTAGTTCAATTGACCAGATGCTTAGTAATACCTGCATTTACATATATAGTTAAAATAAACTTATTACGTTTTAACTAAGGAGGACAAAACAGGGCAAATGGAAGTGATATAAAGAAACCTTAAAAACCCATGAGCACGTGATCATTAATTGCACGATACAACAAACGCCCAGAGTATACAATCGGAACACTCGACAATCGCCGCTTCTCTATATAGTGTATTCATATAGGTTATATTACCAGTTTAAACCGAAATATTTGGTAAGCGACTCTTTGATAGGCTGTCGCAAAGGTCAATCTGAGACGACCTTTATTGGGCAGTCGTCAGATCTATATACGAGCTAGTGTATTTTAGTTCTGGTTTTAATGAGATTGCCAACAGGCTTAACATCAACCCCATCTTAGGACCCGCGGTCGTTGACTAGAGTGTTCAATGTTCGCCTTTAATCCTTTCCCACACACATACGCTTTCTGACGCCTTTGAAAACATGGTGGCAAAATGTGAAATTTCTCATTACGAACAATTTTACCTTTTGCCACAATGTTTTAAACTCTATTTAATAATAGGACTTTCATTTATTGAAATGTTCACATTTTTGCCAAGATGCTTACAATGTCGTCTGCGGCAGATATGTCGTATGTGGAAAGGGTTATAATAATAAGTTTAATCAGAGATTCAACAAGACCCCAAATTGCTAGAATTGGATAAGCGCAGTCGTGATTTATAGCGATATGCTAACAATTGAAAGACAACATCTATGTTGTACGTCATCCGGGTCTTTCGAAATTTGAGAACGCAATCTCAGCTTAAAAGGGTTTAAACAAAGAGTTAATTTCTAAAACATTTAAAACCTGCGAAATAAAATTCTTATGTAAATATTGGTATTACATTACGTCGTAAAACGTTACTGTTCACAAAGTAATATCTCTTTGAACTCATCGTTCATTTCATGAAGTAGGTGGATGTATTACTGTGGACTTACCTTATAAGGGGCATGACACACAGCGACATGCCGGAGCTAGAAATGTTGCCACTTCAAAACTATTTGATTAATTGTAAGTAGCAAAATAGGAAGGTAACAACATGCAGAACACTTAATAACCTTTAAAATAAATAATCATGTCACAGACTATGGTATAAAATTAATACGGGGTGCAATGAATAGTTGATAAATTCCAGTTTATTCCGGATTTTTTCTTATTTTATTGCTTAATTTCGTCTGGTTGACGCTTCTCACTATTCGAGTATTTTTGTCCCACTGTTAGTCATGCTCAGTCTTGCATAACTGCAGAACCTCGCAGATTTTATATGACAACATATGAAGTGATCGAAAGATCGGTGCGAACCGTCGATCAATAAAGATATATTGAGAAGACGCAACACAATCTTAGTCGTCATCAATCTTCAAATCCCCAATCGTAAGATATGTTGTAAGATGACAAAAAACATTATTTCAAAGTTCCTAGACCCCGGGAGATAGGACTCTCCAGACAATTTACAGTTTTAGGATTTATGTCTGAAAAAATTAACTATTAACTCTACATAATTGATTTTTCAAAATAGTTACGTGTAAAATGTCAGCAAATAAGCAAAAAAACATCAAAAAGGACTAATGTCAATTATGTTTCGACAGATTGGTAAAGATTTTTTTTGCTCAGGCGTGTGTTATGTTAATGAAGTCTATGGTACACCATCCGATCAAGTTAACAGAGCAGCAGTAATTCCGAGTGATCGAATAATTTAAACTACACGGTTCCTATCAATCTATTAAGCGCTTTATTTGAGTCATCGCAGGTTTGGGCTATTGTGGGTTCACTGTATTTGCATCTGAGTCTGACGTTGCGCACACATTGTCAGAAAGTAGAGTGCATTGCATAGGTTCAAGTTGGCATTTCTAGGCAGTGTTTATCATCTCGAGGGCTTGGCGTGAAACGATTGTAACTAAAATTTGTATTTTTTGTGGCGATTGGTTGACAATCGCCACAGTGCTACCAAAACAACAACAACGAAAATTTTTTTATATAGTCGTATTTGAACAATCGGTTGGATATTTCTGCAAAGGCAATTTACTCACTTCCGTTAAACCGCCATATATATATATAGTTCCATCAGTGATGCAGGCACACGATTAATAATGATAATGTTAGTGCTACTTTGATACCGGATTGGTACTAATATTTGAGATTTATCGAGAAAATATCTAAATAGAGTTAAACTATTTACATATTATCTTTCTTCATGTTTGGGCAGATAATAAATATCATCGGGCGTCTTGGGTACGCTATGCAGAGTATCATGATACTCCTGTGCCTCGTTTTATTTTTACTGTAGTCAACCGTAACCTTTTGACCTTTAACCTGATTCGGCAGGAGTTGGTTGTACTCTGATTATCTTCGTCATGATTTGGCAGATAATAAATATCATTGCGCGTTCTGCCTTGCAAATAACGACAACTCTGGTGATACTCAAATCTGGAAATTCCAAAAGGTTCTATAAATAGCTCGCGAGACCAAAAACCAGAAAAGCTTGTAAATCTCAATATTATAAACGCTTTATTTTGTACTTGTTTAAATATATGAAAGCGTCTAGATAATAAGACTGGTTTACAAAGGTTTAAAGGACACACGATGGCAGTGTGTACACACGTTATGTATACACGTCTGCACGTTCTAGAGTCAATTAGCAAGCAATGCTGACAGTGTAGCCTAATTGAGTTTGAAGATCTAGCATTATAATATATGCCTATATTTTCATAAATTAAACAGTTTGGCAAATAGTGAAATTGTGCTTTTGGAGCATGTTTTGTGTTTGTTTTTGCACTCACATTATTCGAAGCAGTTTAACAACCTCAGAGACATATAAATACACTGTGACAACCCTCAATCATGCAATGTGAAGGGACTAAATTGAACAGACCTGTTTAATATCGGACATAATTGAAACAAACACCAAACTAATGGATACTGTTTTCTCTCCTTTCTTTAGTCATTTCTAAAGTGTAAAATATATTTTATCTTAATATGGCCTAACGACCTGGTGATAAACATGTGATTACCCAAACAATTTAGATTACAAATAGTCATTCTAATGAGCTAAAACGGTAGTCTATCGAATACCAACTAGATTTTTCATAACTTTGGAATGGCCTAATTTTGAACACATCATGACCAATTTCAGAACGTAACTAAATAATCACCAAGACAACATTCTGGCAAACTAACATTATTCTACTGTCAAAAGATGCAGGGTTGATACATTCTCAAATATACCCGCACCAGAGTCATCGCAAGCCCTACACCGATATACTGCTTGTTACTTTGCAGGATTTTCCATACGATCGCCACTACAGTGCCATTGGCGCTTTGATTTTACCAAGGTTAATCACCTCGCCATAAATTCTTTATAAGCGTTAAATCATTTTTCTTGGTAAACAATTGTAAATTGTAAGATCGAGCAATGGCACCTACATTTGCATTGTTTACAAAGGGGTCAAAATTGCCCCTAAATCAGGGTTTTCAAAATAGGTTTTTAGTTACAACCGTTTCACTCCAAGCCCTCGAATTCCAGTCAACATACTCAGTCTTATCAGTAGATGTATCCACAAGAGTCAAAGTAATATCCTCACACGCGTGTGTAAAGTAATGTGTGAAAAGTGTAGACCTATACTGTTCACAAAAGCCAACTCGTACATTTTTAAGTGTACAGACTCAAAATGAATAATCAAGTGATGCTGGGGATTGAGAAAATGTGTCGACCTCGACTTGGAAACTGAATATGCTGACGCCGTGTTCAAATTTAAAATGCCTACATCTCCCTAGATAATCTGTCTTAATGAACGACATTTCAATGGCACCTAAATTTGCATTGTTTACAAAGGTGTCAAAATTGCCCCTAAACCAGGGTTTTCAAAATAGGTTTTTAGTTACAACCGTTTCACTTCAAGCCCTCGAATTCCGGTTAACATACTCAGTCTTATCAGTAGATGTATCCGCAAAAGTCAAAGTAATATCCTCACATGCGTGTGTAAGTAATGAGTGAAAAGTGTAGACCTACACTGTTCACAAAAGCCAACTCGTACATTTTCAAGTGTACAGACTCGAAAGGAATAATCAAGGGATGCTGTGGATTGAGAAAATGTCTCGACCTCGACTTGGAAACTGAATATGCTGACGCCCGGTTCAAATTTAAAATGCCTACATCTCCCTAGATAATCTGTCTCAATGAACGACATTAACACATTACTCTCTATAATTCAATTGTATAAGATCTTCAACAGTTTAAAATTAAATTTCACAGATCAAATAGAGTATTCGAAAGCAAACGGCTGTCTGAGTGTATTGTATATTGTCTGTCAGCTTACGGCAAAAAGGGATTTTGTGAAATATGAAGTCGTGAACACAATTTTTGGAAAAATCGCAAAAATTATCTATCACAAAGAAAACTATTTCACAATTAATGTAGCTATATATCTAATTTTTTTAAACAAACAAATAATTAGTGATTGGCAGGGGGTTTAACCCCGTTTTTCAGTGATATCACAGCGGCAAGTTCACCTACCTATATGTTTTCAGGCTCAATTATCTCTTTGAGCTCACCTCATGCAGTAGGTGGATTTATTTCTGTAGAATTGCCTTATAAGACACAAAGCGACAAGACGGAGCTAGACATGTTGGAACTTAAAACACATTGGATTTGTTGTAAGTAGCGTAGAAAAGTAACAAAATGCAGAAAACTTAAAAACCTCTAAAATAAATAATCATGTCACAGACTTCGTAGTACAAAATTAACAGATCCACCACGGGATGCAATGAACGGTTGATAAATTCAGGTTTATTCCGGATTTTTCTTATTTTATTGTTTAATTTCGTCTGGTTGACGCTTCTCACTATGCGAGTATTTTGTTTCCACTGTTAGTCATGCCCAGTATTGCATAACTGCAGAACCACGCAGTTGTTATATGACAACACATATGAAGTGATCGAAAGATCGCTGCGAACCGTCGATCAATAAGGATATATTGAGAAGGCGCAACACAATCTTAGTCGTCATCAATCTTCAAATCCCAAATCGTAAATTTCAAAGTTCCTAGACCCCGGGAGATAGGATTCTCCAGACAATTTTACAGTTTTAGGATTTATGTTTGAAAAATTAAAGATTTTCTCGACTGTGTAAAATGTCAGCAAATAAGCAAACAAACAGCTGGCCCCAAAATTATAAAACTATAATCTGTTCTCGGAATTTGTGCTCAAGTATATGATTTGTCAGAATAAAAACATATTATTGAATCTGACCAATCAGATTAGCTGTTGCATAAAGCATAACGTTAATATCTGAGTGCATGGAATGTTGTTTACCTCCTCGGTGGAGCCTATTACTGGTTTGTTTGCTCAGGGATCATGAATAAGTGAACTGTCGCCGTGATATAACTGAACTATTGTTGAAAGCGGCGTAAAACCCCAATACAACAAACAAACAAAACACTATATTACGAACTTCATTATTCTAACCATATAAAGATTATAAACCTAGTGTACTGGCTATCCCCTAGGAGTTTATTGTTTTACGGTTATTCTCTTCACAGCGTGGGATCAATTATCGGTAAATCACGGAACCTTACGGAGATTAACGAATATATTGCTTCCGTGGGCAGATAGGATTATCGATATTTAATGATTTAAATGAAGATCGAAATTCTTGGGTACGGGTGTAGTGGTAGAGCGTCCGCGGGGTGGGGGAGGTCAATGAACCGTTGCTAGTAAATACACGCTATAAATCAAATCATCTACAGCAGACGACTTTGTAAAACTCTGGAAAAATTCCCTTAGCTGGCCTCGCGACATATCATGTTCATGTTACAGTTTAATTGGGTAAGGAGTGTCTAAGTTGGGGGATTTGTGTCTCTGTTTGAGACATGACTCTTTCTCTAATATCCATGAATTATAACCGCGCTCCAGGACAGAACCTAAAACATTTAAGGTATTAATGACAAGTAAAGGTTAGAATTTGTATATTTCCGTTCACTTTGTTTGACATGTACGTGGTAACGCAGGTTGGTCGAGATCTAACGGTGTTCTCCTTTAAGCACCGTTCAAATTAAGCTCTCGTATAACTCAGCTTACTCTGCCTTTACCGGGCTAAGTGTTCAAGATATTTTTTTCCTATTGCGGAATCGCTGTTTTCCTGATCCTTTTCCTAATACAGACACTTTTTGGTTCGTCTTCAGTAAACGACTTTTGCAAACAAAAGGCGAGGAAATTGCTCATAATGAAAAATGTCCCCTTTAGTCAAAAACGTTTACAAGTTTATTTAATAATTATACCTTCAGTTACAGACATTGGTCTACTTTTTGGCCAGATGCTAGACAATTTGTTTTTCTGTAGATTGGTTGTACGTGGAAAAAGGATTAATACACTAATCAGGGAGACGGATATATCGAGGGCTTGGCGTGAAACAGTTGTAACTAAAATTGGTATTATTTTACCAAGGTTAATCACCTCGCCATAAAGTCTTTATAAGCGTTAAATCATCTTACTTGATAAAAAATGGAAATTTAGGTGCCATTGCTCATTCTGAGCAATGGCACCTAAATTTGCATTGTTTACAAAGGGGTCAAAATTGCCCCATAACCAGGATTTTCAAAATAGGTTTTAAGTTACAACCGTTTCACGCCAAGCCCTCGATATGTCCGTTCTAAATGGACTTTTTAATACAGTAACCAGGCACTGCCATTGACATTTCCTTACTATAAGATGTTAGTATGGTTATCGTTTCATGTTTCCCTTGACCTACTCAGTGGTTTAAGTGATAGAGCATCCGCCTTGAGTTCGGGAGACTCCGGGTTGGATCCCCGGACGGGACTCTAAACAAATGGTACTATTATCTATCCCCCTTGGCGCTCAGGATTGCGGGGTAAAGCACTACGACTGAACCGCTGGTGTCAAGATAAAAGGTCCAGTAAAACAGGTAACTAACCCAGGAAAACACCGTGATATATAGAACAATTTGTTGAAAGTGGCGTCAAACACATTGCTAAAAAAACTAATCTATAAGCTGTTCGTAGTGTGGTCCGACTTCGTTTGCCTTATGAGTAATTTCCAAGTAGACTAAACCGTATGTGTCCTCATACTGGATCGTTTTGATTACAGGACCAGGGCGAATGTCTAGAATGATAGTTATCATGTTACAGTTCAGAGCTCTAGATAGATAAGGGGCTTCTTGCATGTTATCAAATGCTTATTTGATCCCCGAATCCTATGTTGTGGGTACTCAATAGAATAGTCTCAGTGAGACGATTCTTTTGAGTACCCACAACATAGGGCTTGCTTTTATATTAAGAGAGAAATTGTGGCAAAAAAAGCTGAATACCCCGCCTTATCAGGACCTCTTACAGTTTAACTAACCCTTTCTGACAGCATACTTTGGAAGCATTTAGCGCAAGCTATAGTTACTGTCTAAAAATGATAGAACAATTATTGAATTTATGCTAAATAATGTTGAAAACATTTTGGCAAAATGAGAAATTTCTCATGATGAGAGATTTTTTTTCCATTTGCCACAATGTTTTTAAAAGTCGTCTGCTGCAGAGGCATCAGAAGGCGTCCACATGTAACAGTGGGATTGGTAAATTCTCTAAGGATAGTCTAGCCGGAGAAATGCCGGGTTAAGTACTGATTTTCTCCAATAGTCGCGAACAACCACTGACAATTATCTACAGATTTCATGTCCTTTTACCACGTATATATGTGTTAAAACAGAAGTTTGTGTTATATTAAGAACGACCACCTTGCAGCCCGTGCATTAGAAATGGTATACGTTGTCTTGTGTGAACAGTATAGATCTAGCACACCCTTGTGAATCTACACAGTCTGATCATGATCTACAATAATCACATATGAGGCGTTCCACGAAAAAACCAACATTATGGCCTCTGCGGAATGTATCGACTCGGATCAGCCTGCGCAGTCCGAGCAGGTTAATCCGGGCTGACATATTCCGTCTCAGTGGGATAGAGGTATAAAGTAATTATTCCTGACACAGAAAATCCACAGGAGGCGTAAAGTGTCTAACCGGGTGAACCTGCGCGGCATGCTTAGGTTGAGCAGGGTCGATACTTTACGCAGAGTCCACAATGTTGGTTTTCTCACGGGACGGCTCATATTACACGCAGAAGATTGTTCTGTCAACTTGTGAAGATTATGATGGGACTGATCATGTGGACAGGGTGATCAGAGTCTAGCCAGTTCAGAAAAGTCACCTTGAACATTTCTATCATGCACTGGCTGATTTCGACTGTGAGCCAGACATAATGATATCATTTACACTTACGTTTCATTTATGCAACATTTGCTGATCAGATTCTCAGTCACTTTTAATGAGCTGAATTCTAGGACAGTGTGGAAGCTAAATACTGAGAAATTAGCTGAATTCTAGGACAGTGCGACATCTACAGATTAGAAGTAATGTGAGAAATGAGCTGAATTCTAGCACAATGTAGATTTTCTTTGACAAATTAGCGGAATTATAGCCACAACGTGACATTTGTTTAATATAATTAATGTGAGAAATGAGCTTAATTCTACGACAACGTAATCACTGTATACTAGAATTCATTTGAGAAAGGAGCTAAATTCTACGACAATGTGACAGTATAAAGAATAAATTTGAGAAATGAGCTGAATTTTAGGACACAGACATCTGCAGACTATAATTCATTTGAGAAAGGAGCTAAATTCTACGACAATGTGACAGTATAAAGAATAAATTTGAGAAATGAGCTGAATTTTAGGACACAGACATCTGCAGACTATAATTCATTTGAGAAATGAGCTGAATTCTAGCATAATGAGACCTCTTTATACTAGATTATTTTTGAAAAGAATTCTTCTCATCTCTCAAAAATAATCTAGACTTTCCATATACTAGAATTCATTTGAGAAATAAGCAAAATTCTAGCACAACGTGACAGCTATATGGTAATTCCTTTGAGAATTGAGCTGAATTCTACGACAATGTGACACCTTCAAAACCTAGAATAGATTTAGGAACATACTTGAGACGACATCGTATTTCATCAACTGAGACCCCCGCAAGTTAGAAGTAGATTTATTTGAAATAATTCTAAATCCTTGGAGAATCCGCAGCTAACGACTTTTAAAAAACAAAGCAGCGTGACAAAAGGGGGAATCGCTAATAATAAGCAAATTGTCTTTTCGCCACAATGTTTTCTCAAATATGACCATTACTTATACTTTCATTAAATGATAATACCATATTTCTAAGTCGTTTGCTGCAAACACTGCACGAAAATTGGGATTTCATTTAGAAATAAATTTCCTTAAATTTCCTTAAATTCCGAAATTTACTTGCACATGTGCACATGCGGAAGTAAATTTCGGAATTTAAGGAAATTTACTCTAAATTAAATCCCAATTTTCGTGCAGTGAAATTTGTTGAGTCAGGGAACTGATTGAATGAAAGAAAATCCCCTTTACCTATGGTTATTAACTCTGTCAAAGTTTACATTTTGTCTGATAATCTCGATCTATTATATTATAAGGAAGGTACAAGCACATTTTAAAAGTGTCTAAAACACCTATAACATTTACCCTGAATCACCCCAACATTTGAATACGGATTTCTGAAAAGATTTGAGGAAAAAAGCGAAACTACTCAAAGCGAGAAATATCTCCTTTTCACTTAATGTTTCAATTCTTATATCAAAAATTGACCTTCAATTTTCTAACGGATACGTTTTTTGTCTTCAAGTGCTTTAGAGCTGACGACTGAGGTAATGCAAACAGATGGCGTAATAGGGAGGGCCCACTGGAGAGCAGAGATAATTCAACAGGTAATAACAAAAGATTGATTGTTTGGTGTTTTACGTTGCTTTTAACAACTGTTCGGTTATATTACTGCGTTTCCTTGATAAGTTACCAAGTCCTACAGGTCCATTTATCCTCACAACAGCCTGTCTGTCAGTCGTAATGCTTGACCTTCAACTCTTAGCACTAAGGAGAGCAGCTATTAATACCATTTGGTATGACCCGGCCGGGAATTGAATCCGCGACCTCCCGCTCCCCGAGGCAGACGCTCTACCAATGCACCACCGAGGCGGTAAAGTAGTAAAATAATGCATTGCACTGAGGCTGTACCCTTGTCAAACCAGTCGAGTCCCGGTAGCTCAGTCGGTAACGACGCGGGCTTTCAATCCAGGGGTTGTGGGTTCGAATCCCGGCTCAGGCCACCTTTCTTTCCGACGTTTGACAAAAGTCATTGCGACATTCGTCTTCCACCAATTGTCTAAGTCTATGTGGAAAAGCAGCCAGTTGCTTGGGAAGATTGTTGTGTGAAGTACTGGTGTGAGATAACCAGGAAACACATGAGTAGGTGAACTGGCCGCTTGTCAAACCAACGCGGATGCTTTATTGGATGAGGAATAACGCCGTTTTCAACAATGTTTCAGTCATTTATCGCGGCACGTTCACATTCTCATGTGTTTCCTGGCTTTCCCACGTCAATACGCTACACAAGAGGTTTTCTTTTCCAATACAAGGAACAGGCTGTCGACCAGTTGAAGACGAATGCCGCTTGTCAGTTTAAATGAGTCAAACGCCAGACATAATGTTGACCGAGATGGGGTTCGAACTCACAACGCCTGGATTTAACATCCAGCGTCACTACCGACGGAGCCACCGTGGCTCGGCGCAACGCGAAAGCAAGCTTTATACTTATATCAATACATCATTATTCGATTCTCAGTTATTCCTCATGTGGATCAAGATTGGCATACGCTATCATAAATCAAACTCAAATCAATAGGGGACAATAACATCTGGCAGGTTTTAACCCTTTCATAAATGCGTAAATTCTCCAGCACCCGACTCAGAGACTAACTGAAGAATGGAATATATCCTGTCACGTGTAGCAATTTCGACCCGATAACAGGGTGCCGTATATTTATTTTGACATACGTCAGTTGGTCACGTGATAAGCTAGCGGGCACCTGCTAGCCGGGACTACTTTTTTTTAGCAAGCGTCGCTGTAAATTCTAACTTCAATCGATAAAAAGAGCAAATATCGTCGATAAATTTCTCATTTGTGAATACAAAATTCATGAAGATAGCTGTTTTTTGTGTTGTATTATGTTATAATTTTGAGAACTATTTCTTTCCGCGCATCAATCACGAATGGCTGCTGTTTGTTTATAAAACATGACGTCACAATGAAAGGGATGCAATTCAGTAGGTAACATATTTTTATAATTAAAAATAAATGCAACAGGATAAATAGAATAATAGGTTGGTGCCGTGGATTGATAAAGTTTATCTGGCTCGGCACCGTAATTTATCGGATTCGCCTTCGGCTCACCCGATAAATTACTCCGCCTTGCCAGAAAACTTTCTCAATCCACAGCACCAACCTATTATTCTCTATATATCTACTGTAAAATGTTATTATTGAGTAAAGTTGAAAACATTCTGGCAACAAGCGAAAATGCACATGATGTTTTTTCAAAATTCTTCTAGGTATGAAGAAAAGGTTTAAACATGTTCTCATTTCTTGCCACATTTAAGTGATGTTGTTTTCAAAATTCTAACCTGGTTTGGTTCGTTCATATTTAATGGGACTATTTCCGAAATAAAGCCTATAGTTTTATTGATAAGAAAAGGAAGACTGCATGCTGGTTCCGAAACTATAAAACATTGAAAACGTTCTCTGCGCTCAGAAATAAAATCTATGCCCCATATAAATGTTTTTCAAATGTCAATGTCGAGGTTGATTTGCTTCTGACCTCAGATACATTGATCACAAAACGCGTTAACCCTTTTCATCATACAAAAAATTGGCAGCAGACGTCTTTGAAAACATCTAAATAAGTAAACAGATTAAAAAAAAAAAATCAAAAAAAAAAAATCATCATTATTGAATAGAGTTGAACGCATTGTGTCAAATAGAGTAATTGTTCATTTTGAGCAATTAATCCGTTTGCAATACTGTTTTCAAACATCGTCTGCTGCAGATGCATGATAATGCGTCTGCAAGTGGGAAAGGTTTGACCTTTATAGTTTTAGAGCATTTCAATGTCAACCACTATAAATAATCTGTTTCGATTCTGGATTCGTCATTGTTATATACTAGACGTAATTCGATCTTTAAATGGGAGAAAATTAATAATATCAGATGAAAAGCAAAGACTGCAGATATACATCATTGAATAATAAACAAGACAGTCAAGATGGCTTTATATCTGCCCGACTAATGGCATAGTAACAACAACAACAACAACAACAAAAAAAATCATCATTATTGAATAGAGTTGAACGCATTGTGTCAAATAGAGTAATTGTTCATTTTGAGCAATTAATCCGTTTGCCATACTGTTTTCAAACATCGTCTGCTGCAGATGCATGATAATGCGTCTGCAAGTGGGAAAGGTTTGACCTTTATAGTTTTAGAGCATTTCAATGTCAACCACTATAAATAATCTGTTTCGATTCTGGATTCGTCATTGTTATATACTAGACGTAATTCGATCTTTAAATGGGAGAAAATTAATAATATCAGATGAAAAGCAAAGACTGCAGATATACATCATTGAATAATAAACAAGACAGTCAAGATGGCTTTATATCTGCCCGACTAATGGCATAGTAACATATGTGTTACTGCTTGACTTGAGATAAAATTGATCGTGAGGGGGAAAGAAAATGCAAGTAAGTTTTTTGTAATAAGTGAATTATAATTATAAACACGCCACGGAAAGCACAAAGTAACAAGTTATTTAAATCAACAACGAGCACCGGTAGCTCAGTCGATAGCGGCCCGGGATGTCAATCCATGGGTTATAAGTTCGAACCCAAGTTCGGCCAACATTCTTTCCGACGTTTGATTTTTTGTTTGTTTGTTTGGAGTTTAACGCCGCTTTCAACAGCTTTGGTCATATCACGGCGGTCAGTGCACCTACCCATGTTTTCCTGGCTTTCCCAAACCAGTACTTACACAACATTCTTTCGAAGCCACTGACTACTTTCTCACATAGATCAGAGGTGAGAGGCAAAACATCGCCCGAAAGAATGTCGCCGCATCCGGGTATCGAACCCGTGACCTCCAGATCACGAGTCAGATACGCTACCAATTGAGCTACCCGGCCGGGTCCCGACGTTTGACATAAGTCACTGTGACAAGCGTCATTCGTCTTTCACTAATGACCTAGCAGTCTGTGTGGAAAAGCAGGCAGTTGCTTGGAAAGTATGTTGTGTGGAGTATTGGTGTCAGAACACCAGGAAACATATGAGTAAGGGAACGGGTCGCCGTGATATGACTGAACAATTGTTAAAAACGGCGTTAAAGGGACTGAATCCCATATGAGAAAAAAGCGAAAAAAAAAAGAAAATTGTAAACAATTGCTATTACCTTGATGTTTTTGCATGTAAGGCATTGAGATTTGCTGACTGATGTACTACAATATATGCGCACTATTAATATTGCGGAGATTTTTCGTTATTTTGCATTGTAAAATCTACTGGGTTAGTAACCCAGTAAATCTAAAAATATCGCTGTATATTTATCACGTGATCACCAAATTCCGAATTGACAATCTCCTTCGCAGAGTTGTCGTTCCTTACACTCACGCATACATGAATGTAATGAGTCGATAGTGTTAAAAAATGCCGAATTGAATCCCCAAATTCAAATGAGCAAGAGGAAATTCCACGATATTTTTAAACGGGAAAACACGGAGCGGACGTTTTTTTAACTGCTTATTTCCTATGAAAAAATGAAAAACAAGACTTGTACGACCTTCTACAACATTCCGTTACATATATATCGACGTATTTTGGATTAATTAGCATAAGTATAAAATATAACGATTTTGGACCATTATGGTGTTCAGTCCCTTTAAACCCAAACAACTTTTTGAATTATACACAAGATAGTCAACAAGGCTATATATCCGCCAGCGTTATGGCATAGTAGCAAAAGATGTGTTACTGCTTGTCTTGAGATAAAAGTTATCGAGAGTGGGGAAGATACTGCAAGTAGGTTATTTGTAATAAGTCAATTATAATTATAAACAGGCCATGGAAAGCACAAAGTAACACGTTACTTAAATCAACAACGACGGCAGCTAGCCCTAGCTCCTGGCGGCTATGTATTTAGTTGGTAACCACGTAGCACACGACGTGTTTGTTTGCTATCTTCAAAGACTTAACGTATATATTGTTCAAATAAAAACCGAATCCATAATTAATTTTACGATCAATAATGTATGAAGGTTATATATTCCATAAGCACACATGATTGCCTCATGGTCTTTCGATGGAATTATAATCTATTAACATATTGGGTGGTTCAAATACTCGGATTTTTTGTTTATTAACCCTATCCCACATACAACTCATTTGACGCAGACGACTTTAAAAAACATAGTGACAAAAACCTGAACAATCTCCATAAAAAGAAAGCTTAATTGTTAAATAGAGATGAAAACATTATGGCCAAAGGCGTAATTGCTCATCATGGAAAAGGATAATATGGACTGTAATAGCCAAATATAATAATACATTCCAAAGGTGGAATACACAAGAGATATGAAATAATTTCTAAATGTTGTTTTATGGTGTCTTAATTGAATAAACTCTTCTGAATCATCGACTCTACTTCATCGTTTAACTGCCTTAACCATTTGTCCATATATATACATGTACATTACTTATGTAGCAGACGACTCAGAAGGTACCAAGATAAAATGCGGCAAAACTTAACGAATGCCAATAATTATTAGATAAAGTTGAAGCATTTACACTCGTTTGGTGCAGATACATCCAGAGAACTAGATAAGGAGGAGTGGTCTTTTCCTATCCATATCTCCCTTATGACTCCACTAAAACCTATGTTGTGGGTACTCAAATGAATCGTCTCACTGAGACGATTCTTTTGAGTACCCACAACATAAGGTTTGAGGGTCAAATAAGGATTTGGGGGATGTGAAATACTATTCTTATCTAGAGCTCTGTACATCAAAATGCATCTTCATTTGTGAAAGGGTTAGACAAAGAACGCCCACTATACTAGAAATATTATAAGTTACGTTCCAGAAATGGCGTACCAGAGTGATCTGTATATCAAAAATATTGTTTATGTCATTTAAATTAAATAAACTATACAGAAAAATCGACCCCTGCGATATCGTATGTCTGCATTGCATTTACCCTTTTTTTTCCCCACTAGTAATAAACCTGTAACAGTCGATTTTTTCAAACATCTAGGCCAGCATTTGGAAAATATTTTTAATAAATGAATGGTTAATTATTGAATATATTATACCAAATGTTAATAAGAAGACACTGCTTATGGTGAACACGTTCTCCTTTTGTAAGCATGTTTACACAAGTTGTCTGCTGAACATGCCCAAAAATGCAACTACTTGTGGAGAGGGTAATACCGTTCCCTGATCACACGGTAAGCTTCTTATTAACCCTTTACAACTTATAACAGACGCTTTCTGACGCCTCTATAGCAGCAGACGTTTGAAAACATTGTGACAAAAGGAGAAATTGCTTAAAACGTGCAACTTCTCACTTTACTATAATGTTTTCTACTCTTAATATTTATTATACATGTACTTATATTTATAGAGAAATTCCATCGTTTTGCTTCGATGTTTTCAAAGTCGTCTGCTGCAGATGTGATATATGTGGGAAAGACTTTAACAATTGTGGACATAGAACAAATTGACAACAATTAATTTGTTTCCCTTTTCTTTTTCAAATGTTACTAGCTCAAATTGAAAGCGATTTTGTCCCGTTTTTTATATTTTGTATTTACATTATACTGTTCAAAAGGTTTTGAGTTGAGAACTTCATGTTATAAGTTAACAGAGTGCTATACATACGTCAAGGTTTTAATTAATTAATATATCATGATTGGAACGATTAATGCGAAATGGGAATTGTCTATGGTTATATCATCTGCATCAGCGAATCGAGGAATGATATAGCTTCTTTATCACATGACAATGCTTGTATCCGATCTAATATACTCATTACGTATTTCTTTGTATGTAAAGTGTGTAATATTACATGACCGAATCAGTATTTTTGTATTCATCCGTGAATGTTTACAAAATGGCCGAGAACGTGTAGCCGGTAAACACAAACGTCACGATAGATGGACGAGGTAAAGGGACCATTATCAGTAATAAAAACATTTTTTTTTGTGATTAGTTTTTTAAGGATTACATGTTGGGACTATTTTCTGACCGCGAAAACCCGATTTTTTTTGTGTGTTTCGTCATGTGATAAAAAGAATCTGACTGTCAATGCCGAGGTCACATCATCGATATTTTGGTCTATGTTTTCCATTAACAAATGTTTTGACCTCGTTTAAAGCGACTGAACTCCAGATACCCAACTGTCGAAAAAAAAAAAATCCAATTTTAAGAAAATAAGTGTTATTTTTGTATTTGGTGCATTAAAATATGATAACTGACATATTACATACCCCTATAATCGGTGAGATTTTCTTGTTTTCGATACTTTTTCCATCGCAAATTCTACCCTGTCAGTAACGGGGTAAGTATTTTTAAATAGGAAACCCCTTCGTAGTGACAAATGAAAACGACTCAAGTTCACTTTATTGATAAAAAAAACACGATACTTTTTCTACCCTGGTTTTACTTGGATAACATAAAGAATAACATTAAGGGCGAATTCGATTTTTTTTTTTTTTTTTTTCGTGCCATCTGGATTTCAGTCGCTTTAATAAAACTTTATATGAAATGACAACTCATATCAGATGCTTTATGAATTTCATGCCAAACACACTGATCGCACAGCTGCAAACGTCAACGACACAATTAAACCTCAAGACATACTGATGTGTATCTGTGTGTTTACACAAAACGTTCTAGATCTATAGATCAGCAATGAATGTATTATTAAATTCGACGAACAGTGAATTTCATAAGATGGAAATAAAACAAGATGATTTTGAAACATCAAAAGACCCATGACTAACAAACAAGGTAAATGCCAAGGTCACATCATCGATATTTTGGTCTATGTTTTCCATAAGCAAACTGACTGACAAATAAGGCAACTTGATATATCCCCGAGTCTTTGATTGCGAGAGCTAACTAATTATTTGTTCAGAAGATGTTCAAGAATTTAAGATTTGTGAGTTTTGGAAGTGTCCTATATTGCCACCGCAGTGGTTTGACAAACACGTTTCAACTAGACACGAGCGTACAAAGTGTTGCATGGTATACTAGGACATGGTATATGCTGAGTAGACATGAATATTCAATTATATTCTTCAAGGGCTTAGCAAATAAAGTCAATAATTATATAAGCCGAGACAGTACAGAATTACCAAACACAACTGCACTGGAATAAAGCTATTAAACGTTTTAAAGGGTACTTTTTCGAAATCATAAAACGTATTATTCCGCTTAGTTTGATTTCCATAATTAGTCATTCTTGGTGTTGACAATACAATACAATACAATACAATACAATGACCCTTAACATGTACAGTTGAACCATTATAATGAAAATATAATTGAATTAAATTGCTTTTTTAACAAATGGTAAATATAAACAGAAATTGTGTAGATCGTTATGTGGTTATTTGAGCCCATCATTCTATAAAAGGCGTCCTAAGACTTGTTGGAACACAGATGAGCGGGTAGGTAGATGAATATAACATCCTCGTATAGTTTACAATGAATAAACGCATGATATTCATTTTCCAAAACTTCTTGATTTGTCTGTATTAGGCAATACTGGCAAATCCGAAGCTCTCTCTGTATTCCAGAATGTCTACCAACTTCAATGTTTAGTTTGTGTTTTGTGCACCTGAATTTAACCAACGATTTTCTCAAATGAAATGGTAGAGAACATGTAACATACCTTTCTACATTAAGACGAGTTTTAAACTGTGTATAGTGAAAACATTTAGTAGGTGTCGACACCACTATGCCAAGATTGTTTACAACAGTCTATAACACGTTGTTTAAAGTGGTATAGAAACATATTTATGTGCCATATACCTTGGGAAATCCAAACAAATGCAAAGCCGTATTTGTATGTAAGTTTCAAATATTTCTGGCCCAATTCATTCGTCCCTTATCATCGTGTGCTTTTAGCATCACACAGCAGTTTCTAGGATACCGACGGCTTGGCATTTGTATGAGACGACACCGGTATGCTATGCATATATTATGTATATAGTGGATATCTACCGCATTCTCTAAGGGCCATTAGTTAAAACTTATTTATTTTACATAGATTGCGAAACAAGCTTTAAGCTTATACTAATCATGCTCGATATTTGCTTCCTGGATAATCAACCAGTACTCGCGCCGTTTGTGTGGTCACATCCCAAAAGCAGAACCCGCTAATCACGGGATCGAACCATGGACCTTTGGAACAAGAGACCGACGCTCTTAAGGGCCATTGAATCATTTACGGTACGGAATAGTCCTAAAAATGATCTACAAAAGCTGGTTTGTACTGATTATATCTGTTCAGAAAATTCATAACCCCATATCTCATCCCCATAACAAAGGACGGTTGCAACCATGGTATCAAACAATTTAAAAATATCCTGGTGATCAAATTATCCGAAATTTCGTCGGTATGTATGTATGGCCATTATCGATTTTCGGGCTTGCACTGCTAAAGTATCTTAGCACGTGTCCATATCAGTTTTAGGGTAAATAAGAGTCCCAAATAGTTATAAAAAGAGACAGATTCGTTAAGACAATGTTGCGTACTGATAGAATATATCTGTTGAAAAACACAAATGAACAAGGCTGGTCCTATATCGCTGGTTTTGTAGAACTTAAATAATGTTCAATGTTCTAACTCGATACATATTATGAAAACTTGCAAAACTAGAAATATCACTGAAGGTGATAAATACCCCCAAAACAGCACCTTGACTCAAAATATGGCTTCCGACTGACCAACAAAAGGGCCATAACTTTGTAAAGTAACATGCAATTGTAAAATCTTTATGATATGCACATCTCCTCTTGGTATAGAAGCTTCATGTACAATTTTATTGAATTCCACCCAGTGGTTTGTAAGAAATAGGCCGGACAAAATATGGCTTCGGACAAAATATGACCAACAACTTAATAAGTAAAAGGGCCATAACTCTGTAAAATAACATGCAATTGCAAGACATTTAGGGTATGCACATCTCCTCTTGGTATAGAAGCTTCATGTAAATCTTTATTGAATTCCACCCAGTGGTTTGTAAGAAATAGGCCGGACAAAATATGGACAAAATATGACCAACAACTTAATAAGTAAAAGGGCCATAACTCTGTAAAGTATCATGCAATTGTAACCCCTTTAGGATATGCACATCTCCTCTAGGTATGGAAGCTTCATGTACAATTTTATTGAATTCCACCCAGTGGTTTGTAAGAAATAGGCCGGACAAAATATGACCAACAACTTAATAAGTAAAAGGGCCATAACTCTGCAAAATATCATGCAATTGTAACCCCTTTAAGATATGCACATCTCCTCTTGGTATAGAAGCTTCATGTAAAATTTTGAATTCCACCCAGTGGTTTGTAAGAAATAGGCCGGACAAAATATGGACAAAATATGACCAACAACTTAATAAGTAAAAGGGCCATAACTCTGTAAAATATCATGTATGCACATCTCCTCTTGGTATAGAAGCTTCATGTCAATTTATTGAATTCCAAAATATGGCTTCCGACCGACCGACCGACCAACAAACCGACTGACCGACCGACCGACCGACCGACCGACCGACATAGTGACTCCTATATACCCCCCAAAACTTTGTTTTTTGGGGGTATAACTAGTGTTTCAAACCGACCTATACTTTTGGTCAAGAAGATTTTATATATATATATAAGGAAAGCAAGCTCCACCCCCTGGCTGCCATAAGTCCAAAATATGTTTAACAATCTCAAGGAACAGATTACTTTTTTTTCAAATCGGGTCAGTGCATTTGTACAAGATGATTCTTTAACGTTTTCATTTCATATTCATAAAAAAACATGCTCCACTTTCAGTAGATCGTAATAATTTCCACACATCTTGGTACAGGGTCCCCCAAGTAACATTTGTCTCAAATGATTATCAAATCTGACCAGTGCATAAACAACATATAAGAAAGAAACGCCCCATCCCCTAGCAGCCATGTTTTGCAACGGATCGAAATAATTTAAACGATCTTGGAGCGTCACCCAATTACATATTTTTTGTTAGTTAATACGGGCAGAACTATTAGACAGGAATATTGTGAAATTTCCCTCTTTCTGGTACCTGAACAACATAAGTTCTTCACGGAGTAAAAAATTATTTTGAAATTGGTCCATTGGTTAAGGAGGATAAGTTGTTTGATAACGGACAGACAGACAGAGAGACGACGACGTAAGCCGGACGGTGAGTAGTCACAATTGCCCAGCTCATACTTCGTGCTCAGGTGAGCTAAAACACATTGAAGACTAAGATTACACCACATGTATTTTTGTTGTCCAATCGCATATACCAAGCTCTCAATTGTAGTTTACGTTCCTAAGGCAGACTTACGTTTAAGAGCAAAGTAAACACCTTTATATTTCACTAATCCTGCATCTTGCATATTTTACAAGGCCCTACCTACTTATTTCGACACTGTTTATTTGTACAAAAGCATAACATTAAGTACAGATTAAACACCGTAAATATCAACTATTAGTGAACAGCATAGACTCACACACTTCTCTTGTTAGGTATTTCCCACAGTTATATGCAGGAAATAAAATCAAGGCACACATATGGAAAAATCATCTCTATGTTTGAAAGTGTAATTAGTAGATGTAGTTCCAAGCATTATGGCAAAAGAAGAGTGCGCTACAAATAAATAAGTTTTCTTTTTGCCAAAATATTTTATGAAGTCATTTGCTACAAACAAATCAAAATACGTCTGCATGTGGAAAGGGAAAGGGAACTGTAACAACCCCTTGGTGTTTCTAAATGTATATGCTGCCGGCTATTTAAAAAGAAAGTGAGGAACTGGCATTTGAAAATAAACAACTAAAGATGACAACACATTGCATTTTTCATTGGGAACACATTTCGTTTAGCAAACATTACGAATAAAATTAGTATTTTTTTTTAATATTAAAACATTGCAACTTGATGCTGTACCAGATATATCTCTAGCTCATTGCTGGAAGATGGATCCAATTTGTTGCAATGGGTTTTGTTAATTGTCGGTCGGAGAAAACCATCAACAACTAGAAAGGTTGTTTTTATGAAAAAACATATGTCTCCCCATTGCAGTTTGTCAATGACTATTAAAATATTGAACAAGGGGAGATAACTTTGCAACGAAGTAGCCCAGAGTTATAATTCTTGCAAGGTGCACAACTTCACATTGCCATCTATCTATATTCCAAGTTTCAATAAATTCCTTTAAGTACTTTCTTAGTTCTGCTCTGGAGAAAGTTTACACTATTAAAATATTGAACAAGGGGAGATAAATCATAATTATTGCAAGGTGCACAACTTCACATTGCCATCTATCTAAATTCCAAGTTTCAATAAATTCCTTCAAGTAGTTTCTGAGTTCTGCTCTGGACAAAGTTTACACTATTAAAATATTGAACAAGGGGGAGATAACTCATAATTATTGCAAGGTGCACAACTTCACATTGCCATCTATCTATGTTTCAAGTTTCAATAAATTCCTTCAAGTAGTTTCTGAGTTCTGCTCTGGACAAAGTTTACACTATTAAAATATTGAACAAGGGGGAGATAACTCATAATTATTGCAAGGTGCACAACTTCACATTGCCATCTATCTATATTCCAAGTTTCAATAAATTCCTTCAAGTAGTTTCTGAGTTCTGCTCTGGACAAAGTTTTCACAATTAAAATATTGAACAAGGGGGAGATAACTCATAATTATTGCAAGGTGCACAACTTCACATTGCCATCTATCTATGTTCCAAGTTTCAATAAATTCCTTCAAGTAGTTTCTGAGTTCTGCTCTGGACAAAGTTTACACTATTAAAATATTGAACAAGGGCAGATAACTTTGCAACAAAGTGGCCCAGAGTTATAATTCTTGCAAGGTGCACAACTTCACATTGCCATCTATCTATGTTCCAAGTTTCAATCAATTACTTCAAGTAGTTTCCGAGTTCTGCTCTGGACAAACAAAAGTTAAGAAGAAGAAGAAGAACTAGAGATTGTAACTGTAGCAACAGTTACGAACGATTCCCTTGCCATTGTATTGAACAAGGGCAGATAACACAATGGCCCAGAGTATTCGGTAATGCGCTAATACACTTGCGAAAGTACTACTACCTGATTAGGGACACATGTACTAAGTTTCAAGTCTCTATCACTTGTCGTTTGTGAGTTATACAAGTCCGAAAAATCGACCAATCAGAAACGAGTATTCGGTCATGCGCTAATGGCCATGCAAAAGTAGAACTACTTGATAAGAAACACATGTACTAAGTTTCAAGTCTCTATCACTTGTCGTTTTTGAGTTATACAAGTCAGAAAAATCGACCAATCAGAAACGAGTATTCGGTCATGCGCTAATACACTTGAGAAAGTAGTACTACTTGATTAGAATCACATGTACTAAGTTTCAAGTCTCTATCACTAGTCATTTTCGAGTTATACAAGTCCGAAAAATCGACCAATCAGAAACGAGTATTCGGTCAAGCTGAAATACACATGAGAAAGTAGGTCACTTGATTGGGAACATTTGTACTAAGTTTCAAGTCTCTATCTCTTTTCGTTATCGAGTTATACAAGTTCAAATCACCCAATTATTAAAAAAATGAAAAAGGGGAGATAACTTTGCAAAAAAGTGGCCCAGAGTTATAATTCTTGCATGTTGTACAACTGCACAGTGCCATCTATCTATGTTCCAAGTTTCAATAATATCTGACCATTCGTTCACAAGATATGGCTCTGACAAAAATTGATTAAAATATTGAAAAAGGGGAGATAACTTTGCAAAAAAGTGGCTCAGAGTTATCATTCTTGAAACGTTCACATTGCCATCTATCTATGTTGCAAGTTTCGATCAATTCCATCAAGTAGTTCATGAGTATTGCTCTGGACAAAAATTTGGATAGGAGAAAGAAAATAATAATAATAATAATAATAAGAAGAAGAAGAAGAATAATAATAAAAAACAGTAGAAAAACAATACGATTCCCAACTCTGTTGGGGAATCGTAATAACTACAAATACAGCATGTCCCCCCTTTCGGAGAAGGGGAGACATAATGATTCTCACTCAAATCTTTGATTGACATCCCTTCCTTTATACAGCGAATTGCCGTTCCTTTATCATACACCATATCTATTAGAGTTAACGACACTATCTGGCCACTTAAATCTTTTGCCAACTAATTTGTGTTTTTGAAAACATATTTACGTATACTGTAATAAATTGTCTTTGCATTGAAACAATAACGTAGAATCTTGGTAAACTCGTGCATCAATTTATAGAAAACTCAATACTTCACCCAAATACGGGCTATCACGCACGCACACACCACAAATATAGACTGTTTGGAGGTCAGTTCTTCTTATTAATATCAGACAAAAATACTTCAATGCGTATATTGTATATCGAGGGCTTGGCGTGAAACGGTTGTTACTTAAATTGGTATATTTTTACCAAGTTTAATCACCTCGCCATAAAGTCTTTAAATGCGTTAAATCATTATTCTTAGCAATCAATGGCAATTTAGATGCCATTGCTCGTTCTGAGTTTTAAAAATAGGTTTTTAGTTACAACCGTTTCACGCCAAGCCCTCGATATAAGATCTGACCACACCGCAACAAGGTCATCTCAATTTGGTTCTATACATTTAGATCTGTTAAAATTAGCAAGTTTTCAGTTTTCTGTTCAATGAAAAAATCGCATGAAACAATCGAGGCTCGTCCATCATCACATCACTGGCTTTTCTATCTCGACTTATCCCCTTAGATGATGCCTGATGATTTTGTAGATGACAATTTGATTGGCTGATGAAAAGGTCAATCTGAAAAACCTGTAATAGGCAGTCATCACATTTATACGAACGTTCACTATTGCAGCCAACTGTAGGTCTGGTTGTAATATATTATCTCCCTTGCTATGTAGATTCCAATTTGATTGGCTGAGGCAAAGGTCAGTCTGAGACGACTTGTAATAGGCAATCACCACATGCTTACGAGCGTTAACTACTGCAGCTAATTGTAGGCCTGGTTGTAATGAGTTTGGAAATCAATCAACAGCGCACTATGTAAACACTAAACAGCGATGTGTGCAGATGTAACTTCCTGTATTACTACAGTAATTCGGTCGGTTCGCTATTCTTGGCCGTTTAATTGATGTAAAACAAATATTTATCTTGGTAAACCTTTCAAGAAGTTAAGACCTATAGCTATAATGAAGCTCCACAAAAACCTTACTTAAGGATTCTTTTTTAACAATTTTTCCGAATTGAGAAGCATCTGATGCATCTGAAACAGACACATGTTTGTTGCCAGCTAACTTCAATAACAATACCTTTACTTATATAAGTTTTCCATTGTTTTTACACAACCGTCTGCTGCAGTTTTCCTTTGCCTAAGAAAGGGTTAAAGATCGAAAAAATAAACGCTGTTTATGGAGATTGGGTTTTACTTATTTAAGATAGACCAGGTTAGTTTATTGACTTTGGGTTATCAGATTGATTGATTATCGGGAGTCAGCTCTTTCACCTTTCCTCACAAACACAAACGTTTCTTTACTTTGCATCACTAGCTGATTTGTCTTATTATAATTAAGTGCAAGTACACAATATATTTCCTAGGCATGTGTTTTGTCATGTTTTGTTTGATTGCAACAATGGATGGGCCATACCATACGAAGAGGGTCGTTATGGAATTATGTTTACACAGATGTGTTTTATATCGAATACCGAAGTAAGTTCCTATTTGTCGCGTTTGATGTTTGCTTCATCGATGCTAAACCAGTTCACGCGACGAAAGTATGGGCGGATCCCTTATTCAGACCACGCCTGCATCTCAAACTCAGGACATTTGAATCACGAGACAGGCGCCCAATCTTTGAGTTACTATCTTATATAATATGCCTTGGAAGACAGTGGTGCAGAGGTAGAGCGTCGGCCTCTCGTATCAAAGGTCCCTGGTTCGAGTCCCGTGATGAGCGGGTCATGACTTTGGGATTTTTCCACACAAACGGCGCGAGTACTGGTTAAGTCTCCAGGAAGCAGACATCGAGACTGATTAATCTAAGCCAAAGGCTTGTTTCGCAATCGATGTAAAATAAATAAGTTTAAACTAAAATATAATATGCTGTCAAAGAATCAGCCATGACCGAGTTGTAAGCGTTGATGATTTGAAACCGGTGTGGCATGAAATTCGTTCTCCCGTTGTGAAAGTTTTCATTTCGGTGTGCGCATGCGTATGTGTGCACTACCGCTTCCGTTCTGGCGGGCTGTTGTAAAAGTTCTCACTTCTTCAAGATTTAAAATGAGAACACAGACTGAAAACGAGAATCATAGCCTTAGTCACTTCAAGGATCGCTTGCAAAAGGTTTCCTCGACCCCAACAAACGAAATGTTGTTTTCTTTTTATTCGATGTAATTTAAACGATATATCTTATATTTATCTGCGAACATATACCACGCATGAGAACTCCCACAACGGGAGAACACATTTCACGCAACACCGGCGTGGTATCCGGTCTCACTTCTATTGCGCATGCTCACGAGAACTCTCACAACGGGAGAACAAATTTCACGCCACACCGGCGTGGTATCCGGTCTCACTTCTATTGCGCATGCTCATGAGAACTCTCACAACGGGAGAACACATTTCAAGCCACATCGGGCGTCCCGGATTCGATCCGAAGTCGTTGCGGTCACTGTGGGGTGCCGATGGGCAAGGCACACTGCCTGGTCTAATATTTGTTCGTGTATCCAGAGATCATGAATAAATGAACCGTCGCCGTGGTTTTACTGAAACAATGCTGTACACGGTGTAAAACCCCTATAACACAAAACTAGTCGGCAACGGACAAAGTATGGTGTCCCCGTATATTGGTTCAGTGTACGTTTTATGATTCAATAAAACAAAAGGGCAAACCTTTTAGGGGCGGAGTTAAGATTCGATCGTTTTTGCCATTAATATCAAAATCTCCGAAGGTCGGCTTTCGTTCGACGCTTTTCAAATGTCAATCTACTATCGCACGCCATTTGGTCGTTACGGTGCGTTCACAATACTGTCAGTCTTTCGATTTGGGATGACACCAAGCCAAGGTCTGAGTGAAATTAACAGTTAGATTGCACAATTGCGTCTCTTTGTTTGTTTTTTATACGATTTTATCTTTTCTGGTTGCAGTCTGGTAACACAACCATCATGGAGAACGGTTATGGCCATTGGCCGATTTAAGAAGTATCGGAGACAGTTGCTCAGAGGTAGAGTGCCAGACTCGGGATCAAACCGTCTCGGTGCGAGAACCTGGCAGCTCTAGTAGCAGACGCTTGAATAGACCTGACGACTGCCTATTAAATGTCGTCTCAGATTGACCTTTGCGTAAGCCAATCAAGGTATCAATAGGGGAGATAACCCATATAAATAATCATAACAGACTATTAATCTATTATTCCGACCAAATACTAACCTCTTTGATAGCAAAACCTAGCATTTGACAGAAAAAGAGCACCTGTTCACATATATTTAAATATATAGGGTCAATTCGACACGACATGTACTGCGGTTGTAAGTAAGTTTAAACAAGTATGCACATGGTAATAGATATGAAATTCAAAACCTCCTTTTGTGTCTTTCATGTGACATGGCTTAAAGACGACCATACGGTGGTGTAACATTTTTTTCGTTTACTCTACGTTAAATCATGATTTATTGTCTTTGCGATAGACCATAGATGACAACGTGTTTTATAGCAGCAATGTCATTCCCTGAAAATGCTAGAATACAGTACAATTAATGCTTAATACGGTCAAAGTACCAGAAAGTGTTTTACTACTTAAACCTTTTTTTCTTATAATCGTAAGATCTGCTCACAATGTTCAATCATCAATATGGGAACGTGCATTCATAATCTCTTGGGCAAAGTAAAGCCTATACAATCGCGGCTAGCCAAATAGTCCGTAAAATATCCTGTTTTTGACTTGAAATACTTGCGCAACGTCAAATGGTATGAGAAAGTTAGTAAACACGCTATGTAGAATATTATGTGATGTAATGAGTGTGTTTGAATGGGAGAATATTTAGATGTCTTTGCTTTGCTTGTTTAAATGGTGTTTTACGAAACTGTTAACAGATTTATGATAATAATCATTTTCTCCGTTTGTCACAATGTTTGAAAAAGTTGTTAGCAAAAAAAGGCGTCCAATTGCGCCTGTCTGTCTATGTTACTTGGACAAAATGGAGTACAATGCTTTAATTGAAAGCTGGAAATGTCAGCTTATATTGAAACAAAAACGAACTGTTTCATCATACCATGGCCATAAACAATACTTAACAAGTGGTAGTCAATTGACTTCCCATCCTTGCCGCTCAGAATTGTAAGATTAGCATTACGACTGACCGACCCATTGGTATTTTGAGAAATATATCAGTAATACAGGTCACATGTACCTCTGAAACGCTGTGATATAACCGATAATAATGTTGAATGCCGAGTAACAAACACCAACAGAAGAAACACACCCAAATCCGAAGTTTTGGATCTAATTGAATTTTAAACAATGATGATTATTTTTGTAACTCTTTCAGCGCCGAATTGTTTAAAGTAGACTCTTCCATGTTCAAAATCGGGCGTCTCCATAATTCACGTAAAAGAAGTTTGGAGTATTTTGATAACTAAAAGGCAAACAATGCTGATTTCAGGTGAGACAGCTCGTTACGAGCTGACTCGCCTGAATCTGTATTGTTTGCAAAAAACTCAATATTGCCTTTGGCGCTGAAAGAGTTAAATAGTTTTACATTTTTTCTAAACGTTCAGTTCACTATTGTTTTGGGACATTATGTTGAAAAAGCGTAAGAAATATGCATGAGCAACCAGCTAAATACGGGGTCCAACCGTTCAGACGTATCATTAAATTCTGTTTGATAGGCCGTTCTGATGGTATCAAAGCTGCTTGTAGTTCTTTCTGGTTTCCCTTCAACCCCTTATGCTGTTAACGGCTTTTGCAAACAAAGCAGATTCAGGTGAGACAGCTCGTAACGAAATCTGCATTGTTTGCATTGTTTGCTACTTAGATATTACATTTTATCGAAATTCCTGTTGAACGAGAGAAGGTGGCGTTCAATTTTTTGTGTAAGAGTTTATGTTGCAAAAAAAAATAAAAAGCCTTTCGCAAGTGGAATCCATATGCTGTAAATTGCCCAATAAAATCGCACGGTCTGTTCAAAGGGAACGGTTTAGGTGGAAATCGATCCATTCTGTGATATTTATGTGTTTCCTTGATTTGTTCTTTTGAATGATATTTAACCCTTTTACACTCATATAGACGCTTTCTGACGCCTTTGCAACAGACGGCTTTTTGAAAACATAGTGACAAAAGTAGAAATTGCTCAAAACGAGCAATTTCTCCTTTTGCCACAATGTTTTCCACTTTTAGTCATAGGTTATCCATTCAATTATAGAGACATTTCTATTTTGTGACCAAATTATGTTCAACGTCGTCTGCTGCAGAATTGTCGTATGAGAGGAAGGTTTTCGACACTATTTCAGTCATACCACGGCAGATAACTGATTAAACGTCATTTATCTCCCACCAATGATCTAAAGCGAGTATATGTTGGATGGAAGCCAGTTGCCTAGTTGACTGAGATAACTATTGTGTGCAGTACAGGTGCGATAAAGTCAGAAAAAAGAATAGATAGATGAATTGTCCGCCGTGATATAACTGGAAATTGTTGAAATCGTCGTAAAACTTCACTTAATCAATCAACGAGAACCTGATAAGACCGGATAATGGTTGAGTAGGGCCTATGATGCACTCAATATAATCAACAGAACAGAAGTTAATTACATTATTTAGCCCTTTTCCAACGTAGAACAGATATGCCGCAGACGTCTTTTTGAAAACATCTATGCAAAACTATCGACAATCTCTGTAAACGAAAGTATGACAAAAGTATGTGGCAAAAAGGAGAAATTGTCCTTTATGAGCAATTTATCCTTTTGCCGTACTGTTGTCAACAGTTGTCTGCTGCAGAGGCGACACAAAGCGTATGCGTGTAGGAAAGGGTTAACTCTTTCGCTGCTAAAGGCAATTAAAGGCTTTTGCAAACAATGCAGAAGATGCAGGTAATACAGCTCGTAACCAGCTGTCTCTCCTGAAATCTGCATTGTTTATCAATTATACATTAAATATTTACTAAATAACCCGTTGGACGAATACTGGTGTGGTCCAATTTTTACTATGGAAGAGTCGACTTGGTTAACATTCGGCAGTGAAAGGGTTAAACACTATCGATTTTGATCAGTCTTATTGGTTGAAAAACGAGGTCTGGGTCTACACCCTCGTAAATCAGACCAAGCTCATTACAGATTAAAAGAACCGTAGTTGAGCCTGTTGTAACGTAAAGGTTTGTGTTATTGAGTTGTTTTTAATGCCGTTTCAATAATATTTAAGTTATATCAGCCGTCCTGCGAGAAAACCAACATTGTGGACTCTGCGAAAAGTATCGACCTAGATCAGCCTAAGCATGACGCGCAGGCTTACCCGGATATACACTTTTCGCCTCCTTTGGGTTTTCTGTTTCAGGAATCATTACTCTAGACCTCTATCCCCCTGAGACGGAATGTATCGGCCCTGATCAGTCTGCGCGGACTGCGCAGGCTGATCTGGGTCGATACTTTACGCAGAGGCTATATATACTGTTGGTTTTTCTCATGATTGATACGACAGGGTTTTAGTTTAAACTTATTAAGCTCAACGTTGATTTGCGAAACAAGCTTTCAGCTTACATCAATCACGATCACGCTCGATGTCTGCTTCCTTGAGACTGAAGACGTCAGTTAGAGACCGCTCAAACACGGGACCTCTGATGGTACAACAGGCCGACGCTCTACCACTGCAGCACTGGTATATCCACCATGCGAGAAGGTAGAAGAAGCAAGGGTATGCGTTTAATTTATATCAGCTTGTACACCTGTTCAGTTTTATTAAAATATTCATATATCAGCAGACGCTTTCTTAAAAGGAAACAATTTAAGAAACTTGTAAAATATTGATCCAGCTGTGTTAAGATGCAGATGTTGATCAGGATCTACAGTATGCGCAAGATCATGATGTAATTTATTGTGTCACTATGTTTTCAAAAAGCCGTCTGCTGCAGAGGCGTCAGAAAGCGTCTATATGAGGGGAAGGGTAAGGAAACGGATATCACTTCTCTGATGCCGTAAATTATTTGCGAGACTCGTTTTCATCTTGAACCCCTTCTCAAATTCCAGACGCGTTTTGAAGCATCTGCAGCATTGAACTTTTGAAATCATTGTGTCAAAATGAAAAATGTTCATAATGAACAATGCTCTCTCTTGCTACAATGTGTTCTTTTCTATTCATTATAAGATTTTCCATTTTGTTTCATATTTTATATCGATGTTTTTATAAAATCTTCTGTCGAGCCCTGGTAGCTCAGTCGGTATACAGCGATGAGAGCTGTTAATCAATGGGCTGTAAGTCCGAAACCCTATCTGGCAACAGTTTTTCTGACGTTAGACAAAAGTAACTGTGACATGCGTCATTCGTCTTCTACCAAGGGGCTGACAGTCCGGCCGGATGCTTGGAAAGACTGTTGTGTGGGTACTGGTATGGGAAAGCCATTTGTAGCAGACGGCTTCGAAATTATATAGGCTAAAATGTCAAAAAATCTCTATAAATGAAAGAAAAAAGTATTGAAAAGAGTTAGAAAGACATTGTGGCAAAAGGAGAAATTATTCACTTTGAGCAGTTTCTTCTTTTGCCGTAATGTTTTCAAAAGTCATCAGCTACACATGCCTCAGAAAACGTCTATACATGGAAAAGGGTTGAGCGATTCATTGCAAATTATAAGGACCAAGATAAGTCTGCACATATGTGCAATATGATCATGCATTCATTCTCATTGTATACTACTTAATAACAAGGCAATAAATAATCAACAGTTAAAACTGATTATATGAGCAAGAACTCAGGACTTGAAGTATTCATAATTGTGTGATGGAACCTTTTCATCATTGAAAGGGAAAGTCTAAAACATGAATATTAATTTCGATCACTTGTTTTCGACAATGCAGTGAAATTACATCACGCAATCCGCCCTGATCGGTTGGTAGGCGTTGAGAGACTTGAACTTTGAACCTGACATTAAAGGTGCTGAACTCCAGACTATAGATAATATAGTCAAAGGTTTAAACATGTTCAAAAATTGTCTAAAAATATTTGAATCATAATTCTGGGATAAAATAATATAGTTTCATATTCCAATACAATAAGCATCTAAATATTGATCGTCTGTGCTTCATTTGTACTGGATAGACATGCCTAGTAAGGCAACATTTTGTACATTTTTAATTGGCTGTTATTCAACATTTACTGCCAAAATAGTTTTAAACTATTTTATTACTTACATTGTTGCCATATATTTATAGCAGTATATGCCGAAATTTTAACATTTTCAAAGTTTGATCTCCATCTGGAGTTACGCACCTTTAAGACGACCGGACAGCTCGGGTTTGAAATGCTCGCGCGGCGTTCCTAGTGAGTGTTATGCTCTTTGGCAAGCTACAGTTTCCTAACCAAGTACTCGGGACTCGCAGAGGGCTAATGAATAAGTGTACTGGCGATACGATATAACTTAAATATAGTTGAAAACGTCGTAATCACCTCCGAATAAAACAAAACGAAAACAATAAAGAACATCGGCTGTATCAGCACCACACGCCGTGAAACAGTATCACACTGGATTTTAGCCCCGTTGGTTTTTTACGATACTTCAGTTTTAGATCATTAATCAATGACTGTTTTACCCTTCAATAATTCAAACCTCATTACACGGTGGCATTTTAAATTAACCGTCTAATCTATTTATAAGGTTTTATTCATGGATTCCGATGCCTGTCTGCCTCTGCACTACCGTGTGATTTATAGTGGGTGTTGGTGCAATTTCAAATGTTTTTTTATTATTTATTCTGCGACATGAATGCTACAAGTGCATGCTTGTGTTGTTTTCTCGTACCAGAAGTTTTAAAGGTCTTGAAAGGGTGCAAACGCCTCTTACCCCTAGACTATATCCCATTACACTACCAAACTACCATGATGTTCTACTTAATATAATCGTCTCAGTGCGTACTAACAACATATGCGTGTCGAGTCAAATAAGTATCCAAGAACATGAAAAAGCGTCTTATATCTTGAGCTTAAGCCAAACGAGTGTAAACTTAACTTGTAATTAACTTCAATATTTAACAAGGCAAATAGATGGCCTTTTCCCACTGCGAAAATATGCTGTGTTCATTCAATTGTACGTATAAATATAATTCGATGATTGCGCATTTTCAAAAAGCATTATCTTCAGCGTAAAATAAAGACATTGTGGATTAGGAGTTTTAAATTGATTTTAATGAAATGTACTGATGTTCTTCTTCCCAAAGTTTACATTCCCCGCTTGATATGATCCCAGTTTTTATTTTCAAGTTTTGAAAATTGAAAGGAACGCAGATTATATCAATAAGTGCTACTTCCTGTTGGACCGCTTCAGTGGTGTTCTGGTAGAGCGTCCGCCTCAGGTGCGGGAGGTTGCGGGTTCGAATCCCTACTGGGTCAGACCAAATACTTTATAAATGGTAGACATGGCTTTCCCCCCTTTGAGCTCAGGGGAGTGTTGGGTTAACATTACTACAGACTCTCTGGTGTCAGGCTAAATGGATCAGTAGTTATTGAAATTTACCAAGGAAACGTCGAGATATAACTGAACAATTGTTTAAAGCAGTGTAAAACACCATTACAAACACATCATTAAGATAGGTTACCTAAAGGTTTAACTGACCATCCTCTCTACCTTTACCCCGTTCGCAAAGATTGATTGATTGGGGTTTAACACCATTTTTAAGAATTTCTCAATTATATCACGGCGGCCAGTTCACCTACTCATGCATTTCCTGGTTTTATCACACCAGTACTTCACACAACAATCTTCCCAAGCAACTGGCTGCTTTCCCACATAGACTTAGCCAATTAGTGGAAGACGACTTTTTGTCAATCGTCGGAAAGAAAGTTGGCCGAGCCGGAATTCGAACTCACAACCCCTGGATTGACAGCCCGCGTAGCTACCGACTGAACTACCGGGGCTCGGCCCGTTCGCAAAGAAGAGAAGATGATCTAAATAAAAAAGTAACATTGCATAAAAAAGGATGCCAGGTTTAGGGTTATAATACAGTTAGGAGAAACGTTATTCATGAACAATAGACACAGGATTGTTTGTTTGGTGTTTTTACCGCCGCTTTCAACATGTTTTTAGTTATATCACGGCGTTTTCTGGATAAGTTACCGGTACTACTGATACATTTGTCCTGACACCAGCCAGTCATTTGTAATGCTAACCCCGCAACCCTGAGCGTCAAGGAAGGCATCCATTACTACCACTTTTAAAGTATTAGAGACACTGGAACAAACACACCCTTGTATACTTGTAATATCCATGTACATAGGTTGAAGTGAGGTCGTGGCCATGCTCCTTTCAACCTTACACTATTGTGTCAGTAATTCATTAAGTAGTTGCACGCTTAAAACGGCATATTTCGTCAACTGTTTATGGTGACCAATGCAATCAGTGTGCATCCAGATCAAGCCCCACATAAGATGGAGTTGACTCGTGATCCAAAACGTTCGAAGATCAGATTCTTTCTAGACTTATAACACACGCTACTTCATGTTTCGACTTTGTTTCGTCGAAACGCAAAACGTGTCCACGTCTATCTGTACATTCGAGTGACTTTTGAAGGCAACCGAATTGTTCATCTGCCAGTTACAGACGCAAATTAGCGCATCTAAAGCAGACGTCTTAAGAAAATATACTGATTAAAGGAGAAATTATCCATCATGGGCAATTTCTTCCTATAGCAAAATTGTTTTTAAACGTTAAGTTTTCACAGATTTATATTTTTTAGTTATATTTGGCCTGGAACGGACTGTTGTATCAGGGTTTAAGGACTGTTTCGACGAAAGTTGATCTGAATAATTTCCAATTGGTCCTGTCTTAACCATTTCCCACATATAAACGCTTTCCAGCGACTCTGCATCAGACGACTTTTGAAAACATTACAATGTTTTCAACTCTATGCAATTATTATACTTTCATTTACAGAGTTTCTTTCATATGTTTGCCAATGAGTTTTCAAAGTCGTCTTCAATAGATTTGTTGTATGTGGGAAAGGGTTAACTCGGTGTGGTTCAAACAGTAAGAGATTCTTGGAATATTAATGTAGTATCTACCTGATTGGTTTACATTTTATATGAACCATTAAACAAAATTTTATTAGTTTTAATCAGAACGGATTAAGTTAAGGAAACGATTTAACTTTAAATCTTTCCCACATACAAAAAACTAAAGCAAGATGGCAGTAAACACATTTTAACAATACTATGGAACATCTTTATGAATGAAATTGTAATTATCATTTAAAGTTGAACAAATATTGTGGCCAAACGAGAACGTGCTCATGATAAACAATTTTTCCTTTCGCCAGATTTTTAAAAAAAAAAATTAGTCGGTTGAACATGCGTCTGAAAGTGGGTACGAGTAAATGACACGTTAGAATAGCTTGGCTTGATGCATAGTCAATTTTGATCCAAATCTCACAAACTTACACTCGAAATACTGTATACACAACTTACGCAATATTGAAGTGATATTACTATACTTTTTCTACGTAGTTTCAAGATATTGACTGAATATTTGCGATTTGATTTGAAAGGGCAGAGAAAGCGTTTGATCTGAATTAATATTAATAGAAGACTAAGTTTCGATTAATTCCAATATAAAACGTTTATTCTAATTACGTTGCCGAGACATATTCGAATCAAGGAATTAACTTAAAATGATGAGATATGTAACTTTGATATTAAGTCGTATACGTTACGTTTAATTAGTTTTATGGGGAAACTTTAATTATACATTTTATTAATCCATGGAATTTTAAAAGTACAGGATCGAATTAAAGTTGATAAAACAGAAGATAAACACAAGATCAAGCTTTCTGTATTTTATACATCTTTTGACTTTCTGTAATCCACGCAACGATATATAATGGACCGAGGGTTAGTTTCTCCCGGCCTGGTAATATCAAAACTTTTCCATCCTTGGCGCTAAGGATTATTTGGTTAGCATTTACAAGTGAATCGGTGGTTTCAGAAGTAAAAGACAGTTGAACAAAAATGTACTGGTAACTTGCACAGTTTGGAATTGTCGGAATAAAACAGAACATACCCTTAATTAATATCTCGGTACAACTTTAATCAAGTATATAGTACAAAAGAAGAATCCTATTGAAATAGTGTTACGTGGTCTCATATTTTATTTTTTACCAAAGGGGAAATCATGTTTATGGATGCAGTCATTCATTTATGGATATGCTGCTTATGATAGCTTATCGAGTACAACAATACAATAAATGGAATTATGGTTCATCCATAGTCGATTGTTATCGGAGGGGAATGGGATGGTTGGTGTTTCTCATGCATGTGTAAACGTTACGCTACACAGCCAACACCGGCCTTTTTAATTCTACCCTAGGAAGAAGACAGCGGGTGAATAAAATTAAAGACAAATTTATTGGTTTATTCATGTTGTTTATTAATTTATAACACAGATTATGTAGTTAAGAACTGGTCGCTGCATTAAGTCCAGTATGGATTTGCTCCGGCTTCCAGAGTCTTGCATTGTCCCGGTCCGTCTGGGATAAAGGGTTCTTAACATGGGTAAACAAATCGACGGTGAGCCGGCGATGTTTTCCCCATCCATAGGTATTGTGTATTAGCTTTGCTATACCATGTTTAGAAAATTGTGCCCAGAGAGGATTTTTTGTTGCAGTCAATATATTCCTACGTTTTGATTGGATGAAAAGTAAATATAGAAATAAACAAAACTTGTAGAGGAAATAACTAAATATGATAATACGTACTCGATAAAGGACTGAAAATACGTTCTCGGATATGTGATGATTTGCGTGTAATTACTCTCGTTGTCTAAATATTGGACATATTTTAAAGTTGAATATTAACCAGCTGATGGGTTTTAGTTTATTGTGGCGATTGGTTTGACAATCGCCACAATGCTAACAGAAACAACAACAACGAAAACATTTAGATAGTCAGTTTTTAACAGCCCGTTGACTTTTTATTCCTTACTGCAAACCAATTAACCTACATCCGTTAAACCGCCAAATATATAGTTCCATCAGTGATGCAGAGACACGAGTAATAATAATCATGTCAGTGCTACTTTGGTACCGGATTGATACTAAGATTTGAGATTTATTGAGATAATATCTACATAGAGTTTAATTATGTAAATAATATCTTTCTTCATGTTTGGGCAGATAATACATATCATTGCGCGTTCTATAGGGCGTCTGGAAATTCCAAAATGTTCTATAAATAGCTCGTGAGACTGGCTATCGATTGTTCTTCAATTTCAATATTATAAACGCTTTTTTTTGTAGTTGTTGCAATATATAAAATCGTCAAGGTGATAAGACAAAGGTTTAAATGACACGATATCATGCAGTGTACAAGTAAGACACGTGTGTACGTTCTAGCGTCAATTAGCAATCAATGCTGAAAGTGTAGCCGAATTGAGTTCGAGATCGAGCAAAATCGTATATGTATTGAAAATCGCAAGGCCTACACCGAGATACTGCTTGTTACTTTGCTACACGATCGCCACTACTGTGACATCGGCGCGTTGATTTGTGGTAGGACGGTACTTCTCGTAAATAACTTATAATTAAATCACTGATAGTGCTGAAAGCAAGGGGTTAACTGCAGATCATGGAGAATGATTTAACTATTACAAAAAATAATAAATTATTATCCAAAATAGGTATACGCATATTAGTAGCGTTACTGTAGTCGATGTGTTATTAACACAAACACGAACAAACAAACACACACAATAATGGATGAGGGGTTACTGAATAAAAACAACAATGACACTGTATAGTTACTACATTGCTCGTTTGAGGAATTCGTGATAATCTTATTTACGATTTAGTTAATGACATTTGATTTCATTTACAAACATGATAGGCTGGGTATAATCTGCACATAGGACCCATTGCATAATGCGATTTTTGCAATGGAATACTATATGACTGACAGACGTAAGCAGTATATTGGCTGTAGCAAACTTTTTAATAAGGACATTCGACAAGAGGGAACAATGCATTAATTTAAATGGTGTTGAATAGCCTCCATATTTAAAGTATTTTCATAAAAACATGCTATCATGGAAAACGAAAGCATGATATCCACGACTACAGAGAGAACTGTACATTTATAATGTGTATATGTAAATATTATACAGCTATTTACTCCTCTTGAGGTCAATAGTGAAAAACTATTCTTCCAAGTGAATGACTATTGACCCGAAATAGAGAACTATTGACCGAGACGAAGTCGAGGTCAATAATTCTATATTTCGGGTCAATATTCATTTGCCAGGAAGAATAGTTTTTCACCATTGAACTCAAAAGGAGTAAATAGCTGTTTTATTATATATCTTCATGAAAAAAGCATATTTTAACTAGTTTATTTAATACATTGCTGTCATCATTTTAATTGGGTAAATTTATGTAACATAAATGTAGATTCTAACATAAACGCAGGATTATTATTGTAAATGCAGGAAGAATGCATAATCATTATAATCCATAAACATTTTGAATAAAGCATTAATGTTCAAGATTTCCAGGTGCATCATTTGTACTATAACAATGCACTATTGCACTCGCTTACTGCTTGCTATAGTTGAACTTGACAGTTCCATGATTTACATGATTGAATGGCAGTGCATTTGATTGTTGGAATGGAGCATATAATCCAATGTTCATAGTTGTGTCATTCCTGAAGTTTGGCATATTACCAGCAAAGTAATGAAAACTGATCATCAACCATCGTGTACTGGTTCAACAAGTTCTCAGAAACTTTAAAAACACTTTTAGTTGCTTTTGAATGTCTTTGTTCAACCAACAGATCCAATTCTTCCTCCATCGCATAATTAAAACGGTCCATTGTTGTTGTGTTGTCATGAGAGCACTCTGAATAGTATGCTTTCAAAAACGCTTGCATCCCAAACGCGTTTAGTGTACGTAAAGCGCCGTATCGACACAGATGAACTATTGACTCGAAAATGGACTATTGAACCTGAATTTTAGAATAAAAGCCAAAAGGAGTCAAATATACATTTTTTTATTGAATCACACGTGACTGCTTCTCGTCCAATCAAATACTTTGATTCATAGTAGGTATATAATAAGAAGATCTATTGTATACTTTAACATGATATTCAAAATAATCAACTATTTGTATTCTGGACTGGAGGCATTATATTACAATAAATTCATTCATTCATTCACTTACTATATATAACATTTCGATGGTGATGCTTTTCGAAGTGTGGACTACGTTTATTCCACGGATACGTTGTAAACTGGAGTAAACTCCGCCTAGTCACGGGATAAAATTACGCCAGTTCGAAAGCAATCCGTTTAATTACATTTCTTTCTGACACGTTGTGCCTGTCTTACTATATACCATTTGCTTTATCCAAAAGGATGTAACTAAAAACGGTTATACTATATAGGTACAGCAATGTTGTATCGATTCCTGCAATAACGGCTTTCGATAAGTAAGGAATGCGTGTTATCGATACTTGGTAATTATACTGTCAAGTCGGATCTATTCAAATACAGGGAAAAGGCTTACTTATTTACAGTAGGGTGTGTGCATGGAACCATTTCAAAAATCACCTGATGCAATTACAGTGATAAAGAAATAGTATTTGATGAAATATTAAAATAAATATAATTATATCATACTTCTAATAGATATTAGAGTCATATGGCCACTCCATCTCATTAAAACTAGATAGAGATGAGGTGATTGTCGAATTTTCCTATTTTTTTTTCATGATAGCTTGTATATTAACAATGTCATAGCATGATAGCTATAACATTAATAATGCCATACTATGATATCTCGTACAACAAGAAAGACATAAGTACATGGACAATGCTATAACATGATATTTTGTAAATGTTCAATGCCATAGCGTAATATCTTGGACATGTCCAATGCCATAGCATAATATCTGGTACATGTACAATGACACAGCATGATATCTTGTACATGTCCAATGCCATAGCATAATATCTTGTACATGTCCAATGCAATAGCATAATATCTTGTACATGTCCAATGCCATAGTATAATATCTTGTACATGTCCAATGTAATAGCATAATATCTTGTTCATGTCCAATGACATAGCATGATATCTTGTACATGTCCAATGACATAGCATAACATCTTGTACACGTCCAATGTAATAGCATAATATCTTGTACACGTCCAATGCCATAGCATAACATTTTGTACACGTTTAATATTCTAGCTATGGCATTGGACATGTAAAAGATAATATGCTATGGCATTGGACGTGTACAAGATATTATGCTATAATATTGGACGTGTACAAAATGTTATGCTATGGCATTGGACGTGTACAAGATATTATGCTTGATATATTGTACATGTCCAATGTAATAGCATGATAACTGGTACATGTACAATACCATACATGTAGCATGCTATATAGTACATAAACAACGTACGCACATATATATATATATATATATATATATCTTGAACATGTGTCCACATTACTCAACATAATATTCCACTCAGTATAATTTTTCAACATCAATATTAACATTGTCTAACATAAATTGATCTGCTGGAAAATAACATTAACAATCATAATGCAAAATCAAAATGAAACCTCTCTATAAATAAAAAAGAAACCCAGCATGTATTGAAAAGGACTGAACAGTATGTGGTAGATATACTGCAACAATGTTTCAAAACGTCATCTGCTGTAGACGTGTCTGCATGTTGAAAAGCGTTGAAATTTTATTGAAGACGAATATCAGTTGACGCCTTGAATGGGTCTGAACAATTGGAGTCAATGCAACTTTTGACCTCCAACAGGTGGGGTGGTATTGGTTTCGCGCCATTTATATATTTTTCTATCTCGATGTAAATTTAAGTTGTGGGACCAATTGCATCTTTCCTAACTGCCGCCGATATGACCTTAGTTGTGGAAGGCGGCGTTAAACTCAACATAAATTGAGACTGTTGTCAGTTATGAGAAATCATTTTCACAGAGTCCGACATTGCACTCACGCCACTTATATACAGAGACATCGTTGTTACCTAAAAAACTACTAGAGTTTGATTTATAAAAATACTAAACGTTGACAGTTTACATATAGGCCAATCTCATTAAAATCATCTCCTATTAACGCTACGCAGATTGTGTACTTTAGTCAGATTGCATATAAGCCATATAGCCCATTTAACCCCTTTCTAACATACAACACACTGCAGCAGACGAATTTGAAAACATATTGGCAAACATTATGGACAATCTCTGTAACTTTATGAATAATAAATGAAAATAGTTGAACTCGTTACGAAAAATGGCGAAACTGATTATTATGTTACACAATTTATGTCGTCTGCTGCAGAGACGTCAGAAATTGTCTACAAGTGGAGTACAGAGGTGTATATCACAGTAAAAGTCTAAAACATCCTACCCTTTCCGAAGTTTGCCACTATAATACCAATTCTATGCAATAATTAAACTATCAATTATAGGTATTTACCATTTGTTCGCATACTTAAGTCATTTGTACATTGGGAAAAGGTAAACGTCGGCTTTTGTGAACAGTATAGATCCAGATCAGGATCTGCACCCGCATGGTCTGATCAGTTTCTACGCTGGTCACATACTACTTACACACACTTGTAAAACGATTCACTGTGCTGGTGGACAGAACCTATACCTTTCAGAAAATGACAACGTGTACACTTTCTAATGCACTGGGTCAATTGAAGTATACCTTATTGAGATTTACTATATTTTTGCTTTTGTTTGTTCTAGGCTAGGAAACGGGCCTTGCCCAAGGGCACTGAACCATGACCACAGCGCCGCGACTGGGGATCGAACCCGGGACGCCCGGATCCAATTCCCCGACGCTAACCACTAGGCCACGGCGGATTCCTACCATATTCTTTACATATATGTTTTCAAAATGGAACGCTGCAGAATATTCGTATTTGAGAAAGGATTAACATGTAGTGTGTTACCTTGAGTAAATGAAGTGCAAGCAGATGTTTTCAACGCCCACCAATTATCGAAGAATTAGAAGTGCTACAATTTTAAAAGTTTTCGAAATATAATTGAGAAAATATTGTTTCTGGCAGCCCATTGGTAAACGCAAAATAATCAAAAATAATAGTTTTTCATTAACGTTATTTTCTTTTGCATTTACACCTTGAATGAAGTTACTTAATTAAAAAGATAATGCGTTTCAAACCGATTTTTAAACGTTTTGCTTTTGCATGCACGCTGTTTTCACTTTAAAGTATTCCAGCTCTTTAACCGTGTTTCCTTCCGCTACTTGCAGAACTACAAAGCCAACATTTTTTACACAGACACAATCAATTTCGGTCGTTGATCTAGGTAGAGAATTGTGTCTACGATTAGCGTTATCCAACATACAGACGTTTTCTGACGCCTCTGCAGCAGACGACTTTTGAAAACATTGTGGCAAAAGGATAGTTCCTATCAACTCTTTCAGCACCGAATTGTTTAATGTAGACTCTGCCATGTTCAAAATCGGTTGTGTCCATTTCTCAATTTATGAAAGTTTTGGACTGTTTTGGTAACTAAAAGATAAACAATGCTGATATCAGGTGAGACAGTTCGTTACAAACTGACTCACCTGAATCTGTATTGTTTGCAAAAACCTCAATATTGCCTGTGGCGCTGAAATAGTTAAATATGCTTTATTTTATCGAGAGTTTCCTTTTTTTTATACTAAATGTTTCTAAAGTCGTCTTTGTTGTTTGTGGGAAAGGGTTAAAGTAGTTAATATGGGTTCGAAGCCGTTCTTGATATTCAGGCACAAAATAACAAGACGCATTTAGAAGGACAGTTTTTTCCCGCTAAAATCAAAGAGCCAATTTGATTGATTTAGTTTTTAGTAATGTTGGCTGAGCTGGGGTTCGAATTGACAATCCCTGGATTGAAATCCCTCCTCGTGGCTACCGACAGAGTTACCAGGGCCCGACCCCTACAACCAGACATTTGTTTAATGTTGAAACCCATTTCTATTAACCCTTTCCCTCATACGACTATTCTGCAGCAGACGACTTTGAACATATTATGTCAAAAAGTAGAAAATCTCTATAATTGAATGGATAACCTATGACGAAAAGTGGAAAATATTGTGGCAAAAAGAGAAATTGCTCGTTTTGAGCAATTTCTTCTTTTGTCACTATATTTTCAAAAAGCCGTCTGCTGCAGAGGCGTCAGAACGCGTCTATATGAGGGAAAGGGTTAGCCGCCATAGGTCGCCTTTGAACGGTGTAAACTACGCCGCTTTTAAGAACATTTCTGTTATAACCTAGCGTTTCTTAAGTCAGTAACCGGTATTACTGGTCCGTTAATCCCGACACCAGCACGTCAGTTGTATTGCCCCACAATGCTAAGCGCCACGTAAATTACCCATAATTCCATTTTCAAATGTGTCGGTATGACCGGGCATCGAAGTATCGAAACCCGCGGACATCCAACAAACACACGAGGCGGACGCTAAACCACTACACCGGTCCGCAGAGGCGGTCTCAATGGTTGCCTTAACGACACATTTTTTCATGTGAACCAGTTTGATTAGATTCCTCAGTTAATTCTGGTGCACTCGATATTATTTGTATTGATGACCCATTGACGTAATGAAACCAACTCATCAGGTTAAGTGATAGAGTGATTGTCAATCAACCACTGCAATTTAACTCTGTGGCTGCCGAATTTCTCAAAGTCGACTCTTCCCATGTTGAAAATTGGACCTCTCCATTTGTCATCCAATAAGAAATATTGTAAATTGTAGCGCCTACGTGGCAAACAATGCAGATTTCAGGAGAGACAGCTCCTTACGAGCTGTGAGCTGTCTCACCTGCAACTGCATTGTTTGCAAAAATGATTCAATCGCCTTTGGCTGCGAAAGGGTATATAAAACATGTGATGTTATTTTATTGCGGACATTCACATATATGGTGGTAAACTACATTACTAGCATTGGCTGTTTAAATTGTTTTCCTAGTCTTGCTCAATTCTAATTCAATTGATTAAGTTATCTTGATATAGGTCATTCACATCAGTTCCCTCCTTCACACATACGCGTTCTGACGCCTAGGCAGCAGACGGCTTCTGACAACGATATGCCAAATAGAAGGACATGCTCACACTGATCCTATTTCTTCTTATGATACAATGGTTTAAACTCAAGTCATTAGTTGAACGTCCATTCAAAGAGATTTTCCATATTTGTGCAGAGATTTTCCCTTTCCATATTTGTGCAGAGTTTTTCCATATTTGTGCAAATATTTTTCAAAGTCGTCTGTTGCAGAAGTGTTGTATGGCGGGAACGAGTTAAGAGACGTAAATATACCACGTACTAAGACGAAATGTTATAGAAACTTAATTCTCAGTACATATAATCACACGCTCAGCGAGACAACCAAACGGCAATGCGGATAGAAACGTTCACAGATGAATGAAGAGGTAGACTGAATATGATATTATTTCTCACGGTAATGAAAGTCACACACTGTGTTATTTATGTTCGTGGCAATAGCGCTGGACGGACGTTTTTGCCAAATAATTCTAGGCCCAAAAGTCCTAAGCCGAAATGTCATTGCCGAAATGTCATTGCCGAAATGTCATTGCCGACATGTCATTGCCGACATGTCTGAATCTACACTGTCCACACAATCCAACTTATACTTTTTCCCATGGACGAGGCGGGCCCAAAATCACGTATTTAAGACATTAACTCATACTAACTTAGATACATTTCTATGGTGACATACGTTTTGCCTATATAGTCAGCTTTTCCCCCTGTTCAAATCGAGGTATGTTAAACACACTTTGTCTTCAAGTTAACACCCATTAAACAGTCCCTATAACCATCGGGTCATTGTATACAGTTCAGCGTGTTTAGAATATGTGCTTAGTTTGATTTTCAAATGTTGAATGAATGTATATTGTTTTATGGCGCATCGACAGCTAAGGTCATTTAGCGCGCAATTAAATTTAATTATTCATGTTCCCTGGGTGAACAAACCAGTACTAGGCTAGAAAATGTGCCTTGCCCAAGGGCACTCCACCATGACCGTAGTACCGCGACCGGGGATCGAACCCGGGACACCCGGTTTCGAAATCCCCGACGCTAACCACTCGACCACAGCGGATTCCTTTCAAATTTTGAATGTAAGAATATATGCTGGCAAGTCTTACATACACAATGACCTAATGTACCGCTACAGTCACACCGAAGCCGAGCCCAACTCGAAGCACCCCAGATTAACATAGAAAACCCTTGGGTGAAATTGAGTTGACGGTGCCTCGACGGTCGAACTGTCGATAATAAGCCCGGAACCAACGCGGATCCAACACGGATCTAACCCCGGATCGGCCAAATCTCAGCCCGGGACGCTCCGGGACAGTCCGGGAGGTTAGCGTGACTGGGGCTTAAACGAACATAATAAAGTAGTGTGAATGGTGTTCTACTACGCGTTTAACACTTTTTCTGTATAAATGTCACGGCGTTTTCTTTGGTATGTTACCAGTTTTACGGGTCCATTCATCACGGCACCACCTAGTCAGTCATATTGCTAACTGCGCATCCCTGAGCGTCAAGGAGGGAAAGTCATTACTCTCATTTTCAAAGAATTCAGTATAACCAGCCGGGGATCGAACCCGCGATATTCCGCACAGTTTGGGGATGGACACACTACCACTGCACTACAGTTGCGTGTTATGAACTATTGCTATTGTCATTGTCATGCTTGAACGTAAGTAGATCTATAGACCATTATAATGCACACACAATGACCTAATGCTACCCAGCCTAATAAAGTAGAGGATGAGGACAGATCCAGAACCAAAAAGCAATAACGACGCGAAGTCCCCCCATAAAGTGTCTGAATGTCGGTCTCTGCCTGCATTTTCTATGTTTCCAAAAGTGGCTTTCGTTAGTTTATTTGTACTGCGTCATGAAGAAATTACATTTATAACTTGTGTTGTCCAACGGTTAAAAGGCCCCGTAGCTCAGTCGATACCAACGTGGGCCGTCAATCCAAGGGTTGTATTGTGAGTTAGAACCCCATATCGGACATCATCCTGTCGGACGTTTGAAAATTCAATCTGATAAGCGACATTTGTCTTCAACCAATGGGCATATTTCTCATTTTAAATTTGAAAGGAAAAGTTGTTCCGCTTATCGCAAAGATTGCTGATAATTGCCGAGATGTATTGTCGAAATGTACATGTATTGTCGAGATGTGTTGCCGAGATGTATTGTCGAGGTAGTAATCGAGCGTTTGTTTAATGTGGTGAGAAGTCCACATCATTACAGACTATAACATATGTACACTTGGCGGCTAACTTGCAATGTGAAGACGTATTCATGTCATTTACAGATCATTTCAAGTAACTAATTAACATTCATGTTAAGAAAATATCCAGGACTGGTATGTTAACAGTATGTGAAGTGCTCAAGAAAATCCAACATTGATATAAATATTATATCACGCGTTTGGAAAACTCCCTTCGGCGTGTGCATTTGTATATACTTAATGTTTAAATCGCTCTCAGGCACGCAGGCACAGATATAAACAACAAAGCTATATATTTATAACACAATATATTTTAAAACTAGAACTATCACTGAAGATGATAAATACCCCCAAAACAGCACCTTGACCTACACCATACTTAAAATAAGTAAAAGGGCCATAACTCTATAAAATAACATGCAATTGTAAGACCTTTAGGATATGCACATCTCCTTTTAGTATAGAAGCTTCATGTACAATTTTATTGAATTCCACTCAGTGGTATGTAAAATAGGCCGGACAAAATATGGCTTCCGACCGACCGACCGACAGCCCGACACAGTGACTCATATATACCCCCTCTTCTTCGAAGGGGGTATAATGACGGATGGCCAGGTAACTTGAATTACTAATATTATTTTGTTGTTTTACTATAAACGGTAACATATTTATGTCTATAAAGATTCGACAACAAATAATTGTAACATGGTAATGGGTAAGGTATCATTTCGTGGGCTTGGTGTGAAAAGGTTGTAACTAAAAACCTATATTGAAAACCCTGGTTGCAATGGCACCTAAATTTCCATTGTTTACCAAGAAAAATGATTTAAGACTTATAAATACTTCATGGCGAGGTGATAAACCTTGGTAAACAAATACCAATTTTAGTTACAACAGTTACACGCCAAGCCCTCGATTTCTTGTTGACGCGGTCCACCGTCAACCAGACTACAGAATGAAGTTTTTACGGCTAAAAGACTGTGAAAAATGTGGGACATAAATGTCGAGTACACCATGTAAAAACGTATTAATTTTTTTCTGAGGGATACATTACGATAAATTAGTTGTGTAAATAGGCCTCTGGTCCACACTACATACATATAATATTACATACAACTTACAATGTAATTAAGTGCTAACTCATATCTCTTCCAAAAACACAAACGGCTATTTGTTTTAATAACTACTGGATTTTCATTTAGACTGAGACAATATAAATTCTGTAAGTTCGGATAAGCATAAAACAACGTTTCCAGATAGATACATGTATATCCTATATTTATATATAAAAGGCATGAAATTCACCCTCGATCACCAAGGCATCTTGGAATATGTTTATATTCTGTTATGACGGTCGATTCAGAACGGTATATAGGTATTTCCACACGTCATCGGACCAAAACGATAGGCCGTTGAAGGAGTAGAAGATTCGATATTGCCGATTCTGTTATATGTAACTAGCGTTGGTTTTTTATCAGATGATGTATTGAATAGCATAATTTCCGAGAAAAATGTTTTTGATAAGCTACAGCCGATATCCTAGAAGTGTCTAGACCCCATGTTTTATTTCGTTATGGAAACAATGAAATTGTGCATAATCCATCTTTATTTTGTCATAAAAGTTATACAAGGTACATACATAGTAAAAGTAGAAGCAATACCGGTCTTTATATTATGGTCTCAAAACTCAAAATATACTAGAAATCTCATATTGAGACGTAACGTTGTATTTGATCTAGAAAGCGACTGTGAGTAAAGATAGAACACTTGTTTTTCAAAGTAATTAGACAAATATATTTCTGTAACTATGTCATTCATATACCATACCTAGTATGTACAAAAGCTGTATGAATTGTTATGTTCACTTTAATATATATAACATGTTTAATTATATTCTCGAGCACTTATACATTATGTATATCTATAGATGTTGTATATTGATATTTATCGATACTATTATCAGTATAAGTTTATATATATATATACATACATATGTGTGTATACTATACATGTAATATAGATGCATTTATTAGAATGACATGACTATGATGTGAACTCAGGTTTGGACGAGAGTAAAAATGAAACTTTGTGTTTCTGTTCTGTTCTTGTTTCCTTTTTATAATTGTCCTCAGAATTTTTAAAATCAATTTACAATAGTTCAGCCATATATCTTTACGCAGCAAATCGCCACGCCAATGAATAATGACAAGAGCATTTTTTTTAAAAAATATATTCGAATTTGTACATGCTGTAAAGAAATAACTGTCGAAACTTAACAATCACAATGAATAGTCTTTTGAGCACTATGAGCATAACGAACATTGCTTTCAACTCTGTTTGGAACTTTGATCTGTAATGGGCCAGATTTACTACATTTACAAATATCCTTTGTACCGAATGTCGGTAGCTCAGTTTGTAGCAACGTGAGCCGTCCACGGGTCGTGATTTCGAACCCCAGCTCGGCAACATTCTTTTCGACGTTTGTCACGAGTCATTCGTCTTCCAGCAATGGGTTAACAGTCTCTGTGTAAATTGCTTTGAAATATTGGATAACTGGTCTGAAAAAGGCAGGAAACACATGGATATGTGAACTGGCTGCCACAGTATGATTGAACGACTGTTGAAAACGGTATTTAACCCAAATCAATCATAAACCATTATAATTTAAAACAGACGATTCGCAAATGTTCATAGGAGGTAAAAGGCTAATATAATGTCGAAAGAAGGGAGTGTTAATTAATTAAGCAAAGTTGTGCATGTCAGGGAGGCAGGTTTTTCATCAAGTCTTAATGTGTAGCTTTGCTAATTGTATTTTATGGTTGCCATTCCGTTGTTTTTTGTGTTTTTTTTATGGTGATTTACGCCGCTTTTGACACTTTGTCAGTTATATCGAGTCGTTTTCCAGGTAGGTTACAAGTACTTCCGGTTCATTTATCCTGATACCTGCGAATCAGTCATAATGCCGATCCTGGGCGCAAGGAGGGAAAGCCTTTTTTTGTTAAGCCTTTTGGTACTACCTGACCGGATAATCGAACCCGCGACATTCCGCACCGATGCGGACGCTCTACCACTACACCACCGAGGCGTAATAACTTAAACACAATTCGGTAAGATTGTACATTCATACAGTCTGATCTGGAACTTCATACAGAACCGGAAGGTAGATAAATCCTGAACTAACAACAGAGGGAAAAAAGCCGTTCGTTGAGAGAAGATTTAGTCATACGTCATTAAGTGGAAAAAACGATTCACCATAGGATTTACGAATACAAAAGTTTTGATTCATGTATCCATACAGTAATTATAACAAACAAAGTATCAACGCCTATTACAAGATAAAATACTGTCGGTAGTGATATGCTTACCGAAAAGTATGTTTGTTTGAATGGCTTTTAAGTCGCTTTCAACAATTGTTCAATTACATCACTGCGTGTCCAGGGTAAGCGTTTTATAACTACAGGTCATACTTAATATGGATTATCTAACCTGTTTCATACCGAGTCATTTGGTAAGCGGCAATTTGTTTAGCCGACGAAAAGGTCAATCTGAGACGACTTGTATTCGGCAGTCATCAGATATATATATACGAGCGAGAGAAGTGTAGGTCTGGTTTTAATGAGAGATTGGTTGTGAATAACACCTGTGGGAGGAGACCAATGGGTTTCCCATAGGGAATGCATCCTGTGGGTCTAACTGTGTCACCTCTTCATGTACATAGAATACGCAGGAAGAAGGGTGGGGATTTAGACAGATTGGGAAGATCATTTGACTGTGTAAGAATTCTGGGGTTTCCGCTGTAGTGTGGACCTCATCCGCCGCGTTGATTATTGTTTTGTTAACTAATTATCTGTTTGTTTGTTTTATTGGTATTTTACGCCGTTTTTAAACATTATTTAATTAATAGCACGGTGATTGTTCACGCATTCTTGATCCCCGGGAAAACAAACCAGTTCTAGGCAAAGACATGTGCCTTGCCCATGGGCACTCCATCATGACCGTTGCAATGCAAGAGTGAACTATTTATACAACAGTAAATACATGTTATATCGAACACTGAAATCTTGGTTTCGAGTGTAGCCATCATGATTTAATATAACGCATTTACCAAACAGCTGACGAAAGAAGGCAGTTTTCTCACAGTAACAATCGTGCAATCTATATTCCGGGAATATAATCAATAAATACAGTTGCAGTCACTGTTGTCATTCGTCAGGGTAAATGTACGCTCGATTTGTTTGAATCCACCGAGACCATTGACTCTACGGTCATCCTCGTATAGACAGAGGCTTGCGTGCCTGTCTTAAAAAAAATCGGAGAAAGCAAAAAATGTAAATTAAAGCAGAAGTGAATGCCCCCTTCGGAATATCGGCTGCACACGAAATGGAACGCATTTATTTGGTCTTTGTGATTGCAGACGAAAAATCACAAATGCCAATTAGACTATTAATTATGTAAAGAGATGCCGGGATTTCCTCCTTGTTATTCATCATTACGACTTAAGGCAAACCTCTGGGAAGCGTAACCCATTAATTAATCCTTATCTCCACAGAACCTGATACTATCACACACACCTTATAAATGGTTTTGATTGAGTAGAGTTTAACGGTGTTTTCATCTGTCTTTCAGTGATATCACGGTGGACAGTTCATCTTTAACCAGCTCCAGAACAACTAACTTCCAACATAGAATGATTAAATTGAGAACAGTCATGTAATATCACGGCGGACAGTTCACCTTTAATCAGCTCTCAAACCCAGTAAAATAGAACAACTAACTTCCAACATAGAATGATTTAATTGAGAACAGTTATGTAATATCACGGTGGACAGTTCATCTTTAACCAGCGCTCAAACCCAGTAAAATAGAACAACTAACTTCCAACATAGAATGATTGAATTGAGTACAGTTATGTAATATCACGATGGACAGTTCATCTTTAACAAGCTCTCCGACCAGTACAACAGAACAGCATTCTCCCATGAAACTCTCTGCCTTCCCACATACTTTAATTTATTTTAGGACAACGCCGTTTTCAATCGCTTTTCAGTTTTATAACGGCGGCAAGTTCACCTAACATGTTTTCCATACATCAATCATCCCAGGCAACCAGCTATCTTTCTACTTATTATCCCATTGTTGGAAGACAATGACGCTTGTCACAATGACTTTTGTCAATCATTGGACAGAGAGAATGCCTGATCCGAGGTTACAAGGCATTTGGTGGTAGACGTTGTGCCTCTTACAGTGAATTTTATTTTGTCAATCATCAGAAATAACGAATGACTGGACACACGATGTTGGATACATAAAGAAAAGAGGGCATTGTACTTGCGAAAACAATTGCCACTTATCCCATAGTATTTTCAAATTTAGTTATGCAAGAACGCCAGACTGTTATTAAAGTCAGACGTTTAACTGTATTCTTTACCATTTTTATAGTAAATTGAATTTATTTTAGCGGAAAGACAACGGTAATATCGTAGGCATAATTATTTTCCTGTGATGAAAAATTGTCCTTCGTCATTACTTTCTTTATGTACAATGTAGAGATTATATGTTTACTTGTATTGCTCAGCACTTTTCCTAGAAAGTTTAATAACTTTCAAACCCGTTTATTCGTTTATTCTGTCATTGGACCTTTCCTATATTGACTGTCGAGGCATACTTCCTCTCGAAAATGTATATGTTATTACGTACAGTATAGAGAATATATTTGTTTAAATATCTCAGCATTTTACACGAAAGCTGAATAAGAACAAACACGTTTTATTCCGAATGTCGTCTGTATATGGGAAAGCGGTCAGCGTTGTAGCCGCTCGTTATCGTGGTCTGTATGCACCAGTCGTACTAGCATTCTACTTCTATTTTTTTTAATTCACAATGAAACAAAAATAAAAAATTGTTTGACTTTGGAATTTATAATATTCTTCAAGTTTATAATTATATTTGTTTCTGGAAATGCTTGGCAAATCCTGGGTCTGATCACAACTGGCCATTGCTCACTCACAACGTTGATGTTTGCCCTAGAGAACATGTGTAATGGGGCAAGACACCCATAAACCATTTCGATTCGGCTAACACGTAAATATAACTTATTTCAATACATACGCGGCGTACTTTAGTGAATAACTACGTCAGGCATGAACCAAGAATGGCGGCTAGATTGGTCACCTACCCTTATTTATCGTTATCGCAAATAGTAAATAACTAGAAATATCACTGAAGGTGATGAATACCCCCAGCTGGTGCCTGACAATATACATATGTATGATAAATTCAAGGGGCCATAACTCATTTAAAAATAATTCCAGTGTAACACGCCGACAATGTGCACAACTAGGCTTGGTATTAATCATTCTTGTGAAGTTATATTGAATTCTGACTAAGGGTTACTGAGAAACAGTGTTCACAAGAAATGTCTACAGACCAACTATGTATGAGAAATTCAAGGGGCCATAACTCATTTAAAAATAATTCCAGTGCACACGCCGACAATATGCACAACTAGGCTTGGTATCAATCATTCTTGTGAAGTTATATTGAATTCTAACCAAGGGTTGCTGAGAAAAAGTGTTCACAAGAAATGTCTACAGACCAACGGACCGACCGACCGACCGACGAACTGACCGACCGACCGACCGACCGACAAGCGTGACTCCTATATAGCCCTCATATACTATGCATCTGGGGGTATAATAATTATACAATTGATTTTTGTAAACTAGAACTTAATATTTGGAATCATTAAATAAATAATGAAGCACACTATATTTTGAGTTTAAAAGGTTTAGCCACGTGGTCCACATAACATGTTATATCTATAGCATTTTAAATGCTACACCATGTCCAAAGCGCACAACCATTACTGGTGTACGTATGCCCCTATAATGTAAACGTTTGGCCTGGTAACTTCAGACTATACGTTGTTGCAGCTGCATCAAATGAAACTCATCCATATATAGAAAATGATGTATCAAGTCGAGTGAAAGATCATTCTTTAAAAGGCAAAATAGATAATGATGACGGAATGACGTAAAAACACCAGGTTTCGTGTTCACGAATGAAGCTGTATGCATATCTAATTCTAGGTAAATGAAAAGACATAACGAATACTCTTCAAACGTATAGCCAGCCGGCTTTTATAGCGACGTTGGTAGAGTGATTGACCTTTTCGTGAAGTTAAGCAACGTTCATCGCGGTTAGTACATGGATGGGTGACCCGCGATGGCGTAACGCCGGTACAAATGGTGGCAGCGGTGGATTTTTGGGTTGATATCACCATCATCCCCGGACTCCGGTGGTTCCCAGTGATGTTACATAGACTCCGCTCTGGTATACTGCTTGTGTTCAGTTGTGTGACTTCGGGAACGCGGTATATGTTTAAATATCACTTCTACGGCCTTGTCGTAGAAGCCGGCTTTTATAGCGACGTTGGTAAAGTGGTTGACCTATTCATAAAGATAAGCAACGTTCATCGCGGTTAGTACCTGGATGGGTGACCTCCGGATGATTTGTGAATACGGGTCCTAGGCTAAAACGGTTGGAAAGCTGATAGCAACCCGCGTATCAACAAAACCAACGATTCTGCACATAACAATCAATGATTGATTGATGTTTCACGCCGCTTCCAACATTTTTTTCAGTTACATCACGGCATTTAAATGAAAAGAACCTTACGAACACTCTTCAAACGTATAGGTATTATTAATTCAAGATGATTTGTGAATACGGGTTCTGGGCTAAAACGGTTGGAAAGCTGATAGCATCCCGTTTATATTAACGAAACCAACGATTCGGCATAAAACAATCAATGACTGATTGGTGTTTCACGCCGTTTGCAACATTTTTTTCAGTTAAATCACGGCATATTATGGGTAAGTAACCAGTGCAATTATTGGTCCAGTTATCCTAACGCCAGTCAGTCAATCGGAATGCTAAAACCCCACAACCCAGAGCGCAAAGAAAGGAAGCTATGTCTACCATTTTATAGTATTTGGTATAACACGGCCGGGTTTGTACCCGTGACCTCTCGCACCGAGGCTTACGCTTTATCACTACACCCCTGAGGCGGTTCCACACATAACACAATAAAAGCATTAATTGACTGCCATGGCATCAACAGGGATCCCGTCCTTCCTGCCAATCTAAGTGTCATTCTCGTCTTCCACCGATGGGCTTCTAGTGTTTGATAAAAAGCAGCCAGTTGCTTGGAAAGTCTGTTGTGCTGAGTACTGGCGTGAGAAAGCCAGGTAGGTGAAATGAAAGCCGTAATAAAACTAAATAATTGATGAAAACGGCGTAAAACCCCTAATCTCAATAAATTAATCCATCCAATCTCATTGGTGTCGACGCTGCTCTCTTATATTGGATATTGGATATGTTGGTTATATATGTACGGTTTTACGTGGGGCTATTTGGAAATCCATTGTCTTTGTAATTTAATTGTTCTGGTTTAAAATTGCTATCAAATTTGAAATTTGTATGCAATACAGTATGTTGTATTGTATTGCTTTGTATACGTATCATATTAGATGACTTCCAGTAATATCAACATAATCGATATAAAGCGTTCCTATCAAGTACAAATGTCGTCGAAGTGAGTATATTTGTCATTCGATTTTCGTATAAAATATCGATCAAGTAATTGGACCAATTCAAACAGCCCTTCTATGGATTGAAACAATTATGGTTATTGTAGTGAAACTAAGATACCATCATTTACCAGATGCTTCTTTGGTACTTTGCGTCTCGCTGGTGTAGTGGTAGAGCATCCGATTCGGTTGCGGTGATCTCGGGTTCGGTCCCAGGCTGGGTTTCTACCAAAGACTTGAACAATTGAAGTAATGGATTACCCTCCTTACATGTAGCGTTCATGATTGTGGGGGTAATCATTTGGACTGACTAACTGGTGTCAGGATAAATGTACCAATAGTACGTGTAACTTATCCAAATACCGGCGATATATATATGAGCAATTGTTGAAGGCAGCGTAAAACCATACCAAGCAAACATCAAATTGATGGGGGGGGGGGGATAGATCGAGTTGTGATTCCTGAAACAAAACAATCCACAGGAGGCGAAAAGTGTACATCCGGGTACGCCTGTGTTGCATGCTTAGGCTGATCCGGGTCGATACTTTACGCCGAGTCCACAATGTTGATTTTCTCACGAGACGTGCCGTGGTCCGTTCGGTAAAAGACAAATCATATAACAGCGATTCTGCACTAATAGACAGGTTTTAAATAGGGATTGGTAAAGTTAATGTCGGCTACCAGTATTTTCAGGGCCTATTAATCAAACGTCTAAGACAGACATTATAAATCTTGTTGCCCGAGTATCTCTCGAACTGTTTTTTAGCTATGATTACTGTACAGCTTTTACCAGTCACGTTAAAACGAGCCTGTTTTGGACCAAACGCATTCGCCATATCTACTATATTTGGTAGGTAACCAAACTGAATTTTCACAACCACTATGCTTTTCAACTATAGTTTTAGACTTTTGCATGTTTTAGTTTAGTTGTGTTAATTTAGTTTAATCGTAAATCGCTTTTAATCACCTCCCCATATACATATACTTTTCTGACGTCTCTTCAGCAGACGACCCTTGCCACAACGCTTTCATTATCTTTTAAATTATAACACTTTCCATTACAGAGACTTTTCGAATTTTCGTCAACAATTTGTCTGCTGTAGATCTGTGTTGTGTGTGGGAAAGGATTCAGGTAATCTTTTGAAAGTTTGGTCAAATATAAACAAAAATGAATTTACCCTTTTATTGAACACGTCGACCAATTTTTTTGTTGAAGACGCGTTTGAAGCAGTCTTAAAAAAGAGCACCTAAAAAAAGAACGATGACAAAGGATGTATGTGAAGGTTTCCATTCTGCTTGATGGTTCTGAATCAAACCATATAGCGCCTTCCAACATACAACACACCCGCAGCTGACGACTCTGAATACATATAGGCAAACACGTGACAATCTCTAAAAACGAAAAACTGTAATTATTGAATACAGTTGAAATGCATGTCCAAATATGGATTAAGTGGAGTAAGTAAAGCGGGATTAAGTTTGGAAGTGGTTTGTCTGTCTGGATAAACAAGCTCCACATAAGCCTCTGCTTATTTTATTAAAATGCGGTGCCGACAGCGTCGGTGATGTAGTGGTACAGCGTCTGACATGAAGACGGGAGGCCGCGGATTCAATACCGGTCGGGTCATTCAAAATACTTTAAAATGGTAGAAGTGGCTTTCTTCGACGGTCGGGAATTGTTTGTGTATGGGTGTGGAAAGGGAGGAGGGGGTATTAGGACTGACTCGCTGCTGTTCAGGCTAAATGGACCAGTAGTACTGACAAATACACGACGATATATTACTGAACAATTGTTGAGAGCGGCATATAACCCCATAAGCCGAATTGTTTAACGTAGACTCTTCCATGTTCAAACTCGGACGACTCTATTTTCATGCTATGGGGTTTTTGGAATATATTTATAACTCACAGCCAAACAATGCAGATTTCAGGTGAGACAGCTCGTTACGAGCTGACTCACCTGAATCTGTATTGTTTGCAAAAAGCTCAATATTGCCTTTGGCGCTAAAAGAGTTAACACAAAATAAAATGCTGTCCTCAAAATTGGTCGTAAAGATGATATCTCTAGGTACTGTTTCATAACAAGGGTGAAACACAGTACAGAGTAATACACAGTAACACAGATACAGCAATATTAAGTCAAAATGCATTGACATTGTCTGAGTTACTTTCTTATTAAAGGATATTATTTAGATATCCGTGTTTTACATCACATTTTGTTTAGATTCTTCACTACTGAAGTCAGTTCATTCTGCCACAGGCGTATCAATCGTATTTCTATCCAACCGGTGTCGGACCACGACCTTTTCAAACCGGGTTCTATAACATCTAAGAAATCGAGGCTGTCAAGTGCTATTAAGTTAACCCCTTTTCTCATATAGACGCTTTCTGACGCCTCTGCAGCAGACGGCTTTTTGAAAACATAGTGACAAAAGAAAAGATTGCTCAAAACGAGCAATTTTTCCTTTTGCCACAATGTTTTCCGCTTTTAGTCATAGGTTGTCCATTCAATTATAGAGATTTTCCATTTTTCAGACAACATATGTTCAAAGTCGTCTGTTGCAGAACTGTCGTATGAGGGAAAGGGTTAAACAGCTTGTGGCAAGAAAGGATTAAGAAACACTTGAATAACGTCAACTTCTTATTTAACAAAGCATCGCCATTTTGGACTATGTCCACTTTAGTTTAAACTTATCTATTTTACATCGATTGCCAAACAAGCTTTCAGCTTATATAAATTACGTTCGATTCTTCTTCCTGGAGTTTTAACCAGTACTCGCACCGTTTGTGTGGACATATATCCCGAATACAAAACCCGCTTATCACGGGAGTCGAACCCGGGACCTTTGATACGAGAGGCCGACGCTCTACCTCTCCACTACTGTCTTCCAAAATGTCCACATTAATATAAACATATCGAATAGCATATGAATACGATATGAATAGCATATAGCAAACGAATAGCTAAGACGCATATAACAGACATCCTTTTTTGTGACATCATTAAATCATGGCGTCCTAACTTTTTTCAAAGTTCTTCAATTGGAATAGCATGGATGCCTCTCTCAACGCTCTTTGATTCGCAACAGCTGTTTCCAGGAGATTTAGCGCCAGTACTTGCGCTGATCGGCAGCGTTAGCAATTTTTGAAGACTTGCGTTTTAGCTTAACTCTTGTTTACTAGCGGTGTCTAGCTAATTGGTCCTTTCTTGAAACCTTTGACAACATTTATTAAACCATTTCCCACACATTTTGCCACAGTGTGTTCAACTCTTTTCAGGAACATTTGGAAGTTTTCCATTTTTTTTTTGCCCTAGTAATGTTTTAAAAATGCGCTGCATGCGTGAAAGGGTTTAAGCGGAAAAGATCATGAGCTGGAATGCATCATTATATCCAAATAGGGTAGGAAGCCGATAAATGAAGAAACATCGAGTTGATAAGATTAATATATAGACAGACATGTTTACTGTTTGTAAAATATATGCGCAGAGAATTGATTGGTTGATTAAGGTTTAACGCCGTTTTTAACAATTACTCAGTTATATCACGGCGGCCAGTTCACCTACTCATGCATTTCCTGGTTTTCTCACACCAGTACTCCACACAACAATCTTCCCAAGCAACTGGCTGCTTTTCCACATAGACTTAGCCCATTGGTGGAAGACGAATGACGCATGTCGCATTGACTTTTGTCAATCGTCGGAAAGAAAGTTGGCCGAGCCGGGATTCGAACTCACAACCCCTAGATTGAGCTACCGGGGCTCGGCTATATATGCGCAGAGAAACAGATTTTCGTAATTATGCTTACTGATGCAGTTTCATCAGATATTTTCCGTTCGTAATTAATACTTTCCCAGGTATAATTTGAATCATACGCAGCAGACGACTGGTGACAACATCGTGACAAAAGAAGAAACGGATCACAATGACAAATGTCTCATTATTTTAACCCTAGGTCCATAATTATACTTTCATTTATTCTGCCTAGATTTGTTCAAGGCTGTCTGTGTTTCAGAGGAGTTATTTGTAGGAATGAATTAAAGGGCTGCGGCTTCTCGAGAATGTGTATGATAACACAATAAACGAACATATTTGTTATTTGATCCGTATTATTTTCAATCCTCGTTATTCAGATTTTCACAATACCATGCCATACAAAAAAACTACCCTCAGGCCTTTTCGACCAGCAAAATTCGCTAAACGCAGTCTCGTCAGGATCTTCCATTTTCGCCATATCAAGCCGTTCATGCTTGCTTCCTTTGCACACTTTGGAGATTAATAGATTAATTAAAAGGTTGTTGTGGTGATGGTGGTGGGGGTGGTGGGGGGACGGGGGGGGGGGGGGGGGGGGGGGGCTGGGGCCTTAAAGGGTTAAACGAAATTTACCACTTTACAACACTTTTCGAGTCGTTAAGCGGTGGCTCTTATACATTCCGATGTGTTTTTTGACTTTCTGATAACAGTTCTCAACAGAACAGTTTTTCCAAGCAACTTTATTTCAAAATAGCCAATTAGGTGGAAGACGAACAACGCATGTACCATTACCTTTTGTCAAATGTCAGAAAGAATGTTGTCCGAGCTGGGGTTCGAACTCAAACCCCATTGATTGACAGACCGAGCCGCAATCGACTGATCGAAGCCTCCGTAGACCGGATCTGATCAGAAACTGACTACAATTCGATCGTAAGTATATTTCATTTGGAAAACCTGTGAAGATCATATTTCAATGACATGGCTCAATTAATCTGCATTACCAATCAGCTCCGCGATTCAGATTGTCATGGAACTGCGAAATGTCTACGTGCTTGTGATTAGGTACAAGATGGCATATCTGCAGAATGCAGGTTCGGTTCAACCAGTTCATCTTCTCTGTCTTGTTATGATTTACACGAGTTGACAGAAGCTTCTAACACGCTTTTTGTAAATAATATTTGAACAGTGGAGATCTTGATCAGTCTGTGCTGTGTTACACTCGTTGGTCCGGATCTGCACTATTCCCAAAAGCCAACTTGTACATGTTGCAATGGCCGGGCGCCTAAGGAAATAGTTAAAGTATAACGCACAAGTTAATGGACAAGCATACTGCGACGATGGTTCTCTCTTGTCTCTACTCTCACGACACCGCACGAATAATGAAACAAGCTATCGAGTTGTCGCGAGAACAGCGTCAAATGCACTTGAATATTTCTTCTCCTCGTGTAAAAGTACGGGAAACGGAAGTTGTAATGGCTATGTGAAGTGCTCTCTGGTTGGTCGATATTTGGTCGTGTCCGGATTTTTTAGCCAATCAGCGATCAGGTAATAGGAAACCATTTCTTTTTGTGTCGATATATTTAGTTTTGACGTGTCTGTGTTTTCCGCGGAAATGGTACCCCTTACGGCAACTCAAATATTAAGAAAACGAAGAGACGGATCGACAATCGGGACGATCATTCGGTGTAGCAACTGATGGGCTACATAACGCACATCGAGTGGTTTCTAAATTCGAAAAACTGTGGGAGGAGATAGTTTTCGCAGGAGAAGCGCTTTTCGCCCGTTTCCATAGCAACGGTGGTTTCTATGGCGACCATACTACAAAAGGAACAACTAGAGCCTAGACCATTCATCCCTACCAAGTTTGGTCGAAATCCGTTGAATAGTTTTGGCGCTACGCTTGCCACAAACAAACAAACAAACAAACATTTTACACACGGACAGACACGAAGACCAATAACCAATAACCGACTTTCACTGGGATCTGTATAGACACATGAAGTTGAACGACTAGAAAGGTTAAAGAAAATGACCTTGATCAGCTTGTTTGAAGGTCACAGGCTGATGTTGACCTTTATTATTGATTTGAATGTCAGTTCTCATGTACCTAGAAAAGTGTATGAGGAAGGGACGCCGATTTCCCGGGAAGAAGCACAGGTTTGAGAACCTGATTGTATGAACTGATGGCCGTTATATTACTGCAAAAGAATTGTTAACATCGTGAACAATATGCATCCAATCAATTAAGATATTATGTCGCAGACGAAACCCGAACACACTATTATCAGTAGAAAAGATGATACATGTACATCCTGGAAGTCTACTAAGCAAATCACGGACGTTCTAAATACATTATCGGGTCAGACATGCATCGACCTCGGCGGCGCCTTTTGGTTATGATGTACCAAACAACATGCTACAGAGACAACCCTTTGTTGACCAAATTTGTTTAACCTTTAAAACATCGAAAGGACTTTGCTTTCATCATTCATGTTTTGATTTCAAACATCAAGTTGTATTGGTCCGCTGTAGAGTTTACGAAAATCAAATTGTATATTTACTAATTTACTATATATGCGATAGTTTATATATAAGGACTAATCCAGTTACCGCTGTTGGTTTTATGCCAATCGTACTAATCTTCTTAAGTACGCCATGTACCAGACTAAACCATAGACCGATATTTGTTTCTTGAAATGGTTCTCTAACATGAAACGCGACGAGTTAAGGTTTATAAAAAAACATCTGTTTAATTCCCGTGCATTTCTTAGTTACAGTTGTCAAACATGTATCCATGCTAGATCATAACCAGCAGTATCACAGCTATATGATATTTGATCCTCTTGATATTTCCCATGCACTAGGCATGCCAAAATTAGAAACACGCAGACATATTCGAGTAAGGGCTACGCAGAACAACACATTGATAATACTAATTATCATAGCTTGTGAAATACAATGTGAAGAAGAGGAATATTGTGTATAAGCAGATCTTCAGAATCGTAACAGTAACACAATATGATTAAATTGTTAGTATTGCTTGGTGTTTTACGCTACTTTCAACAATTTGTCAGTTATATCGCGGCGTTTCCTGAGTACTACACACCACCTTATCCTGACACCAGCCAGTCTTTGTTTTGTTTGTTTGTTTGGAGTTAAACGCCGCTTTCAACAGCTTTGGTCATATCACGGCGGTCAGTGCACCTACCCATGTTTTCCTGGCTTTCCCACACCAGTACTTACACAACATTCTTTCGAAGCCACTGACTACTTTCTCACATAGATCAGAGTTGCGAGGCAATGGAAAAATCGCCCGAAAGAATGTCGCCGCAACCGGGTATCGAACCCGTGACCTCAAGATCACGAGTCAGATACGCTACCAATTGAGCTACCCGGCCGGGTCGACACCAGCCAGTCAGTCGTTATGCTAACCCCGCAACCCCGAGCACCAAATAGGACAGCCATTTCTACTATTTTAAAAGTCTTTGGTATGACCCTGACGGGGATCGAACTCACGACCTCCCGCTCTACCACTACATTACCGAGGCGGTCAAGATGATTACAAAAATAAACTAGAATAAATAGATCATGCCTTACCGTTTATTGAATGCCAAAATTTGATTTCATGAAGCTAATTGTGATTGTGTAAATACTAATCAAAATAATATCAGATAGCGATAAAAAGATCAAAGATCAGCAATTCTTTATTTCAATCTAATTCAATGCATTTCAACCCCCAACTGTCATACTTTCTTTAATTTGTACACGTAGAACACCGGGTATCTTTAAAAAGAATTACCTCGAAGCTTTAAAATAATCCAAACCGAATAAGGGTTCATGTATCATTTAACCGTCATTATGCTCACATTTGGGCTGGGTCAAAACTGGTTTTCAATCTATTTTTCAGTATCAGACAAGGTTAAATCCACACAAAACAGGGGCGTAGCTTGGCAATAATTAATGTGTAGGCCGTCTAGTGAGAAAACCAACATTGTGCGTAAAGTATCGACCCGGATAAGCCTAAGCATGCCAAACAGGCATACCCGGATATACACTTTTCACCTCCTGTGGATTTTCTGTTTCAGGAATCACTACTCTATCTATTATTGCAGAATGACATTTGAAACAGCCAAGTAGTTTCAGAGATAAAAATATTTAAAGTTGGCATTTCCCTACTTTGGGCCCCTAGTCAAAACTCTCCAAACATTTGAATGGGGGGTTTCTATTTTAGTCTATCTATCCCCCCCCCCCCCCCCCCCCTTAGACGGAATGTGTCGGCCGGATCAGTCTGCGCGGACAGCGCAGGCTGATCTGGTCGATATATTACGCAGATTAGTATCGCAGCTGCATTTTGGGGGCATATTTAGAAAAAATGTGTAGGCACGTGCCTACAGTGCCTAAAGGGAGCTACGCCCCTGCAAAAAATCCAAAAGAAAAACAGGTATTGTGCATCCAATACATATTTACAATGCATTTAAACTCGTTGTCACATATTCAATGCAGTCTGGTGAAGGTATACTATCATGCCAACCATTTTTTAAGGTTTTTGTATGACCTGGTCGGGGATCTAACCCACGACCTCCCCACCCGAGACATACGCTATACCACTACACCACCGAGGCTGTTTTGAGAAGTAAATAGACGTTACCATGTTACTCAAGTTGTTCAATATGTCAAGTGTTACATTATATTTCATGTACATATAAACAGATAATAGTGAAGGTTCTGGTGAGACTGTGTGGATGCACGTGCTCGTCTGAGTATTCACTGTTTGCAAAGACAAGTTTAATAAATCGTCAACATTTAATGATATTTTTAAAACATATTGATTCTTTATACATGCCAGAGGTACGGTGTAAGTGACAATTATTGCAAATAGAGAAAATAAAGCAATTATTAAACAGATCGGATTTCCTTTGTATCCTGTTAATAATTTGATATTCAAGCCATGTTTCGAAACCGCGAACAACCTTAGTTTGCTGTTTTAGTGCCAGTGGGAATTTCAGGGTAAAATAACCAAACCCTGGTTTTATACTAAGAAATTAGATCGGCACTGTCTACATGTACATATACCGGTAAAGAATTCCTCTCAAAAATAGTACCCATGACTTCTAATAACAGCAGCTGTAAACGAGCTACAAGTCGACACCCTCATTGAAACGGTTAAAGTAGCTGTTAAATGTTATTTACATTTATAGTGTAAACTTTCATCGCTTGAGGATGATAGGTACTTGTTGCCATGATAAATAGTTTAATAATTCATGCCTGGGAATATGAAAAAAACAAGCTATCTCTGCCAAATACCACACTGCCTGTTTCAAACAAACTCATAACCCTTTCCAACATACAACACATATGCATAAGATCTTTCTTTAAACATGTAGGCAAATATAATAGGAATCTAATAGAGGGTCACCCTAGGAACATTTCTACAAAATTATTTGAAAATCGGCCTGACACTTTTGGAGGAGAAGATTTTTTAAGTTTTCACTTTAGCCATAAAAGGCAAAATAGCCCCGCCCCTGGCGGCCATGTTTTTTCACAAATCAACATGGCTTGAAGGAATCTGATAGAAGGTCATCCAAGGAACATTTCTATAAAATTATTTGAAAATCGGCCTGACACTTTCGGAGGAGAAGATTTTTTAAGAATTTGAAGTTTTTTTCATTTCGTTGCCATGGAAACCAGAATTCTGCATGGATCCCAAAATCTTTAAGGAATTCTGGTGAGGACATTGAAAGGATGCTTTCTGTGAAGTTTCATCCCAGTTGACCCACCGGTTACAGAGGAGAAAATGTTGACGGACGACGGACTATGGACGACGGACGCCGGACATAGGGCGATCACAATAACTCACCTTGAGCACTTCGTGCACAGGTGAGCTAAAAACAAGCAATGTCTTCCGAATACCACACTGCCTGTTTAAACAAACTCTAACCCTTTCCAACATACAACACATATGAGAAGATCTTTCTTTAAACATATAGGCAAATATATGAAAATCTTTATAAATGAAAGCATAAGTATTGAATAGTGTTAAAAAAATGTTTTAAAAAGAGGAAAAACTGCTTATTGAGTAGTACAATTGCAACGTTTATTTTTAAAAGTCTCAGTATAACCTAGATGCGTCTGCATGTTGCACTTGGATACATGGTAGTGGGGTCATGTTACCTAGATATTCTTTACAATCACTGTAGATGATGACTGGTTTGTGGAAACGTGCAGTCTTATAGTGGTTCAATTATGCATCATCTTAAAGAATGTACATCAGGCGTATATCTGTATAAACTTGCTCACATTCAACGATAAAAAAAAAAGAATATCACATCCATTAAAACACGTAAAAAGATTAAGTGTATGAAATGGAGTTTGCGCTAATAAACGATGAGCTTGGTAGGACCTTATTATTCCCAGGAGCTTCAAATCTGTAAACATAGCTTCCTTTGTTATTATCGCTTTGTGAATTCCTGTTTTACAATGTAAATATTAAATGCGTGTGTTATTTTGTTGTTTCGTGTTGTTCTTGTACAAACTCCCAATTCGTAAAACCCATTCCTAAAAGAACGAATATACAACAGAAATAATGCATCAGATAGAAAAAGGTCGCACCAGGCGATTTTTGGACATTATGACGCTAATAAGGGGGGTAGGTACACTAAGAACCCTTATTATCTGACGTGGCTTAATAACGCGGATCTCGTACTTGTGTCCCTTGTATAATATCTAAAGTGGTAATTTCTGCCATTTCATGTTTGCCTGCTGGAACGCACTACCAGAAAGGCACCAATACACCGGAACAATAATCTGGATACAAAGTTGAAAACTATCTGTTAATGAAAGTAATATCATCGAATATGGTTGAAAACATTGTGGCAAATATAAGAATTGCTCGTTAAGATGACTGGTCAAAAGTCGAATGTTGCCGATGCGTCAAAATGCGTTCGTTTTTGGGAAATGGTTAAATACAGTGTTTATACATTTAAAAAACCTTGAGAGAATGTATTATATGTTAAGCGTCGGTTCAGCCCGCACTCGCGTTTAGGAAAAGAAATAGACATCACGATAGCATTAATATTCATGGGAACCAACACAACTATCCCCTATCTACCTTCCACTCGTATTGCCTATAGATCAGGTATTGTGTCCTATTGTTTAAACCTAGTGTTATCACATGACAATGCTTGTATCCGATTTAATATACCCATTACGTATTCCTTTGTATGTCACATGTGTAATATAACATGACCGAATCACTATTTTTGTATTCATCCGCGAATGTTTACACAATGGCTGAGAACGTGTATCCGGTAAACACAAACGTCACGATAGGACACCATTATCGGTCATAAAGATATTTTTTATTAAGTATTACATGTTGGGACTATTTTCTTACAGCGAAAAACCGATTTTCTTTTTGTGTTTCGTCATGTGATTAAAATAATCTGACATTCGTTGTCATTTCATAAAGTTTTATTAAACTCGTCCAAGAAATTTGTTATTAAGCTCGCCAAAGCCTCGCTTAATAATAAATTTCTTGAACTCGTTTGATAAAACTTTATATGAAATGACAACTCATGTCAGATCTTATTAGTCGCCGGGCAGAAGCCCGCGACTTCTATTTTTAATAGCTTTTCGGAAATCACATGGGAGGGCGGCTTATTATTAGAAAGAAACAAATCTAGATGATTTGAACATATTACAATTGTGGTTGTTTACGAACACTAATAAATGACACATCTAAAATGAAATAAATATTCCGATTTTTTAATGTTTGCAGTTTTTTTTATTTCACTCGCATTTAAGTTTTTTGTCTTATTTACGAAGACAAAGGTGGTCCCTTCAAGACGTGAACCAACACCCCCTAATGCAGACTCTTATGTGTCATCATTGAGGTCAATTTCGGATTCTCCTTTTAATAGCAATTTTAACTTACTAAATGTTGTTTTCATGTTCAAAGAGATGTCTTGATTTGAGTAGTATTCATTTAATAATGTTATCCATGAATATCTAAAGTAGGAACTGTTTCTAAGCTAAATATAGACCCTATTCTGTTGTGTAGTTTCGTGACCTTTAACATCGATTTTCGCGCATGCGCATTTCGATATGAAAAAGCGAGTGATATTATTTTATTTTAGACAACTACAAGACGAATGTTTGACGCAAAGCGTCAAAGAGAAGCCGCAATATTTCGTTGTACATGTAGAAATAAGAAAAAAAGAACATTTTTAAATCCACAAACAATAGAACAATTTAAACTGTAGACGGTAATGCTGATATATTTCTCCTTTTGAAGACTTTTGTTTTCTTCAAATTACCTCCCTTTAAAGCAATACCAGGATATTTACCTTGTGATTCGAATAAGATTGACAAACATTGAAATTATATGAATGAATACTATTATTTAAATAAGTAACAACAGCAAAATTAAATTTAAGCCAGATAAATGTGTACACATTTCGTTAATTTTTTATAGATACCCTAATGTATAGGTATGTATATAAAATTTATAAGCAAATGTTTTCATTACTACGTTCCTAATGTTTGAATAGACTAAGGAAAGTCAAGAATACATAAATAAATCAATGCAGTCTTTTCCGGCGACATTGATGCCTTGCATCAACTTTCTCTTGTATATATATATATATCAATTAGTTATATATGTGTCAATCAGTTATAGTTATACATGTTATTCATTAGATTAATGCTTAATCTATTGTGTAATTCATGTGTACGGCAAGTCTTTGTAACCCACCTTCAATCAGAATTTGTCTAAGAATCAACAAACATAATTTTATTGCTAATTGTACGATGTGTTAAATATTTTCTATTCAGTACAGCTAGTAACTATGCAATACAATGACATTTACACACACTCTAGTATCTTATCTTCAAACTATTGTCTTATTGAACAAGCTGCGGTCCGCATATGAACTGAAGTGAAGCAAACATTATGTATGTTATGCTAATTGCAAATCAGAACACGATAAATAGTTAGAATTGCTTGTGAAAATAAACTCATGAATCAGAGTCAAGAATTGTTGTAGAATGTGTTTGATTGTATCTTGGTTGTTAAACGCCGCTATCAACAACGGTGTTTCCCGGTTGAGTTTCCAGGATTACTGGTCCATTTATTTAGACACCATCGAGTCACTCATAACGCTAAAAATCCACAATCCTGAGCACCGAGGAGGTAACACAATTACTTATTACCATGTTTAAAGTCGTCAAGACATTTGTAGAAAATCACTGATAAACGAATAGTTTCCGTCATGAACTTTATGATTTTGTTTTTTGTGTAGAGCATTCAAATAATGCATTATGTTCAGCCCTGTTAAATTGTTAAAATGTAAAATGCACGCACTCTCGACATCGTCGACGCCACTAAGCATGATGTAGTCATAATGAAAAGGATAAAGTTTATTTGAAAATGGATGTTTTAACACCGATTCTAAAACCATCTGTCAAACGAGACAGTCGATTAACTCTTTCAGTGCCGTATTTCACAAAGTCGACTTTTCCATGTTGAAATTTGGACCGCTCCATTGTTCGTCCAACATGAAATTTGGTAAAATGTAATCTCTAAGTGGCAAAAAAATGCAGATTTCAGGAGAGACAGCTCGTCATGAGGCCTCTCGCCTGAATCTGCATATTTTGCAAAAGCATTTAATTGTCTTTAGGAGCGAAAGGGTTAAGCGTGTAAATGACTTGCATTTCTCTCATTTGATCGTTTATGACAACGAAATTTGTTAAACGATTTTAACACTTCTGCAAATGAACAATGCTTGAACAATTATTGGCATGTTCTTGTTAAGCACGTGCTTCAAATACAAGTGTGAAAACGGCGATAACCTTTTAGGTCGACTGTAAATGTATTAAATAGTTACCAAAGCCTGTGAAAAAGCTACGTAAACCAAATGTCGCCTTATACATGTACTTGTATGAAATGTTACAGCATTTGTCTTTAATATCAAAACCTTCTTACGTCAGTTGTAGTGCAGTATGACTCATATCATTTTGAAACGTGTGCATTGCAGTTAAGACATCCCATAGACAAGGAATACGAATTCATTGTCCAAAAGACGACTGTTTTATTCTATAAAGGTGCAAATACATGTATTTGGTCATGCGCAGTTCAAACACGACGGATTAAAATTCCGTACTAGGTCAAATACGGTACTAACTATGGTGATGGAATAAAACTGAAATTTGAGGTGACGTCATTGAAATATGAAAACACGTCATTCAAAATGAAGATGCGGGACGTTGTTCACACGCCAATCATAACTTTTATTTGTATGAGTAAATTGTGTTATTTCATTATTCAAAATATAGATTTTTGTTATCTGTTTTCTTTATTCTGTCTTAAAAGTTATACTTCGAATCCCGGCTCGGTCAACTTTCTTTCCGACGATTGACATGCGTCATTCGTCTTCCACCAATGGGCTAAGTCTATGTGGAAAGGCAGCCAGTTGCTTGGGAGGATTGTTGTGTGGAGTACTGGTGTGAGAAAACCAGGAAATGCATGAGCACGTGAACTGGCCGCCGTGATATAACTGAGAAATTGTTAAAAACGGCGTTAAACCCCAATCAATCAATCAATCAACTTAAAAGTTATACAAGGAATATAATAAAGGGGAAAAATTTGCAGCAGTAGCGATACCTCGTAGTACAATATCAAACCCGATATCGCTGCTGCAATATAATATTTCCTATATGTAACAGTAAAAAGTGGTTACTTGGTTTTGGAAACAGACTAAAATAGTGCCTCTCAATTGACAATTAAATTAAAATTCCAAGCGTTTGATATCCTTTCATCATGTATAAATCTAATTACATTATGTGGAATAGATATTCGTTTTTCCGATGTACTCAGACGAAATTCAATAGTGTTTACCATAATCACGACGCATTGCGTTTATTGCCTCGTCTGGATGAATAGCAGTTGAACACCTTAGTTTCTATATTCATTCATTTCCTACAGATAGATGACTTTCAACCTTCCCATTTCTCACATATAACACAACTGCAACAGAATACTTTGAAATGCTCTAGTCAAAACTATAGAACATCTTTATAAGTGCAAGATTACTTATTTAGAGGAGTTGATAGCGTTGCGACATCACTTTTAGATTGATACTAAACTATCAAGGTTATTTAATCATAATTACAATAGCTTACATACACCCTTACTTCAGATATATAGTCGAAGAAATTTATCTAGTAAATACATTATTCTTTGTTAAAAATATGGTACACATAACTACATTGTGACATATAAAGTGTCTTATCATAACGGTTGATATTTGTAATATTAGCTAGTTTATGTCATTATATTTAAATTCAGTTTGCATCTTGGGTCTTGCTTGCTTTACAAGCATGTTTATATGCATGTATTTAGGTACATCTAAATAAGCGTGTATATGTAATGAATTGTATATATCATTATTTTGTTGTATTATTTTGTATGTTTCACTGTTGTATGCTTAATACTTACCACATGGGTCTATGACCTTCTGGTGATTTTTTGAATAAACTCTATCATCATAACATTATGAGCAATTTCTACTTTTGTCATAATCTTTTCAAAAAGGGTCTGCTGCAGATGCGTTAAAATGTATGTAACTGCAGGTGGGAAAGGGTAAAACACATGACCAATTTCGCCTTTTGACACAATGTTTTCAAAATGCGTCTGCTGCAGATGCGTCTAAATGCGTCTTAAGGTTGGAAATGGTTAAATATATTATGGTAATGAGCAATTTTGTCTTTTGAAAAATTATTTCCAAATCTATTCAACAATTGTACTTTCAATTCTAGAGAGTTTCTCTATACCTTTTCATGTCGTCTGGGGAATTAATTGCTCAAAGTGGGACATGGTTTAATGCTCCTTTGCGATGAACATCGAAAGAACGCCGTTTCTATATCCATCCATTACCTACAAGCAGACGAATTTTGACGCGAAAGCAGCGGACGCCTTTTTACCCTTTTCCAGTTATAGACATCTGTTTAATCATATTTCCATATTTTTGTGTGAAATATTTCAAAATCGTCTACAGCAGAATTGTTCTGTAGGAATTGTATATGTGAAAGCGTTACGTAAACTAGTGTCACTTACACAGTACCTCTGGCGTTAATAATAGTATTCGTATAATTTAATAAAACAAGCAAAAATTCGTTGACCTTTTCCAATCAATGATTGATTTTTCGTTAACGATTTAACAAGTCATAACCAATTTCACCTATTACGATCACGGTTTTCAAAAGCGACTAAAACCATCTCCGTGTGAGTGTCTGTCTGTCTGTCAGTAATCCCGTATTCTCACCATTGTTTTACCTGTACCCACATGCAGACACATCTTAACGCATACACTATATAAGCCGTCCCGCGAAAAAACAACAACATTATTGCCGCTGCGTAATGTATCGACCCAAATCAGCCTGCGCAGTCCGCGCAGGCTAATCTTGGCCGACACATTTCGTCTCAGGGGGATATAGGTATAGAGTAATGAATGAATGTATATTGTTTTATGGCGCATCGACAGCTAAGGTCATTTAGCGCGCAATTAAATTTAAAGGTATAGAGTAATGATTCCTGAAACAGAACAATCCACAGGAGGCGAAAAGTGTCTGTCCGGATCAGTCTGCGAGGACTGCGCAGGCTGATCCGGGTCGATACATTACGCAGAGGCCATGGTGTTGGTTTTCTCGCAGGAAGGCTCATATACAGCAGTCAACTTTAAATATGAAGACATTGTGGAAAAATAGAAAGGTGAAATATAGCCAACAATTATGCTTTCGTTTAGAGAGAGGATCCATATTTATGCCGAGATATTTTGGAGTCGGCGGTATATTTGTTGTATATGGGAGAGGGCTAAGGTGTTTTTTATACTTGTGAAGAGTCTCCGAATGTAATTTACTATCTTATAATCAAGCAATCCGATCATTAATATGGGACTGCTTCATTTGTGATTGCATTTTGAATTGCCTCATTTTCTAAATTATAATCAAAATTTTAATGTTTTTCAAATGCCGTATGCGTGATTTAAGGTGTAAGCTGATCGATCAACTGGCTCTGCCCATGCTGGTTTCCAAAAACTGTACCCCGCTGCTGAGAAAAAACAAGTAACTATGATTTAGTTTGAACTGTGTTTTACAATATGAAGCCAAATAATATATCGAGGGCTTGGAGTGAAACAGTTGTAACAAAAGAATGTTTTGAAAACCCTGGTTTAGGGGTAACTTTGACCACTTCGTAAACAATGCAACTTTAGGTGCCATTGCTCAGAACGAGCAATGGCACCTAAATTTGCATTGTTTACCAAGAAAAATTATTTAATGATTTTAAAGACGACTTAATGGCGAGGTGATTAACCTTGGTAAACAAAATACTAATTTTAGTTGCAACTGTTTCACGACAAACCCTCGATATGATGAACCCGAGCATATGAATAGGTATCCCTTGGCTCTTATTAACAATGTATAACTAAATCATCTTTTGCATCAGGTCCGTCTGATCAAGATATACATGGTTCACACGTTACTTACACAAGCTTGTTATAAGCTACTGTCATCGTTTCTAGATCTGATAAGACGGAACAGATGTACAGGGTCCTTAACTATAAAACACTGCAAACGGTCTCAGTGCTCAGAAATGAACTCCATGCTAACTGCACATAAGGCTTCTGATTGGTTAATTTGGAGCACAAGATCTATTTTTTTTATAGTTTTGGAGCCTGCAGGCTGTTCAGAACCTACACTGTTCAGAAATGCCAGCGTGTACCTTTAGTCATGCACTGGCTCAGTAAGTATCACCAATGTGCACCAAAGTGTCATCCTCATTCGTGGAATTAACTTTTTTTGGTATTCACGAATGTAAAATTACCCCGATCATAAATATGATTTTTTTCGGCGATAGCTATTTAACCTCAGTTTTGACCTAGATGTTAAACAAATGATCTAGATTGCAGACCAATCAAATGTTGTATTTAAGAAATAAAGGAAATGAAACGTTTTGATTGGTTCATAGTTAAGTCGGCGATCTTATGAGAGGCACTAATAAGGTGAAGTTTTAAAATGAAATGTTCTGCATACTAACCTTTAATTAAGTGAAAAAAACCCAGTGAAAACGTATGAAATATAATATTTAAGAGCAAAATATTAATTATTTTTGAAACATGATAAGTTTTCAGTTAATTAGCGTCAATTGAAACTGATACTCCTCTTGGGAGCCTCGCTTAATCTCCACTCATGTGACCGTATTCTCGGCCATGAATGCACATGTTCCGTTTCTTAGTGTTTTCTCATATTGACCGCCGTTTATCATTTTTAAGATATTTCTTGTTTCTAATGTCTATTGCTCATTGATGACATACAGACATATAATAGTTAAAATAAAGAATAAACAGTGAATATTATCACGTGATAATGACACTGCTCGAAACATCAAGTTAGTGAGGATATAATCTACTACTATTTTTCAAGATCCCACTGGAAAGCATGTAACTCTCTTTTAACCCTTTCCCTCATGTAGACGCTTTCTGACGCCTCTGCAGCAGATGGCTTTTTGAAAACATAGTGACAAAAGGAGAAATTGCACAAAACGTGCAATTTCTCCTTTTGCCACAATGTTTTCCACTTTTTGTCATAGGTTATCCATTCAATTATGGAGATTCTCTATGTTGTTCAAAGTCGTCTGCTGCAGAATTGTCGTATGAGGGAAAGGGTTAAATAGCATTACATCTGTATAATGTCACGTTCATGGGGTGAATTATCAGAATCACAAAGCGATACTTGTTTATTGACTGTTGATTTGTTTGTATTGTGTTTCGCACAGATTTCTGTTATATCACGGTGTTTTCTGGGTAAGTTACCAGTATTACTGGTCCATTTATCTGACACCACCAGTGAACCAGACGTAATGTTAACCCCACAATCCTGAGTTCAAAGATGGAAAACCATTACTACCATTTTAAAAGTATTTGGTATGACCCGGGCCGGGTTATCGAACCCGCGACCTCCCGCACCGAGGCGGCTATCAACAATATATCCACATATACAACTAGTTGCCTTTATATAACTACGTAAATGTTCGTATAATTACAGAGGTCCAGATACGAAGGGGGTAAACAGCTCTTTTCCCCACGATATCTTTCTTATTATCCAACAAAGCCCTATGCTGTGGGTACTCAAAAGAATCGTCTCAATGAGACGATTCTTTTGAGTACCCACATCATAGGGTTATATTGTCTAATAAAGATTTTAGAACATGCAAATAAGAAGGGGTAAACAGCTCTTTTCCCTACGATATCTTTCTTATTATCCAACAAAGCCCTATGCTGTGGGTACTCAAAAGAATCGTCTCAATGAGACGATTCTTTTGAGTACCCACACCATAGGGTTATATTGTCTAATAAAGATTTTAGAACATGCAAAACGACCCTTATCTAGAGCTCTGTGTAACAGTATCTATATAGACACAACTTGGTAATATTTTAACAATAACACGAATGAAAATAGCAGTTTAGCAGTTATCCATTTTCGTAGGAAATGATAATAGTTTGACAGTTCTATATGTAAACAACGCAACCGCATGGGAATTCGGAGAGGAATACTCGATTCTTTGTTGAGTTGAATGACAAATGCTAGCAGCACACTGTACTTATAAAGATATTTGACCTGTCAAATGATTTGGAGCATTGATGTCTTTACAAACAATGAAGTCTCGTGTTTATAATAAATTCATATATATATGTATATATTTGCACAAAGGTCAGGGTTAGGTAAACTTTGTCGAGTAATAACTACATAGATTTACGCCAATTGCTAATTGCTTAATAATATATATACCTCTAACGTATATGAAAATTAGAATCAATTGGAATATTTATTTTAATATTATTCGCTTGATTGAAGAGAGTTATAACTATATATAGTTACATAGTATTGTACCCGGCGTTCTATAGTAAATGAGTACGTCTGGCATGGACAACCAATTGCGACTATATTTGCCATCTCCCCTTCTACATCGCTTTCATATATAATGATAAATGATTAAATATACATTGTCGTAAACGTTTGGAATCCATTACGAAGTGAACTTCTTTCGAAGTTTGATAGGATTTACCTGGTACCTATATAGCCCTTTTTCTTGCAAATACCATGTCAAAAGTGTGCCGTCATTACTAGTGCATGGCTGACCAGAAAATGTAATAATGTCAGAGACAGGTAAAACTCAGACTAAGAGTTACGTAATTTAGAAAGAAAAAACACCAACAATACATAATCAACATTATCTATACACGAACATCGGGGGCCAATCGGTACATGTACGTACACATGTTAACTGAGTGAATCAATACGCTACACGAATCCGAAAGGTTGAGAAATGTTCACGCGTATTCAGTCAGCGTTGCAGCTCATTGTGTTTACAATTCACCACCATTAACAGACACACGTTGTAGAATGTGGGGGAAAAAACCAGACGTAAACACTATATGAGCCGTCCCGCGGGAAAAACCAACGTTATGGTCTCTGCGTAATGTATCGACCCGGATCAGTCTGCGCAGACTGATCCGGGCCGACACATTCCGTCTCAGGTGGATAGAGGTATAGAGTAATAATTGCTGAAACAGAAAATCCACAGGAGGCGAAAAGTGTTTGTCCGGATTAGCCTGCGAAGCATGGTTATTGTTGATTAGGGTCGATACTTTACGCCGAGTCCACAATGTTGGTTTTTTCGCGGGACGGCTTAAACCTGCTTTGAATTGTTTATAGTTTGAAACACTTTTGAACTGAGTGTTCATTTGGAACACCCTGCCCTCTGATAAATACAGTTCCTTTTGTATATAAGCCGTCCCACAAGAAAACGAACATTGTGGTCCCGGATCAGCCTAAGCATGCCGCGCAGGCTAACCCGGACAGACACTTTTCGACTCCTGTGGATTTTCCGTTTCAGGAATCATTTACCTATGTATCTTTACCCCTGAGACGGAATGTTTTGGCCCTGATTAGCCTACGCGGACTGCGCTGGCTGATCTGGTCGGTACATTACGCAGAGTCCTAAATGTTGGTTTTCTCGTGGGACCGGGTATTTCAGACCCTAATTTAACTATAAGAGTTAAGTGCCGTTTTCAACTGCATTTCAGTCATATCTTGGAGGCCAGTTTTTATATCAATCGTTTTGCTGCCCTTTTCTAAACAATCGTTTAGCTGCCCTTTACTCAACACTCGTTTTGCTGGCCCTTACTTAACAATCGCTTAGCTGTACTTTACTAAACAATCGTTTTGCCACCCTTTACTCAACAATCGTTTTGCTGGCCTTTACTTAACAATCGTTTAGCTTCCTTTTACTTAACAATCGTTTTGCCGCCCTTTACTTAACAATCGTTTTGCTGCCCTTTACTTAACAATCGTTTTGCTGCCCTTTACTTAACAATCGTTTTGCTGCCCTTTACTTAACAATCGTTTTGCTGCCATTTACTTAACAATCGTTTTGCTGCCCTTTACTTAACAATCGTTTTGCCGCCCTTTACTTAACAATCGTTTTGCTGCCCTTTACTTAACACTCGTTTTGCTGCCCTTTACTTAACAATCGTTTTGCTGGCCATTACTTAACAATCGTTTTGCTGGCCTTTACTTAACAATCGTTTTGCTGCCCTTTACTTAACAATCGTTTTGCTGCCCTTTACTTAACAATCGTTTTGCTGGCCATTACTTAACAATCGTTTTGTCGCCCTTTATTTAACAATCGTTTTGCCGCCCTTTACTTAACAATCGTTTTGCTGACCATTATCGCTCCAGTTCTCCATTTTCTCTACACAACATAACTCTAATTATATGAAACAGTAGAGTAAGATTATATAGCTTTGCACACAGATTAAGGGGGGGGGGGGGGGTAAACCGTGTCACCCGGGTGTGGTAGGTCACGGCTTCGATCCCCCGTCCGATTCATAACCAAATACCTTATGTTACTGATTTAATATCCTCCTTGGCACACAGGGTTGTGGAGCATTACGACTGACTCGCTTGCGTTAGGATAAATGGACCAGTAGTGTTGATAACTTACCTACTACCAGAGGCGTCGTAAAACACTAAAACAAACAAACATGGAAGTCTGTAAAAATCCTTGTAATAAATCAAGAATAATGATTTTCTGTATTTGTTCGCATGGCCTTGACGCCGCTTTGAACATTGTTCCAGTTATATCTAGGCGTTTCCTGAGTAGGTTACTAGTTCTTCTGGTTGCTTTAAACATTTTTCCAGTTATATCTAGGCGTTTCCTGAGTAGGTTACTAGTTCTTCTGGTTGCTTTAAACATTTTTTCCAGTTATATCTAGGCGTTTCCTGAGTAGGTTACCAGTTCATCTGGTTGCTTTAAACATTTTTCCAGTTATATCTAGGCGTTTCCTGAGTAGGTTACCAGTTCTTCTGGTCGATTTCACATGACACCAGAGAGTTAGTCGTTATGCTACTAACACAGCAACCTCGAGCAATACAGGGGAAAAGCCAATACTATCATTTTTGAAGCATTTGGTATGAGCCGGCCGGGGATCGAACCAGCTACCTCCCGCCCTCGGAGCGGACGCTCTACCACTAAACCACCGAGGCGGTCTAACGAATATGCTTGAATGACCCAGAGCGCTTTCTCCAATGCCTCCTTGAAAACCCGTCTGGTTAAAATACGGATGTGCAGATATTAGCCATTCTTTCTAAACAGACTAAAACAAAAATGCGTTTCTACAGCTCTGTGTTTTTCCATGAAAAATTGACTTCGTACCGCTTAGTATTCGTGTTTTTTCCGTGAATTTTTTTTTACTTTGAAACGCTGACCACGAATTGAATGTTAGTGTTTTATACGTGAGAACTGACATTGTAATGCTAACCACGAACTGAGTATTCTTCTTTCACCCTTGAAAACTGTCAACGCCTAACTGAACTGGGTATTCGTGTTTTCCGTGACAACTGACTTCGTAACGCTGAAAACGAACTGAGTATTCGTTTCCCCCCTTGCAAACTGTATTCGTTACGCCTAAATGAACTGGGTATTCGTGATCTTCCGTGAAAACTGACTTTGTAACGCTGACCACGAACTTAGTATTTTTCTTTCACCATTGACAACTGTCTTCGTAACGCCTAAATGAACTGGGTATTCGTGTTCTTCCGTGAACACTGACTTCTTACCGCTGAAAACACACTGGGTATTCTCCCCCTCCCTTTATCGCTTAAAACATACTGAGTATTCGTTGTCCCTCTTGAAAACTGTCTTCTTAACGCCTAAATGAACTCTGTATTCGTGTTTTTCCGAGAAAACTGACTTCGTAACGCTGAACACGAATTGAATGTTCGTGTCTGTTGAACTTATCCACGTATCAATGCATATCGTGTCGTGTCAAAATTGTAAGCCAATGATTCTTTAACCCTTTGCCTCATACAGATGCTTTCCTACGCCTCTGCAGCAGACGGGTTTTTGAAAACATTGTGACAAAAGAAGAAATTGATTAAAACGATCAATTTCTCCTTTTGCCACAATGTTTTCCACTTTTAGTCATAGGTTATCCATTCCATTATAGAGATTTTCTATTTTTTTTACAAAATATGTTCAAAGTCGTCTGCTGCAGAAAATGTCCTATGAGGGAAAGGGTTAAGCTGACTTAATGTCTCTACAACACGGAGCAGTTGGGACATATGATTTATTACAGAAAGCATGATTCAAAGAGTTGTTTCTTTCTATCCCCATTACACAATGCTTTCCGAGTCTAAGACAGTCTGTGTCTAGGTTTAACGTAGTGTGTAGGACTTCGAGGAAGCAAACACTGAACGTGATTTATAGCAGCTTAAACCGCCGAGATACACAAACTTCAATATACATACTGATTAAACGTAATGCCAAACGTATTTATATTAAATTGATATATTATTAATTTATACAGAATTATATGCTTAAACAAGAACTGTTATCAAATCCATTTCGAAAACATGGCTTTGTATTGTACTGCACGTTTCATGTTGAACTCCAATATTTTGGGAAGAACATGTAATTGGTTGTCCAAGAAGTTGTGATTGTACCCGGTACAATGTCCAAGTACTAATGATAACAAATCGTTACGCTTAACCGTATTCCTATAATGTACTATTGTTTTTTGTTCGATTAAGATGTCATGTATACGTTATTCAATTATTGTTAATATATTGTTGAGCTTGTGACGAGAAATATTAGTCATGTATGGTCGTAGATGCATGTATTGCAATCGCCACTGTGCTAACTTCCACACAACATGACATATATACAAGTCTTTGGCAAACCAAATTCCTGCCAAATAAACAGTTCCATATTACTGCAGAGAAGCAATGTTCCGATTCATGTTAAAATAGAAGCAAGCTAACATAGAGTATGTGTACACCACACCAAGTCAATCTGATTTTTCTAAAATACAGACAAACACACACACGTCCCTAGAAATGTTAAAAGCGACAGCATTTGTCTATCTGTAGATAGAGACTTTACACATTATACTAATGTGTCGGACATATTTATAGACGCAGTCCTTCTTGCGTAACATCGAATATATTTTAGACAACAGACCAATCACTTAATCCCGCAATAGGAGCCATCAAAACCATAAGTTGTGATACATTATTAATAAATACAGAATGATATGTTAAAATAAGATCGCTTACATCTAACTATTCTATAGGTTAATTTGTGATCATAAGTATCTATAATTTTATAATGGGAGGTAATTAAAGGCAGTCTAATAAAGATCTTTGAATCCTCTGGAGATATGCTGAAACCCCACATCTTAACAGACGATATGATTGTTCTGTTAATATCATGTCTTTGTTAAAATATGTATATACTGTGTTGTATGTTACTAGAAACTAAGTTTAAGTTACAAAATAAAGAATAGCTATCTATCTGTCGTAAGATGTTGTCTGTGTTATTGCTGTTATATCATGTTTTGACTCACATATGACATGTTAAAGGTTGCTTGCAGTCAATAAACAGTTACAATTAATAATTGATTAAAGTCACTGTTTGTTTGTCTTAACAAAAGCTACTGCCAATTCTAAATATATCGCCTAAGCACGTTACTATTGAAATACATTATTGGTTGGGCATTGATTTGTTTGAAGGGTGTTTCACGCAGCCATCAATACTATTTAATTTATATCACGGCGTTTACTAGGTAAATTACCAGTTATATCACGGTGTTTTCTAGGTAGATCATAAGCACTGAAATAAACTACATTGTCAAGTACTAAATGAATATTTAGACATCAGAAAATAGTGACACACTTCTCAATTGACTACTAATACAAAGTCATAGGAGAAAAGAACGAAAATAATGACGTGAGGAACTAAGATAGATCACGAAGTTCTACGATACCGGAATTTATCTTAAACCTGACACCGATGCATTACTCGTTATGCTATCCCATCAACATTGGGCCCAAAATATGAAACCCATTACTACATTTCATAGAGTTTTTGATATGCCACTTTGAACAGGTAGAGAATTGCAGCTGCAGGTCCCGAAACTTCAAAACTCTTTACCCGTTCAGCGCCGAATTGTTTAAAGTAGACTCTTCCATGTTCAAACTCGGACGACTCTATTTTCATGTTATAGAATGTTTGAAATATCTTTATAACTCAAAGCCAAACAATGCAGATTTCAGGTGAGACAGCTCGTTACGAGCTGACTCACCTGAATCTGTATTGTTTGCGAAAAGCTCAATATTGAATTTGGCGCTGAAAGAGTTAAAACGTTCTCGGCGCTCAGAAATGTACTCCATTCTCCAAATAATACTTCTGATTGGTCAACACGTCAGAGAATGAATTTGCTTCTGATTAATCAGATACTTGAGCACAAATTAAACTTTCATAGTTTTGGAGCTTGGACAAGATGTGCGCCTGTAATGATGACACCAGCCATCATTGTCAGTATTAGTATAACGTTTTTGATTCAGAGGACTAGATAAGAGGGAGTGAACATACTTTCCCCCACTATATTTCTCTTATTACTCAACAAAATCCTATGTTGTGGGTACTCAAAAGAATCGTCTCACTGAGACGATTCTTTTGAGTACCCACAACATAGGGTTTAAATGTCAAATAATGATTTTAGAACATGAAAAATGCCCCTTGTCTAGAGTTCTGTGATAAATTGAGGATTCTCTCCGTTCTCAACATGTTTAATGTTATATCACAGCGGCCAGTTCAAATAAGCGCGTGTTTCATCGTCGTCTAGCACCAGTACATTATACAGCATTCACTTCCAGGCATCTGGCTATCATTAAAATTACCAAGCCGTGGATCGAGCTCAGGATCACCGGGAGGATACCCTTCGACTAAGCCGACTTAGCAAGTGTGACTCCCAACGGGACATACGTAAATAATACTGCATTGTGCTAATCAGTTATTCAATGAACATTATCATCCGATATTTCAAGTAATATCAACGGCATATCAATGTATTTGCATCCGTTTTTTTTTAGACCCTTCCACTCTTTCCCACATACACAAAATTGACAGCATTGACGCCTTTGAACGCATATAGGAACAGAAAAGAATATGGCATATGAAAAAATTGCTCATTTTTTGTACTAGCCACGTTCATCGTATTAAGCCATTTCTCCCTGTGCCATAATATTTTTAAAAGTTATCTGCTGTAAAAGGCTCAGAAAGATAATTATTAACATTTTCTCATTTTGCCTAAATATTTTTGAAAAAAAATCGTCTGTTGCAGAGTCTGTTGCAGAGTCAGACAGTATGTAGGAAAAGGGTTACGAACACGTATGAGGGACGGCACGAATTTATTTATCAGCATGCAATATTGATTAGGATGAATCCAGGCTTTTTTTTTTTTTTTATAGACAGCCTTATATATATACTTACACGATTTTGTCTCATCGATTACCAAATAAATCGACATTATGTGATCCTCTAATAGGTTCTATCCTTGTGGGTGACCAAGGATGGGCTTATTATAAGCAAGAGCGCCTCGGGAGCGAACGCCGATGCTCGTCCTTTTCGTTCTATGTCGAAAATAAGGGGGCATTATTGAACACATATTAATTAACCCTTTCCCTCATATAGACGCTTTCTGACGCCTCTGAAGCAGACGGTTTTTTGAAAACATAGTGACAAAAGAAGAAATTGCACAAAACGTGCAATTTCTCCTTTTTGCCACAATGTTTTCCACTTTTTGTCATAGGTTATCCATTCAATTGGAGATTGTCTATGTTTTGACAAAATACGTTCAAAGTCGTCTGCTGCATATTTGTCGTATGAGTGAAAGTGTTAAAGCCTGAGATATATTATTTGGTATAGACATGCGAATTGTTCCTTGGAACATGGGTACCAAGTTTGAACATGTTGAACTGTTTTTGAGGTAATGTTGAAAGTTGTGTGACGATGGACCGAGACGACGCCAAAGGGTTTTACAATAGCCCTATTTTTTTTATTAGAAAAAACAGATGAGCTAAAAATGAACCATACACGTTTGGGAATCCTCCTTATTCACGATGTTTGGCTTTACTATAGCACGAATCATATAGACTTGTCATTACTCGCAAAGTTTGGCTTTACGACAGCACGAATTATAAACACTTGTCAATATTTGCGATGTTTAGATTGACTATAGCACGAATCATATATACGTGTCATTATGTGCGATGTTTGGATTTACTTTAGCACGAATCATAAAGACTTGTCATTATTCGCAATGTTTGGCTTTACTACAGCACAAATCATAACAAGAGGCCCATGAGGGACTATGCTCTACTGGTATGGTTCTTTGGTCATTTTCAATCCAGAGCATGTATGTATGGTGAAGATCGGATAGTAAATGGAGGCTCTATTATGTTCACACGCTGTATTATAGCAATTGTGACAATTTCAAGAGCCATAATCCAGTCTTGCATGGGCACGTATGGCTGGTTTTCGAAAGGAACCGAGCTCTCATCAATATTTAACTACTATCTAAGTTTGGTGAAGATCAGATAGTAAATGCGGCCTCTATTGTGTTCACAAGCTCTTTTATAGCAATTTTAAATTTCAAGGGCCATAATCCATTTATGCAAAGGCACATCTGGCTGGTTTTCGAAAGGAGCCCAGATCTTATTAATATTTAACTACTTTCTGAGTTTGGTGAAGATCAAATAGTAAATGGAGCCTCTATTGGGTTCACAAGATCAATTATAGCAATTTTGACAATTGCAAGGTCCATAATCCAGTCTTGCTTAGGCGGATCTGTCTGGTTTGCAAAAGGAACAGAGTTCTCATAGATATCTAACTACTGTATAAGTTTAATTGAGATACAATCAAAACTGAAGACGCACGGACGACGGACACAACGGCATGGCATAAGCTATTCTGGCCTTTGGCCAGTAGAGCTAAAAGCTTGACATTATTCGCAATGTTGTGCTTTACTACAGCACGAATCATAAAGAATTGACATTATTCGCAATGTTCTGCTTTACTACAGCACGAATCATAAAGAATTGACATTATTCGTAATGTTTGGCTTTACTATAGCACGAATCATAAAGACTTGTCAATATTCGCAATGTTATGCTTTACTACAGCACGAATCATAAAGAGTTGAAATTATTCGCAATGTTCTGATTTACTACGGCACGAATCATAAAAAGAGGCCCATGAGGGCCTATGCTCTACTGGTATGGTTCTTTGGTCATTTTCAATCCAGAGCATGTATGTATGGTGAAGATCGGATAGTAAATGGAGGCTCTATTATGTTCACACGCTGTATTATAGCAATTGTGACAATTTCAAGAGCCATACTCCAGTCTTGCATGAGCGCATCTGGCTGGTTTTCGAAAGGAACCGAGCTCTCATCAATATTTAACTACTATCTAAGTTTGGTGAAGATGAGATAGTAAATGGAGCCTCTATTGTGTTCACAAGCTGTATTATAGCAATTTTGACAATTTCAAGGGACATAATCCAGTCTTGCATAGGCGGATCTGTCTGGTTTGCGAAAGGAACCGAGCTCTCATAGATGATAATGAAGATTTTATCGCGTTCACAAGCAATGTTTTACGGACGACGGACACAACGCCATGGCATAAGCTCTTTTGGCCTTTGGCCAGTAGAGCTAAAAACTTGACATTATTCGCAATGTTCTGCTTTACTACAGCACGAATCATAAAGAGTTGACATTATTCGCAGTGTTCTGCTTTACTATGGCACGAATCATAAAGAATTGACATTATCCGCAATGTTTGGCTTTACTATAGCACGAATCATAAAGATGTGTCATTTTGAGAGGTCTTTTGGTTGATGGATAGAGACAAAACGATCATCATTTCACTGCATGATTACATCCGCTGCTCGCCAGACCGTTGGCCATGTCATCAATCATCTATAGTTTAAGTGTATGTCCAGTGTTATTGGCCAGACAATATATCGCTATCGCATACAGATTGTACTTGTTTTTAGAACAATGCATGTGTCGTACGTACATCAATCAGCACAGGCCCCCTAAATTAGGTATAATATACTTCTATTTCACTCAATTCTGCCACACAATCCTGGAAGTTTTCTCCTTCCTACATGCAGATGCTTCTTTTCAAGCACATATGAGCCGTTCCGCGAAAATTCAACAATGTGGACTCTGCGTAAAGTATCGATCCGGATCAGCTGAAGCATGCAGCGAAGGCTTACCCTGATAGACACTTTTCGCCTCCTGTGGATTTTTCTGTTTCACGAGTCATTACTCTATACCTCTATCCCCCCCGAGACAGAATGTGTCAGTCCGGATCAGTTTGCGCGGACTGGGCAGGCTGATCTGGATCGATACATTACGCAGAGGCCATAATGTTGGTTTTCTCGCGGAACGGCTCATATGCAGGACAGGAATTAAAATGTTAAAACATTGTAGTAAAACATAACGATGGAAGTCAGTGGTAGGCCGTCGGCCTGTTATACCCAAGGTTCAATCCCTTGATGAGCGGACACTGCCTTTGTGATTTTGTTCACGCATACGGCGCGTGTAATGGTCATGCTTACAGGAAGCAGACCTCCATCCAGCCTGATTGATCTTATCTGAAAGGTTGTTTTGCAATCGATGTAACACATACACTTCTAAACTAAAATAAGATTTTGAGCAGAATGAGCAATTTTTTCCTTTTGTCAAAATGTTTAAAACTCAAAAATCCATAATTTCCCTAGATCATGTCAAAGTTGCTTGCTGCAGATACATGTATGTTGTTCATGGGAAGAGATTTAAGTCCTTTAATCTTAAATCTCAATGTTCCTTTTCACGCTGGATGGTGGTTGTGAGGGTGTCCTACGTCACTTTTAACACTTTGTTTAGTTATATGATGGCTTTTCCTGAGAAAGTTACCAGAAACTGCTGGTCCATTAATCCCGACAACAGTTATGCCAGGCGTATTGCTCACTCAGCAACCCTGAGCGTTAAGGAGGAAAAGCCATTTCTACAATTGAAGTAATGGCTAAACTGTAAATTGATTGATTGATTGGGGTATATTTATATTTATTGGAGTTTTACGCCGCTTTCAACAATATTTCAGTTATATCACGGCGACAGTTCACGTATTCATGATCACTGGGTAAACAAACCAGTACTAGGCTAGAAAATGTGCCTTGCCCAAGGACACTCCACCATGACCGTAGTGCCGCGACTGGGGATCGAACACGGGACACCCGGTTTCGAAATCCCCGACGCTAACCACTCGACCACATTGATTGGGGTTGAACGCCGTTTTCAACAACATTTCGCACTCGGATGCGTGTTCCCAAAAGCTCCGATTTGAACTGAATACAACATTGGTGTCTCCTTTTTCAACAGTATTTTCAAAAGATATCGTTTGCAAAGGCTTTATCAGCGAAATAAATGATAGAGTATAACATATTCAATGAATGCGTTTTTGTTCATTTTCTTCTTGTCCACATATGTTTTGAAATAGGTTGAATGATTGATTAGGGTTTAACGCCGTTGTTAACAATTTTACAGTCAAATCACGGCGACCAGTTCATCTACTCATGCGTTTCCTGGTTTTCCCACACTATTACACCACACAACATACTTTCCAAGCAACTGGCTACTTTTCCACATAGACTGTTAAACAGCCCATTGGTGAAAGACGGATGACGCAGCACACAGTGACTTTTGTCAAACGTCGGAAAGAATATTGGCCGAGCTGGGATTCGAACTCACAACCCCTGGATTGACAGCCCGCGTCGCTACCGACTGAGCTACAGGGGCTCGGCACATGTACAGGTACATGTAGAGACGTAACTCTTCATTACAGTTAATGTGTGTACATGCTTTTTGTTTTTTGTAAATTGTCAGAAATGAAGAAACAAAAATCAATGAAAGGCATGTGTAAACCATATCTCCCTCTCTTTCTGTCGTTTTAAAGCAATATGTATGAGGATTTAAATCACTTTAAATTTGGTTTCTAAGAGACGTAATACCCTGTTTTAAGGGATTTGTCGATATTTCAAACTGTGCATGGTTTATTAAACACGTTGTTACTACGTGTAATGGAGCACTTTGTCAGTTCATCACTGCCGACGACACCAAATACACGTTTAATATACCCCATCAAGGGATTTAGTGAAATATTTCAATTTCTCCTTTCTGTAAACACAACTTTTGCGCTTAAGTATTTATATGTCTCGCTGCTCTCGCAATAATTGTGTTTCGTATTTATACAAGCATGTATCTAATATGCATGCCTATTGTTTGACATAGCTAGTTAGTTAACAGTCTTGTCCGCTCCCCAGTTTGATAAAATCAGACTAAAATACTTCGTTCGCTGTTCGTTTATTGACTAAACCGCATAAAAGGTCGTCTAAAATTGACCCTTTACTTTTAAATATTTAGGAACACGTTTCCCATTTTTCATATCCAGTTAAACGATATAACAAACGTTCATACATCACCGCGTTTCTATATCTTTATTAATATGAATTTTTCCCTTATTGATACCTAACGATTTGTTAGGCGACACTTTGATTGGCTGACATAAAGAATCCTTCTCAGACGACCCGTCATAGGAGGAAATCAGAGCGTTTGCTGCTGTAAAGTTTAGACATAGCTTTAATGAGATTTTCTTTCGCTCAAGATATCAATCAAGTACAAGATGTACAGAGACAATATCATTCATCATCCATGTGTTAAGAGAAGCGATAAACCAATCAACTTTTGGCCGAGATCTTTCCCGGAATTTTATCTTACCTTTGACCATTGAGTGATAGGTTATACGTGAACATATTGACATGTGGAAGACATTGGAACGGTGGTAGCTCGCCGACCTCTTTTACCAATGGTTTCGGGTTTGAATCCATACATAGTATACACAACTTGAAACACTCTAATCGCACCAGAGTTACCACTGTCTCCCTAACTTTAGGTCATGTAATTATACAGACCAGTTGCTGTGATTGAGCTTTCATTGCTTCTATATGCCCATTTGATAGAGTACACTGTATCATTCTATCTGACAGGTGTAGATACAATCAAGAGATAGAGTTAGATACAAGGCAGTCAGGGTGCGATACCCTAGCTCTGTCCGAAAAGACCCACTGGTTCTTTAACGTGGTCAGTGTATGACATCGATATACGCTAAGCACTTTTTCCTGGAAAAGACCAGTATTTTACCATTTGTTGAGTGGAATACATAAAGCACCTCAGAAAAAGTCAAGAAACCGAATCGGGATTTGAACCCCAGACCTCTGGAGTGACAGTCCAGCCCACCAGGCCACTTATTAAGATATAGACGTACATTTTGACGATTCAAGGTCTTAACCTCACGCTTTATCTCATTTAAGATTCAACAGGACCCATTTTTCGCCAACTAGGTTCGTTTAAATGATTCAAATATTTTAACTACAACTGATTGAGTGTTTATATGTTTTGCATCTACCAAACTCGATCGACCTAAGTAACCTATGTTGAAACGATTTAATAAAAGGATACTTTTATAATCCATTGAAGAAGAGCATTATAACAATTAGTTGCACAAATCGATTAACGTTTAATAAAAAATATAGTGGATGAGGCTCCAGCTTACTTTCTTATTAAACAGGAATAAAGTAACATCCTCTTTAAAATTATGTGTAAGTTTGTAATTCAAGGCAAAAATGAAAATCCAAACAAACTTCAGAAACAAAAGGTCATTATTATTTAAGCCGTACAATTGATGATACAATCAACGAACAATGAACTACTGTTCTACTTCTACTACTACTACTACTACTACTACTCCTGCTGCTACTAATATTACTACTACTACTACTACTACTTCTACTACTTCTACTACTACTTACGTCTACTTCTACTTCTACTAATACTGCCACTACTACTACTACTGCCACTACTACTACTGATGCTGATACTACTACTACTACTACTACTTCTACTTCTACTTCTACTTCTACTACTACTACTCCTGCTACTACTACTACTACTGCAACTTCTACTACTACTACTGCAACTGCTACTACTACTACTACTACTGCAACTGCTACTACTACTACTACTACTACTACTACTACTACTACTACTACTACTACTACTGCTACTTCTACTACTACTACTGCTACTACTACAACTACTAATTCTTCTTCTACTACTACTGCTACTAATTATACTGCTACTACTACTACTATACTACTACTACTACTGCTACTACTATACTACTACTACTACTTCTACTACTACTACTACTTCTACTACTACTACTACTACTACTACAACTACTACTTCTACTTCTACTGCTACTAACACTACTACTACTACTACTAATTATACTGCTACTACTACTACTACTACTACTACTACTGCTACTGCAACTGATACTACTACTACTTCTACTACTACTAATTCTACTTCTACTTCTACTACTACTCCTGCTACTACTACTACTACTACTACTACTGCTACTGCTTCTACTACTACTACTACTACTCATACTACTACTGCTACTTCTACTACTGATACTGCTACTACTACTACTACTACTGCTACACATACTACTACTACTACTTCTAGTTCTACTACTACAACTACTACTACTACATCAACAACAACAAAAACTTCTTCATGCCATTGTATGATACAGATTTGTTATCTTTTCGTTCACGACTTCTGCTACAAAAAACATTTTAAAATTCATCATTATAGACTGGAATAACGTTCACACATATAATGAATGCATTGTGTGAAAAGCAAAATGCGATCACCGTTTATCTTGCCTGCTTTCATTTCCCATGGAACAGAAAATCGCAGAATACAACTGTAGAACGGAAATCGATAATTTCACCCTTGTTTTCATATTCCTTAATTCTTCTTCATTCATTCGAAGAAATTATTTTAAAAAAACATTCTCGTGACATGTCAATATACTTTTCGCATTTTTCTCATGGAATTACTTACAGAATTCACAACACAGCTGAGTTACGCACACCTTTGTTTAAGCTACTAATCTCATTATAAAGAAGACACAAAGTAAGCGTGTTTGAAGACAAGGGTTAAATAATCAGTACAGGAAACAACCCAACGCGCATTAACCCTTTCGATGCACAAGGCAATTAAAGGTTTTTGCAAACAATGCAGATTCATGTGAGACAGCTCGTAACGAGCTGTCTCTCTTGAAATATGCATCGTTTGCCACCTTATCATTAAATGTTACCAGTATTTCCTGTTTGACGTAAAATGAAGTGGTACAAGTTTCAACATGGAAGAGTCGACTTTGATAATTTGGACAGTGCAAGATTTAACGAGTATAAACAGGGGCACTCGGAATGATTTCAAAGAAAAGCACAGTCTGTAATTAAGTTTTGTGTTATACCGTAACCTTTCCCATCATCGGCATAAATCGACCTCCATAAAAGTTTTATTTCTTTGTTTTTAGGGTTAAACGCCGCTTTCAATAGCTAATTGCATATCGCGGGTGACAGTAGAGATGATATTGGTCCCAAATATTGCTTTGATTGATAGGGGTTTTACGCCGTTTTCAACAATGTTTCAGTCATATCAAGGCGGCCAGTGCACCTACTCATAGGTTTCCTGGTTTTCTCACAACAATACCCCCACACAACATACTCTCCAAGCAACTGGGTGCTTTTCCGCATAGCCTGTTGGCCCATTGGTGAAAGACGAATGACGCTTGTCACAGTGACTTTCGTCGGAAAGAATGTTGGCCGAGCTGGGGTTCGAACTCACAACCCCTGGATTGACAACCCGCGTCGCTACCAACTGAACTACCGGGGCTCAGCCTGTAGGACTGTATGTGTCATGGATCAATTTTCGAATTAGCTCTTTCCCACATACAACAAATCTTTGAAACATAGTGACAAAAACCTGAAAAATCTTCATAAAAGAAAGCTTAATTATTAAATAAAGTTGAAAACATTGTGGCCAAAGGAGAAATTGCTCATTATGAGCAATTTCATCTTTGGCCACAATGTTTTAAAAAGTCGTGCTGCTATTGCGTCAAAATGCGTCTGCAGGCGAGAAAGAATTAACAGACAAGTATAACTAATTAATCTACATGATGATAGGAATCCATATATTTATTCAATTCGTTTGGGGAAAAGGAAAACTACAATAACTCCCTATCAGATCGAATTACTTATACGATAAATCTGGACCACTATTAACCCTTTCCCTCATACCAAAATTCTGCAGCAGACGACTTAGGACATGTTTTGTCAACAAATAGAAAATCTCTATAATTAAATGGATAACCTATGACTAAAAGTGGAAAACATTGTGTCAAAACGAGAAATTGCTCGTTTTGAGCAATTTCTTCTTTTGTCACTATGTTTTCAAAAAGAAAACGAGCAATTTCTTCTTTTGTCACTATATTTTCAAAACGCCGTCTGCTGCAGAGGCAACTTAAAGCGTCTATATGAGGGGAAGGGTTAAACTGGTTTGCGATGCATGACCGCCTGACAACGTTTACAAATCGGTATATGACTGGAACAGACAGACGATGTTACATTTGTCCTTAAAACTTATGAGGCCATTTGACCTTTGTCGTAATGAGGTCACAAGTAATTTCCCTTTTCACTGATACGTCGATAATTGTATCATATATATATATTGCTATAGGCTTACAGAAATGTAATTCCTGTGTTATTATTTTTTGCAAACGAGTACAAATGCTTGAATTGATTGATTGGGGTTTAACGCCGTTTTTAACATTTTCTCAGTCATATCACGGCGGCCAGTTCACCTACTCATGTATTTCCTGTTTTCTCACACCAGTACTCCACACAACAATCTTACCAAGCAACTGGCTGCTTTTCCACATTGACTTAGCCCATTGGTGGAACACGAATGACGCATGTCACAGTGAGTTTTGTTAAACGTCGGAAAGAAAGGTGGCCGAGCCGGGATTTGAACTCACAACCCCTGGATTGACAGCCCGCGTCGCTACCGACTGAGCTACCGGGGCATGACACAAATGCTTGAAGGCTTTCTTCGAACAACGTCGATGCAAACCAGCCAGTGCCTTCTATCAAATCACGGTTACCGGTGTATATATATATATATATATATATATATATATATATATATATATACTTCTACAAATCTCGGCAGACAGAGTTAACACCTCTTTCTCAACAAATCTGCAGCAGACAAGTTTTGAAATATTTTGTCAGAAATAGGGAAATTCTCTTTACACGAGAGAACAGTATTTGAATACATTTTATAAACAAAATTGTGGTAAAAGGAGAAATTGCTCCCAAGGATACAATCTTTTCAAAATAAGTCATCTGCAAATGTGCCAGAAGGAGTCTGTATGTGGGAAAGGGTTATAAGCGAGTACAAGTCTATATTTGGCTGGCTAGACCACTATCTCTCTTAACTCTTACACTTCAGATTTTCACAAAGTCGACTCTTCCATGTTGAAAATTGGACCACTTCATTTATCGTCCAACGGTACATTTGATAATATTTAATGTATAAGTGGCAAAGAATGCAGATCTAAGGAGAGACAACTCGTTATGAGCTGTCTCACGTGAACCTGCATTGTTTGCAAAACGTTTAATAGCCTTTGACAGCGAAAGAGTTTATATCCTACAAAACACGAGGTTGTGTTTGCTATGTTAGTACCCAAACACTTATAAGGTTTGATGGTGAAATGAGGATTTCAGGACGTGAACTACGCCCATAAACCAACATTGTGGACTCTGCGTAAAGTATCGATCCGGCTCAGCCTAAGCATGCCGCGCAGGCTAACCCGGACAGACACTTTTCGCCTCCTGTTGATTTTCTGTTTCAGGAATCATTACTATATACACCTATCCCCCTGGGACGGAATGTGTCGACCCGGATTAGCCTGCGCGGACTGCGCAGGCTGATCTGGGTCGATACATTACGCAGTGTCCATAATGTTGGTTTACTCACGGAACATGTGTTAGACTGCTAGATACGAAGGCTGAACTGAGCCAGTGTATGGTAGATGGAGTGATTACAAATCATGTTATATACCGTGCTTTTTGGATGATCGAACTAGTACATGTATAAATACACTACTTATGTTCAACACAAAAGGTTGCGATTATCTATTATTAAGTGTTGTATTGGTTGACTGATTGATAAGAGTTTAACGTCGTTTTCAACATTTCTTTTCAGCCATTTCACGGCGGCCAGCTCACATGTCAATGCACTTCCTGGCTTTCTTACACCAGTACTCAACACACTAGTCTTTACCCCAAGCAACTGGCTGTTTTCCAACATAGACTGAAAGCCTATTGACGGAAGTTCTGTATAAGTATACTGATGTTTACTAACTAGTTTTACGAATGGATTTGTCTATCTTGAATCATGTATACTGGACTGCGAATCGTATTCGTTGCTGGCTACTGTGAGTTAATGCAGGCACGTATATATGACACAGATGGCAGCCAGGAGTCAGTGTTTTCTACATCATTCGTACAATACTTTCTAGTTATGTTTAATACCTTCACATCTACTGAATCGTTTTGATGCATATGTAAGAAATATTTCTTAAAACATTATGACAAAATGGGAATTCATAATAAGCTTTTTCTTTTTCTATTTTGCCATATTGTTTTTACCTCTTTTTCAAGTATGTCTCAAATTAGGAAAATGATCTTAGTTGTGTCTAAAAGTCGTTTGCCGTTATTGGGAAAATGTTTAGGGGATAAAATGCCGAAATTACACAAAAACGTTACTTTTCACCTCGTATATCAGACACACAGACGAATGAAATAAGAATGAAATTGTATCGATCGACAAAGACTTTCAAGCCATGACCTTGCCGAAATATTCAGCGTTTTTTTCTTCTTGAGTTTTAATCAATCAAAAGTGCAGACAAGATTGAGTGCGTCTGGTGTATAATTGTAAATAATTGACCGCGGACTCTTGAATATTTTACTGCATTTGAAAAAAAAGTGAAGGAGCCAATTATCGTTAGCAATGTGTTTAACGCCGCTATCAACCTTTTGTTTTCAAGTTATATCACGTTGTTTCATGGAGAGGGTGGTACCAGTACTACTGGTCCATTTATCCTGACACCAGCGAGTTAGACGTAGGTCGCGACCGGGTCCAGTGAATGAAACAGGTCGAGGGCTTGGCGTGAAACGGTTGTAACTTAAATTGGTATTTTTTTTACCAAGGTTAATCTCCTCGCCATAAAGTCTTTATAAGCGTTAAATCATTTTATTTGGTAAACAATGGAAATTTAGGTGCCATTGCTCGTTCTGAGCAATGGCACCTAAATTTGCATTGTTTACAAAGGGGTCAAAATTGCCCCTAAACCAGGGTTTTCAAAATAGGTTTTTTAGTTACAACAGTTTCACGCCAAGCCCTCGAGGTACTAACAGGTTGGCTTTTCTGAACTGTGTAGGCTGAGAACTCTCTTTATATCTACTCAGTCTGATCAGGATCTACAACAATTGACAGAATCTTCCAACAAGCTTGTGTAAGGCAAATGTGATCAATGTAGAAATTGATCTAACTATGCGGAAAAAACGCCCTCATTTCTTTCCGTAGGTTTTAAACACGTTTAACCCTTTCCTTCATACGACAATTCTGCAGCAGACGACTTTGACCATATTTTGTTAAAAAGTAGAAAATCTCTATAATTGAATGGATAACCTTATGCCTTAAACTGGAAAACATTGTGGCAAAAGGAGAAATTGCACGTTTTGTGCAATTTCTTCTTTTGTCACTATGTTTTCAAATAGCCATAGCACTTGTCAATGGTATTATGTTTACTTGATAAAGAGTTACACGGCAGATCAAGATGGCTACGCATGTATCTGGTGTTTTTAATCAGTATTCCTGTGCAGGAGGTCGCGGATTTGATCCTCAGCCGGTTCATACCACATTTTAACAATGAGCTAAACAAAAAAACCTTAACCGGACGACAACGCCGCCGCCGCCAACAAAAAAACCTTAACCGGACGACCACGCCACCAACAAAAAACCTTAACCGGACGACCACGCCGCCGCCAACAAAAAAACCTTAACCGGACGACCACGCCGACGCCGCCAACAAAAAAACCTTAACCGGACGACCACGCCGCCAACAAAAAATCTTAACCGGACGACCACGCCGCCAACAAAAAAACCTTAACCGGACGACCACGCCGACAACAAAACAACCTTAACCGGACGACCACGCCGCCAACAAAAAACCTTAACCGGACGACCACGCCGACGACGACCACGCCAGGGTCATGACAATAGCTCTCGTTGTTTTCAAAAGTCGAGCTAAAAATGGTAGTCAATCTGATATGTTTAGTCGCTTCTTTGTTTGTGCCTACGTCACCAACTCGGTGGTATAATGGTAGAGCTTCCGCTTTGTATGCAGAAGGTCACGGGTTCGATCTACGGCCGGATATACCAGATACTTAAAACGAGGGTTGTAATGGCTGCCTTCATCGGCGCTAAGGGTCGTGGGGTAAGCTTTACGACTGACTGGCTGGTGTCAAGATAAACTGACCAGAAGTATTGGTAACTTAACCAGGAAATTCGTGATATAACTTAAAACGTGTTGAAAACATCACTCAATCAAATTTCCTTACGTTACTATTATATAGTTTACATGACTTTGTAATGTTCATTTAATTATAAATGTCAGTCACAGAATATAGAAAATAGCCCACAAAGAGTAATATCGAACGAACGGTACTTTTAATAAAGTGACAGATGTTATTTACAATTATTAAATTTTCAATAATTAATATTTACAATAACCGGCCACACTGGACCTTTGGGTCACTCTATATATATACATATGAGCCGTTACACGAGAAAACCAACATTGTTGACTCTGCGTAATGTATCGTCCCAGATCAGCCTGAGCATGCCGCACAGGCTTACCCGGACAGACACCTTTCGCCTTCTGTGGATTTTCTATTTCAGGAATCATTACTCTATACCTCTATCCCCCTGAGACGGAATGTGTCGGCCCGGATTAGCCTGCGCGGACTGCGTCGATATCTGGGTCGATACATTACGCAGATCCAATAATGTTGGTTTTCTCGTGGAACGGCTCATATTGATATCATTCGATTAATTATAAGGTGTTAACCGAAATTTAATTCCATATTTCTTCTCTCTTATTTACACTAAATGTGTTAATTATTCTGTCTCTTCTATTTTTTCTTTCAATGCATTTTCAGACTCCTTAAGTTATTGTCAAACAAAACTTCCAAACTGGAATGGAAGAAATGTCTTCAAAACGTAAAAAAGTGCTTCACACATATGCATTTACTGTAATAGAAGACATTACTAGATTGCAAAGTCAAGTTTTAAGGTATGGCCTCTCCTAAGTTGAGAAAACTCTTACGTTTAGGTATTTTTGTTTATTTTGATTGAAATTGAAAACAAAATCTTCTGACTATCATAACCATATGTAACTCTTGTTCAAATAATGAATTGTATATATGTAATATGATTGACGGGTGGCCTCAATACTTTAATGAATACCAGGTAGCTGGTTAACCATTTTTCACTCATAGACGCACTTTGACGCATCTGCAACAGACGACATTTGAAAACAGTGTGACAGAGAAGAAATGGCCCAGATCTAATTTCAACAAATGCATTTGTATTCATATATATTTCCAATAATCTTTAGTTTAAACCTTTTTATTGTACATCTATTCTGTCACAAGTTTCCGGCTTACATTAATCTCGTTTGATGTCAACTTCATGGAGACATAACCATTACTTACGTCGCATGTGTGGAAAAAATCTCAAAGGCAGAAGCCGCTCAAAAAAAGTGATTCGAACCTGGGACCTTTGGTATGAGTTGCTACTGCACCACTTTCTAGCATGGTTTTGCCTACACGTTCTTAAGATCGTCTCGAGGGCTTGGTGTGAAACGGTTGTATCTAAAAACCTATTTTGAAAACCCTGGTTTAGGGGCAATTTTGACCCCTTTGTAAACAATGCAAATTTAGGTGCCATTGCTCAGAACGAGCAATGACACCTAAATTTCCATTGCTTACCAAGAAAATTGATTTAACGCTTATAAAGACTTTATGGCGAGGTGATTAACCTTGGTAAAACAATACTAAGTTTAGTTACAACCGTTTCACGCCAAGCCCTCGGTCTGCTGTAATCTTGTTGTATGTGGAAAACGGTTAACCGTGGAATAGGATGTTTGTTTGGAAAGTGTGTTCCATACAGGTAACAATACATCCGAAACCAGCCGTACCCCATACATTGTTATACCCCCTGACAGATTCCTGCCAGACGCCGATAAAATACTATTCGAATTTATCAAGAATCAACCCTTGCCCCGGTGTACGCGACTTATCATAATGCTTGCCTATTATATCATATCAACTTCGTTAGTATCCCAAGATCATGATGTCAATATTATCACCCTTTCCCCGATGACATTGTACTAGCAATCAACTTGAGAGAACTATTTTATATTGTCTTCAGATTCATTTAATCCTCGACAATGTATGTCTTTGAATGCTAAGGTTCACGATCTACGTAGACTCGAGTATATAGATATTTTTTTTGTTTCTCTTAACATGATTACGTTTGCTCTTTGTACATGATTATTTGTAACATACTATAGGCACATTTGTCGTAAAGTAAAAATACATTGTTTTGCATATACAGTTGTGTATATTATGCACGACTCTTTACACTACAGATGCCAACAATGTAGACCAAGATAAGCCGGCACGTTCTATTCCTGGTCCACGTTTGTATCATTAGTAAAATATTACAACATACATGTGTATGTACCTGTTACAAATCACTGCTGTGATGATATCAGCTGCTGGAATTCGTCATAGATAAACGTGATTGGCTTTCCCATCGATCAATGTGAGGAATTGATGTCGAACAGAGTTGATCTGTTTTAAACAACTCAGTTGCTCAGACGGTAGCGACGCGGTCTGTCAAATACAGGGGTTGTTAGTTCGAACCCCAGCTCGATCAACATTATTTTTAACATTTGACAGCCGTCATTGCGACACGCGTAATTCGTCTACATCCAATGAGCTAACAGGGTACGTCGAAAAGTAGCCAGTTGAATGGAAAGATAATTGCTTGGAGTTATAGTGAAAGAAATCCAGGACATACATTCTAAACTGGTAGGTAAACTAGAAGGTTACCCCAAGTACATACATGAAGACCCTAATTAGACTGTGATAAGGTACAGACAGATCGGAATCTATAAAGGTAGCATATGCAACATGGTTAAATTCGAGCCGGGACGCCCGGTCCAAAGTTATCCACGCCTAACAACTCGGCAACGATGGCTTCCTGAGAAGTAGATATACCATTCTGCCCGAGAATAGATACCCAAGTTCGATCGAATATTATGTCGGGTATTATACTTTGTCAATTGTAACAAGGCTTTCCTTCAATGATGCATTGGTGTCACAATGACCTACCGGTAGAATTGGTCAGTCACATAGTAGTTAAACCTTTCCAATATACAACACATATACAGCAGACAACGTTGAAAACAATCAAGGCTAAAAAAGGAAATAGTTATTGACATGTAAATAAAAGTATATCTTTGATGAGAGTTGAAAACATTGTGGCAAAGGTTAAAATTTCTTCTTTTGTCACAATATGTTAAAAAGTCTTCAGCTGCAAATGCGACAGAAAACGTCTATATCTTGGAAGATTTAAATCCTCTGTTATGCGAGGCGTGAAACAGCACAGAACAAAACGAAAATCTAATATTCCCTGGTCTCCAGCAGTATATTGGTAAATGTGCTTCTCTAAGATCTTATACATGTATACCTAATTGGTTTCCCTCAATTGGGTACAGGTTTACGAAGACAGCATTGGTGTCAACTAGCTTAAAAAAAGGCTCTTAACGCTTTCCAACATACAGACGCTTTCTGACGTCTCTGCAGCTTTTTCTGACCTTTGTTAACATTTTGACGTCATGAGCAATTCCGATTGCCACAATGTTTTCAACTATGTTCAATGATAATAATTAAATTTATTGAAAATTTCAATTTGTGTAGTTTAGATGTTTAAAAAAGTATTCTGCTGAAAATTAGTTTTATGTTAGAAATGGTTAACCCTTTACCTCATACGACAATTCTGCAGCAGGCGACTTTGAACATATTTTGTAAAAAAATAGAAAATCTCAAAAATTGAATGGATAACCTATGACTAAAAGTGGAAAACATTGTGGCAAAAGGAGAAATTGCTTGTTTTGAGCAATCTCTTCTTTTGTCACTATGTTTTCAAAAAGTCGTCTGCTGCAGAGGCGTCAGAAAGCTTCTATATGTTAGAAAGGGTTAAAACATCCCTGGTATACGAGGCGTGAAACAGCACAGAACGAAATACCATCTAAATTTCCCCCGGTCTCCAGAATTATAAGGGTGAATGTGCTAAACGGGTGTATGTTTATCGATATCTCGGTGTTATACACCAGCCTGCGCTGTATATGTTAAACCTTTCCCACATACAGCACATCTAAAAGCAGTCGACTTAAAAAGCATACAGGCAATGAGTATCGACAAGTTGAAACTGCTAGTTACAAGCAATTTCTCCTTCATCCACACTGTTTTTCAAACGGCGTCTGCTGCAGATGCGTCGAATTGCGTCTGCAAGTTTGACAGGGTTACCTCATTCCCAAGTGAAGACGCATGTTGACGTATTGGTAACAGACGACTTTTTAAAAAAAAGTCGTGCACAGGGTAAAAATGCTCACATCGAAATGCTTCTAATTTGTCTTTATATCTACTATAAAATAATTGTGCTGGTTTTTTTTAAAAGAAGATTTCCTTTTTTTTGGTCTAGATGTTTTTATTTTCGTCTGCTAAAGATTTGTTGCATTGTGGGTAAGGGTTATACTACTGTTTTGTTCTACACGATGCATAATGTAAACATCTGAAAGGCTTCATCATTAGGTAAAAGAATAAGAATAGGAAGACGAAAAATAGGAAGACGAAAAATAGGAAGACGAAGAATAGGAAGACGAAGAATAGGAAGACGAAGAATAGGAAGAATAGGAAGACGAAGAATAGGAAGAATAGGAAGACGAAGAATAGGAAGAATAGGAAGACGAAGAATAGGAAGACGAAGAATAGGAAGAATAGGAAGACGAAGAATAGGAAGAATAGGAAGACGAAGAATAGGAAGAATAGGAAGACGAAGAATAGGAAGAATAGGAAGACGAAGAATAGGAAGAATAGGAAGACGAAGAATAGGAAGAATAGGAAGACGAAGAATAGGAAGACGAAGAATAGGAAGAATAGGAAGAATAGGAAGAATAGGACGACGACGACGACGACGACGACGACGACGACGACGACGGAGAAGGAGAAGGAGAAGGAGAAGGAGAAGGAGAAGGAGAAGGAGAAGGAGAAGGAGGAGGAGGAGGAGGAGGAGGAGGAGGAGAAGAAGAAGAAGAAGAAGAAGAAGAAGAAGAAGAAGAAGAAGAAGAAGAACAACAACAACAACAAGAATGAGGAGGAGGAGGAGGAGAATAATAAGAAGAAGTTGATGCTGATGATGCAGAAAGAGGAAAAAAGTGCCAGTCGACTTCGAAAGGAAAATGGAAAATGATTGAATAAACCAGTTATAGATGAATAGAGATACATTGAATAAACCAGTTATAGATGAATAGAGATACATTGTATAAACAGATAAATGAATAGAAAACGTATCTAAAATAACAACAAATACAAAATATATAAGATAATACTTTCTACTAAGTACGAAAAAAATAAAAATGTAAAACGTATACTTCAAACGAGTCTCACATAGTATTTAATAACATTATGCTACTATTGATATTAGTGCATACATAACCCCTTTCCCGTATATAGATGCTTTTTAACGCTATTTCAGCAGACGAGTTTTGAAAACAGTGAGGCTAAAGAAAAAACGCTCACAATGAAGCAATTGTTCCTTTCTACACAATTTGTTCAACTTTATTCAATACATATTTTTTCATTTATAGAGAGCTTCCATATTTATAACTAAATGTTGTCAAAGTCATCTGTGGCAGATTTGTTATATGTGCGAAAAGGTTTATAACGGCGATCATGTCCAGGGAGGTAGATCTTAACATCGTCCTTGTTATAGTGAATTAATCTAGGCAAAAATATGGAACATTTCTTTAAATTAAAGTAATATTATTGAATATAATTGTGGTAAATTGAGATACTGCTCATTACGAGCAATTTCTCTTTTTGTCAGAATGTTTTCAAAAGTTGTCTGCTGCAGAGGCGTCAGAAATCGTCTGTATATTGGAAAAGATTAAAATAGGTGATCATGATAAGGGAGGTAGATCTTATCTTCGTCTCTGCCATAGTGAAATCATCTAGGCAAAAATATGGAAAATTCCTTTAAATTAAAGTAAATATTATTGAATATAGTTGAAAACATTGTAGCAAAAGGAGAACATGCACATTGCAAGCAATTTCTCCTTTTTTCGAAAGTTTTCTGCTGCAGAAGCGTCAACAATCGTCTGTATGTAGGAAATTGTTAATAACGGCGATCATAGGCAGGGATGTAGACCTTGAATATTGAAATTATCTAGGCAAAAATATGTAAAATTTCTTTAAATGAAAATAATATTTTTGAATATTGTGACCATTTTTTTTCCCTTTGTCACAATCGTCAGTATGTGGGAAAAGGTTCATAGCGGGGATCAAAGACAGGCATGTAGATATTATCTACATATCTGTTGATATAGAGTATACTAGTAATACATATAGCTAATACCCAGGACACGATTGACTTCATAGCGCGGACTTCAGGGGTCGAGTCTAATAAAGTAAATTCGTACTCACCGGAAATCACTGCACGGATGAATAACCCAATTTCCCTGCCTCTTATGTCGCATCTTTTCTTTAAGTAAGGCATTTTTATTTCCAAATAATTTCATAGCAAGTTTGTTATCCGATGGCTGAAAAAACGAATAAATCTGCTCACGCAGAAAACTTGTCGGACTTGCTTTTTCCATATTTATGTTATTCTGCGAATTAGGTAATAAATCCTCTTTAGGCGTCCCATACAGACTTGTCTCATCTCCGATAAACTGAACTTTCATATCTGGTCTGTAATTAATCCCCGGACTAAGATAGTCACTGTAGATGGAATCATCGTCAGAATCGATCGTGATGGTGATCGACGGATTCTCCTTACCACACTGCGGTAAACACGGCATTGTAGCATCGAACTTCTCGCTAACTCCTAGATTATTAAAATTCCGACTCTGTGCGCTCATACGTTTTAACTTTAAACTGGGTACTCGGCGCCGCGGTGGCGTTTTCTGTGAACCCTCCATCTTATTATTGGATCTCACTGCGCTTCCATTGGCCGGCTTTTTATTGAATTTGACCGAGTCTGACCGCTGTACCACTGGAGAGAGGGACGAGGCCTTTTTCGGGGGTGGGGGAGTCGCGGGTTGTTTAAGGGACTCGAAGGATTCGGAGGGCGGCAGATCTAGCAGCTGATCGCAATCCTTGTCTCTTTCGGGGGCCACTTCCATCTGCAATAAAAAAAAGGTTTGCTTTGGTATTAAGTATGTAATTTCATTAAAATCCCATCTCCAACACACACCTTTCTACCTATTATATTGTGGAAATAACTTCGCCCATGGCACTTATGGCCCTTATCTCCTTCAAGCACAGCAATTCGCCCGAGAGGAAATTATATACACGTTGAAAGAATTTCACGAAGTCACCTATTCAATTCAATATGCATTTAATTTATTCATTAACATATATTTAACATGTTAGAAAACATTCACTGGCAAAATGTCCCTCTGGTGAACCGTTTAATGATACAATGTGTTAATACTGTGTCTATTGTAGAAAGAATAAAAGGATGAAGCGTTACATATGATATAATTATCAGACGATATCTCCTATAAGCAGAATGTATTGTATATCTATAATGAACATGGCAGCCCCAATCAAATCCTGCTATTTCACAGATCGTCCTATAGGTACATGTAACAATGGATGCAAAAACATGACGATTCTCGCGATGTGTGCCAGGTAGAACGTGCAATATGAACTTGATATTAATCCCATAAAGCCCTCTCTTGGAGTGTCGAAAAACCCATTGCATAAATATCATATGACACTACTAGTTTGGTTTCGAGTCTTACACTCAAGTCTATGTTACAACGCGGAAGCTAAACTATGAAAATGACATCACGTCAGCGGTTTGACGTTATATAACGTTAGTAACTTTGGTGCCGAAACTGTCATTTCATGTACATTGTTTCGAAATACGCCTAATAAACCATTTTATTAGACAAATAGAGTTTCTCATTCGTTTTCATTCATTTGCACTTTTAATAAACTCGTTAACTAAGCTGATTATGACGCTCATCAAGGCTCGCGATTCAACTTAGTAAATAAACTCGTTTGTGAAAATTAATAATTAATAAACACTCATAAATATTCCTCTATTTTCATTGCCAAGCTAACCTGATATCGATCTCGGTGAACAGATGTGTGCTATTGTGATATATGTCTGTTTTTTATTTATCACATGTGTGACTTGATTAAGACCCCTTTATGTGACATTATTGCAGGGATACATTAGGACCCCTTTATGTGACGTTATTGCAGGGATACATTAGGACCCCTTTATGTGACGTTATTGCAGGGATACATAAGGCCCCTTCATGTGACGATAAGGTAGGGATACATAAGGTCCTTTTATGTGACGTTAACGTCGGGATACATTAGAACCAATTTATGTGACGTTAAAGTAAGGATACATAAGGCCCCGTTTATGTGACGTTAACGTAGTGATATATTAGGACCCCTTTATGTGACGTTAACGTAGTGATACATTAGGACCCCTTTATGTGACGTTATTGCAGGGATACATTATAGGACGCCTTCATGTGACGTTAAAGTAGGGATACATTAGGACCCCTTTATGTGACGTTAAGGTAGGGATACATTAGAACCCCTTAATGTGACGTTAAGGTAGGGATACATTAGGACCCCTTTATGTGACGTTAAGGTAGGGATACATTAGGACCCCTTTATGTGACGTTATTGCAGGGATACATTAGGACCACTTTATGTGACGTTAACGTAGTGATACATTAGGACCCCTTTATGTGACGTTAACGTAGTGATACATTAGAACCCCTTAATGTGACGTTAAAGTAGATACATTAGGACCCCTTTATGTGACGTTATTGCAGGGATACATTAGGACCCCTTTATGTGACGTTATTGCAGGGATACATTAGGACCCCTTTATGTGACGTTAACGTAGTGATACATTAGGACCCATTTATGTGACGTTATTGCAGGGATACATCAGGACCCCTTTATGTGACGTTAAGGGAGGGATACATTAGGACCCCTTAATGTGACGTTAAAGTAGAGATACATTATTATCACATAAATACCCTTATTTCCAAGTTGAGAACAAATCACGGAACAACGTTATCATACACGTGTGATAACAAAAACACGTCATACACGCGACGGCTGATGACGTCATTTTGACCTTTATCTTTATTATGTTTATTGTTAAGTTGTTAAATTTTACACATTGAAAAATGCAATAATACGTTATTTTGAATAAATAACGAGTCTTAATTGTTTAAAACATTGTTTTTTTTTTTCTTCTTATTGAAAAATGATGAGGACTACTTTTTTATGTGGTGAATCACAAGTTCTTATGAAGAATATGTTATTCGGTCTTTGTTTTGATGATGTCAATATTTTTCATTAAAACACACTGTTTAGGTGATAAAAAGAACCCATCACTCGTTTTTCTTTGGAGAAGATTTCTTAAATTCGTCTCGAAAAAGAGAGTTATTAACCTCGCCAAGAGGCTCGGTTAATAACCGTCTTTTTCTAGACTCATTTAAGAAATCTTGATCTCCAAAGAAAACTCATGATGGATCCTATATGTACCCCTTTATGTGACGTTAACGTAGTGATACATTAGGTCCCCTTTATGTGACGTTAAGGGAGGGATACCTAAGGTCCACTTTATGCGACGTTAAAGTAGTGATACATTAGGACCCCTTTATGTGATGTTAAAGTAGAGATACATTAGTACCCCTTTATGTGACGTTAACATAGTGATACATTAGGTCCCCTTTATGTGACGTTAAGGGAGGGATACATAAGGTCCACTTTATGTGACGTTAAAGTATTGATACATTAGGTCCCTTTATGTGACGTCAAGGTAAGGATACATTAGGTCCCCTTTATGTGACGTTAGGGTAGAGATACATTAGGACCCCTTTATGTGACGTTATTGCAGGGATACATTAGGACCCCTTTATGTGACGTTAAAGAAGTGATACATTAGGACCCTTTTATGTGGCGTTAAGGTAGAGATACATTAGAACCCCTTTATGTGACGTTAAGGTAGTGATACATTAGGACCCCTTTATGTGACGTTAAAGTAGTGATACATTAGGTCCCTTTTATGTGACGTTAAAGTAGTGATACATTAGGTCTCTTTTATGTGACGTCAAGGTAAGGATACATTAGGACCCCTTTATGTGACGTTAAAGTAGTGATACATTAGGACACCTTTATGTGACGTTAAAGTAGAGATACATTAGGACCCCTTTATGTGACGTTAAAGTAGTGATACATTAGGTCCCCTTTATGTGACGTTAAGGGAGGAATACATAAGGTCCATTTTATGTGACGTTAAAGAAGTGATACATTAGGTCCCCTTTATGTGACGTTAGGGTAGAGATACATTAGGACCCCTTTATGTGACGTTAAGGTAGTGATACATTAGGACCCCTTTATGTGACGTTAAAGTAGTAATACATTAGGTCTCTTTTATGTGACGTCAAGGTAAGGATACATTAGGACCCCTTTATGTGACGTTAAAGAAGTGATACATTATAACCCCTTTATGTGACGTTAAGGTAGTGATACATTAGGACCCCTTTATGTGACGTTAAAGTAGTGATACATTAGGTCCCTTTTATGTGACGTTAAAGTAGTGATACATAAGGTCTCTTTTATGTGACGTCAAGGTAAGGATACATTAGGACCTCTTTATGTGACGTTAAAGTAGTGATACATTAGGACCCCTTTATGTGACTTTAATTTAGGGATACATAAGGTCCACTTTATGTGACGTTAAAGTAGTGATACATTAGGTCCCTTTTATGTGACGTTAAAGTAGTGATACATTAGGTCCCTTTTATGTGACGTCAACGTAAGGATACATTAGGACCCCTTTATGTGACGTAAAAGTAGTGATACATTAGGACCGTTTTATCTGACGTAAAAGTAGTGATACATTAGAACCCCTTTATGTGACGTTAACGTAGGAATATATGCGACTTCAATTTATTGATATATTAGGTCCCCTTTATGCGACGTTAAAGTGGTGATACATTAGGTCCCCTTTATGTGACGTCAAAGTAGGGATACATTAGGACCCCTTTATGTGACGTCAAGGTAGGGATACATAAGGTCCACTTTATGCGACGTTAAAGTAGGGATACATCAGGTCCCCTTTATGTGACGTCAAAGTAGGAATACATAAATCTGTCAAGTGGTTGGCTTAACAACGCCATGTGATTGCTTTGCACAGTGTTTTATGCAACTTTCAATATGTTTCAGTCTTATCTCGGCGTTTCCTGGGTAAGTTACCATTAATAATGTTCCATTTATTCCGACGCAAGAAAACCATTCGTGATACTAACTCCACAATCCTGAGCGCAAAGGATAAACAACCATTGCTACAATTTTAAAGCATTTAAATATGACCTCGTTGGGATCAAACATGACCCCCCGCACCCGAGGCGGACGCATTACGTGTACCTCTTCACCACCGTGGAGCAGCAAAATTAGTTGCGACTACAAGAAAGATTAACTGAACGCATGGTTAGTATGAATGTGTTATATACCATTTTGTTGCCGACTCGCTGTAGCGATAAGCTTGCCATTCATTTATCTACACGTTCTTACTTTCTCCCGGAATTCAGGCTGCAGGTTTATCGTTTTTAATCAATTTATTAGGAATGTCTATATATCTGTTTCTTAATTGGTTCTGTTGACAACCTATATGTAGTATGCATGATACCAAGGAAGGATTGCTGATACCAACCAACCAACCAAATACAATATCCGCCAGGGATATGTACCTGGCCCGGATATTTGTGCGAGGATATTCTTGTAATAAATCTGCTGCTATAATGACGTATCTGTTTTTTTCATAAAATACATACAGTATATTTCATATCACTGATATTTCCCCCATGATGTTATCATAAATACAACTCGAGGGCTTGGTGTGAAACGGTTGTAACTAAATTGCTATTTTTTTTACCAAGGTTTATCACCTCGCCATAAAGTCTTTATAAGCGTTATCTCAATTTTCTTGGTAAACAATGGAAATTTAGGTGCCATTGCTCGTTCTGAGCAATGGCATCTAAATTTGCATTGTTTACAAAGGGGTCAAAATTGCCCCTAAACAAGGGTTTACAAAATAGGTTTTTAGTTACAACCGTTTCACGCCAAGCCCTCGAACAGCAATATATGTACATCATTTTAAAATACATCATTACTGAAAGGTCCTACTCAGGTAAATATTGTCTTATAAAACGGCTTGATAATTTGAACGAAATAATAATTGAGTGCATGGGAAAAGGTACAAGGTAGCTTTTGTAAATATATTTACTGTATATCAAGAAAAGCCTGTGTATCCTCACAGTCTGACCAAAATCTACACTGTTCAAATAGTACTTACATAAGGTTTTTACAAGCGGTTTGGTCAATTTGTGTGGCTTCTGATAGGTCTGAGTAGGTGTACTTACTCTTTTCATAAATGCCGACTTGTACCTTTTCTCATGCATTGCAGTACCACTGATGGTATGTATATACATCATGATACATTGCTTTGGTAAAGGTCATAATCTGTCTTATATAGTTCCTGTCTGATACATTTTGACATCAGTCTTTGCCATATAATAAAGCTCTGTCTGGCCATATGAACTAGCAATGTCATTTTATAAACCAGACCTAAGCTTCGCAGTAGCTAACGCTCGTATAGATCTGATGACTGTATATTAAAGGTCGTCGCCTCGGATTGACCTTTGCGTCAGCCAATCAAATTGTCTCCTACATAATCGTTATGTATTGACACGAAAGATGAACCCACCACATACATAAACGAGATAAAGAAGCGGTGATGGCTGAATGTTCTGATAGTATAGTAAACAAATATACGTTCATATATTTCTAGCCAGATTGTAGTTCTGACGACGTCAAGGAACGTTTGTTTTTTGGAGGGACGCTGAAAGCGGACTGCCGATTGTCAATCAATATTATGACCCATAGTCAATAAATTAACCTGGTCTTACTTAACTTAACCCTTTCCCTCATACGACAATTCTGCAGCAGACGACTTTAAACATATTTTGCCAAAAAATAGAAAATCTCTATAATTGAATGGATAACTTATGAATAAAAGTGGAAAACATTGTGGCAAACGAAGAAATTGCTCGTTTTGAGCAATTTCTTCTTTTGTCACTATGTTTTCAAAAATCCATCTGCTGCAGAGGCGTCAAAAAACGTTTATATGAGAGCAAGGGTTAAATAAGTAAAACCAATTTCTCCATTTAAACGCGTTTCAACTTTAACCTTTTCCTACATACAGCAAAACACCAGTAGACGTTTTTGTATACATGTAGGCAAAATATGGTAACCTCTTTAAATGAAAGAATAATTTTCTAATGGAGTTGAAAACTGCATCCGTCTGCTTCCGTTGCGTCAAAATGAGTCTTCATTTAGAAAGGGGTTACTACAGAATCCTAAGTAATGTATTTTAGAGTTTCTTAACAGCTCTAGGTCTCTACTATTTGAAAGGTTTACCAAGATAAATATTTGTTTAACATCAATTAAACGGCTGAGAAGAGCGAATCGATCGAATTACTGCAGTAATACAGGAAGCTACATCTGCACGCAACGTTATATAGTATTTACACACTGCACTACTGACTTATCTCTAAATTCATTACAACCAGACACTCGATAGCGTATTACAGGTCGTCTGTCAGTATGACCTTTGTACCAGCCAATCAAATTGTCGCCTGCAAGGTCGTTAGGCATCAACAGGGGAGACCAGTCATATTATTAAACGAGAAATATTTTTTGTTTTTTTGTTGGAGTTTTACGCCGTTTTCCAACATTATTTCAGTTATATCACGGCGACAGTTCACTCATTCATAATGTCCTGGTTAAACAAACCAGTACTAGGCTAAAGAAATGTGCCTTGCCCAAGAGCACTCCTCTATAACCACAACGTCGTGACTGGTGATCGAACCCGGGACGCCCGGTTTCAAATCCCTCACGCTAAGCACTTGGCCAAGGCGGATTCCTGTAAACGAGAAAGAGAAGCGGTGATGTGATGGCAGAGCGTTAATAGAATCGTGTGATTTCATTGGATAGAAAAACGAGCACTTGTTCATGAATATTTAAATGTACACAGTCAATTTGCGACGACCTTTATTGCGGTGCCGTCAGATTCAATATACATGTATGCACGGCAAGGTTTTTTGATCTATTTTCAATAAGAGTTGATACCTAGATTGGTACACATGTCTCACAAGTAGATCTACTGAGTGTCTACATCACTAGCTGTAACTTCTGACAAAAATGTATGGTTTATATCTATTACGCTATAATCAATTATATTATTTAACTGCGTTCAATGATACACCTGGGGCTTGGGAAGTGTCCTGTAATACAATTAAGTTACTGTGACCTTGACCTTCATACCTTAAGGGTACTAACATTGAATATGCTCTACGTTCTTTGATAGATATATGTGATAAAACTGAAACACGATTGAAATCGTTCTTTTAACAAACAAATCTATCTGATATTTATCCCCGTATTCCGTCCAATAAATCAATTTATATAACCCAGTCTGGGATTACACACGTTCACCCATGAAATTTGTTCTACAAAACCCACAAAATAAAACGATTATGTTTCAATAGAGAACTCACGGTAAGATTTTACCTAGCAAATTACAATGCACATTTTTAACCAAAACCAGGGACGTAGATCTTATCTATGTCCCTGCCGAAACTAAGAACTACATGTATGATACACTGAAGGAAATTGTTCGTTATAATAATCGAAGACTTCTTTATCCACCAATGTAAGTGTAAGTCGGTATTAACAGGTGAAGGGTTATAGGCCGTTTTTCATGTTTCGCATGTGAAGACAAAATAAACCCAATTTATACGGAGTGGGACTGTCTTAGTTATCTTTCACTTTCTCTGCCAAATTTCAAAAAAGTCGACTCTTCCATGTTGAACATTGGTCCACGCCATTTTCCGTCCAACAGGAAATTTGTTAACATTTAATATCTGAGTGGCAAACGATGCAGCTTTCAGGAGAGACAGCTCGTTATGAGCTGTCTCTCCTGAAAGCTGCATTGTTTGCAAACGCCTTTCATTGCGTTTGGTAGCGAAAGGGTTAGGCGTCGGCCTCTCGTATCAAAGGTCCCTGGTTCGAGTCCCGTGATGAGCGGGTCCTGACTTTGGGATTTTTCCACACAAACGGCGCGAGTACTGGTTAAGTCTCCAGGAAGCAGACATCGAGAGTGATTAATCTAAGCCAAAGGCTTGTTTCGCAATCGATGTAAAATAAATAAGTTTAAACTAAACATGTATAGAAGCTGATCTATTGGATCAACTCATATAAATCAATGTACCAGTAACGTAACAGATATTCTTTTATATTACGGACTTTTAGGGCCATTTCTCAGTTTTAAAAGGTGATTATTTAATCATGTCCCACATACAACAAATCGTCATGGCTCTGGATCGCTCACCTTAATTATACAATGTACTGCAATGCAAAACACATCAAGACAATTATTCTGAATGCAACCTCCAGTATTAACAAGATTTTACTTCATTTGGCCTAGTGATCTATATTTTTTTCCCTGATATGACCCATATTCCAACATGGACTAGATATCATCAAGACAACATTCTGAAAAAATTTCAACTTTCTCAAAGTAAAAATGCGGCCTCCGGAGGTTGAACAATATTTTCCTTTATTGACCTTGCTTCTGACCAAATATGACCCATATTCGAACTTGACCTATATATAATTCAGACAAACATTTTGACCAATTTTCAAGATGCTGAAGCAAAAAAATGCGGCATTCAAAGTGTTAACAAGATTTTCATATTCGAACTTGGCCTAGATATAATTCAGCTCAACATTCTGACCAAATTTCAAGCTGCCGAAGCAAAACATGCAGCTTCTACTGAGTTAACAAGATGTTCCCTCAATTTAGCCTAGTGACCTAGTTTCTGGCCCAATATGACCCATATTTAAACTTGACCTAGATATCTTTAAGACAAACATTCTGACAAAATTTCAAACTTCTGAAGCAAAAATTGCGGCCTCTAGGGTGTTAACAAAATTTCCCTTCAATTTGACCTAGTGACCTACTTTTCGACCAATCATAACCCATGTTTGAACTTGACTTGTAAACATATCATCAAGACAAACATTCTGATAAAGTTTCAACATGCTCAAGTTGAAAATGTGGCCTCTAGAGTGTTAACAAGATTTCCCTTCAATTTGGCCTAGTGACCTAGACCCGGCATGACCCATATTCAAACTTGACCTAGATATCATTCAGTTCAACATTCTGACCAAATTTCAAGCTGCTGAAGCAATAAATGCAGCTTCTACAGTGTTAACAAGTTTCTGACCCAATATGACCCATATTCAAACTTGACCCTAGATATTTTTAAGACTAACATTTTGACAAAATTTCAAACTGCTGAAGCAAAAAATTGCGACCTCTGGAGTGTTAACAAGATTTTCCTTCAATTTGACCTAGTGACCTTCTTTTTGACCCGACATAACCCATGTTCGAACTTGACCTACATATCATCAAAACAAACATTCTGATAAAGTTTCAACATGCTCATGCGGCCTCCAGAGTGTTAACAAGATTTCCCTTCAATTTGACCTAGTGACCTACTTTTTGACTTCATATAGCCCAGTTTCGAACTTTTCCAAGATTTGATGGAGATGATTGTTCTGAAAAACTTTCATGAAGATTGGATGCAAAATGTAGCCTGTAGAGTGTTAACAAGCTCAAATGTTGACGACGCAAGACGCACGACGGACGGACGCCGGATAAAATGTGATCACAATAGCTCACCTTGCACTTCGTGCATAGGTGAGCTAAAAAACCCATGACAATCTTCATAACAGAGCTGAACGATTCTAACAAAAGGTGAAATTGCTGGCAGTGAGCAATTTCTACTTTTGTCATTATCTTTTTTAAGTCATTTGCTGCACATGCGTCATAAGTCATCTGATGGTAGAGAAAGGCTAAGGATTAATTGATTGGGGTTTAACGCCGTTTTTAACAATTTCTTAGTTATATAACGGCGGCCAGATCACCTACTCATGCATTTCCTTGTTTTCTCACACCTGTACTCCACACAACACACTTTCCAACCAACTGGCTGCTTTTCAACATAGACTTAGCCCATTGGTGGAAAAATAATGACGCATGTCGCATTGACTTTTGTCAATCGTCGGAAAGAAAGTTGGCCGAGCCGGGATTCGGACAACCCCTGGATTGACAGCCCGCGTCGCTACCGACTGAGCTACCGGGGCTCGGCATAAAGTCTAAGGAGCGTTTTTATTGGTGTTCATAACTAGCTATAATTGATACATGGCATCTGTTTCCTAGAATGAATTGTACATTAAACATTCATAAACAAATTCAAAATAGTTGATATGGTAGTAACGTGGGTAGTGTCATCAAATCTGTTGACGACGGCATCTTCGGCGAACGACTTTTAAAAACGTTGTGGTAAAAGTATGTCACGGTCTGAACGTGTACACAGTTGGAGAGACTACATGTAAGCGGCCCGGTTAGCTCAGTCGGTAGAGTACTTGCCCTGAAAGCGAGAGGTCCCGGGTTCGAGCACCGGACTGGCTGTATATGTTTCTCTCCTTGTGACAAGAAGAAATCATGAGCGCTTTCTCCGTTTGCTACAATGTTTTCAACTTTATTCAATAATACTACTTTTATTGATAGACATTTTGCATATCTTTTGTTAAGACTATCAGACGTCTGCTGCGGAAGTGTTGTATCAAAGGTAAATATAACAAAAAACTCAAACACGAAATACAAAACAAGATTGAAGACATTTGGAAGTAAACAGAATAATTGTCGAAATCATAACATGTCAAAAGTAAATTAGGTTTTAGATATGTTTGAATTTCGAATATTTTCTCTAAGAAAATATCACGTCTATAGCTATTTACTTCGACACAACACTCTCTTGTCTAGAATTTAGGTTAATCGATGATGAAATTTGTTAACAGGAAAAAAGGGGCGTATCTCGTTTTTAACTCTCGAAAAGATTGATACTTTCCACGAAATGTTGAAATAATTGCACTTTTTCCATGTATAATTATCGCTTTCTTTTCTCCATCTGCCACTACATGTATGAACAAATATTACTTTCATTTATTTAGCTCCCAAAGGCAGTTAAAAGCTTTTGCAAACAATGCGGATTCGGGTGAGACAACTCGTTACGAGCTGGCTCTCCTGACATCTGCATTGTTTTGCCACTTATACATTAAAATTTACCAAATTTCCTGTTGGACGAAATGGGAAGAGTCGACTTTGTGCAATTCGGCAATGAAATTGTTATACGGCTATTGCGTATTTCCGCCAATATGTTTTCATAATCGTATACTATGGATGCATCACAGCGTTTCTGCGTTTGGTTAAGTTTTATACCTTCTATGCGTATTTTTGCCAATATGTTTTCACCATCATCAAACACATCGTATGAACCAACTGACATCATCTACTATCTTCGGAGTCATTTGTTTTATAAAACATATTATCATGAAACATTATGTTGGTTTTTATTGCGCGGCTGCCTCAGCACCAGTGCATATATTGGTTGTCAAGAAACTGTCACTGGTGCAATGGGCTTGCGCATGCGCCGTGTTAATCGTCTTGATCGCACATGCGCCGTATTTTACCGTCAGCTCTCGGATATTTCCGTAGCAGTTCGTAACTAGACTGGTTCTCGTTCGAGTTTGTATGCGAGTAGTTTGTTTTATAGTTAACATCGTAGTTTAACGTGTACCGGCGTTAAGCCATCGCGGGTCACCCATCCAGGCACTAACCGCGATGAACGTTGCTTAACTTTACGAAAAGGTTAACCACTCCACCAATGTCGCTATAAAAGCCAACTTCTAAAGCAAGGCTGTAGAAGTGATATTTATACCCGTTCCCGTTACATTTATTCCTCTTTTCTCTTGACTTCGACCCGAAGTCACATAACTGAACACAAGTATTGTAAAATGGGAATATTTTCATAAATGCCAAGTCATTGAGCTAAATTTTGCGATTTTAAGAATATATTTAGGGAAAAAGAGGACGCGAATGCGCAGACAAATGTTCAAATAATTTTGGGTGATCGAGGGCGACACGTTGGGAAAAGGTATTTAACTAAAAAACTATTGTTATCATATATTTATATCATATATTTAAAAGCGGGTTTGTGTTTTTCGAATAAAACAGTATTTCTTTAGCAATAAAATGCTGATTCCCGCGCTAACATCGAACGGCTGCATCTTGCAGCAACTCTTGTTTAAAACATATGTCATTGGAGAAATTAAAAAGTCACCGCTGAGTTAAAACACTGTGAGTAACTATGACTTTCCTCCTTGTGAGCAATTAATTATTTGTCCACGAAAATTTACACAAATTTCTATACACCGCATACCAAAATGATCTATATCAGAATATGGATATCTATAAATGACGTTCTCGTGTCTGGAGATTCTGGTTCAATGCTTATAGCCTTTAAAACAAGACTATTGGCAGAAATTTGGTATCCAAAAATGACCCGCTAATCATTTAACAATATTTGATAATGCTGCTGTAAAATGTAGAAAATTTGGCACAGTAAAACTGAGCGAAAAAATTAACACCAAAAGAGTTGAACCGAAAAGAAGATTGATACGTAAAAAGCAGACACACGGGATAACTACAGGCCAAGTGCTAGTCCTTGTGAGCAATTAATTATTTGTCCACGAACATTTACACACATTTCTATACACCGCATACCAAAATGATCTATATCAGAATATGGATATCTATAAATGACGTTCTCGTATCTGGAGATTCTGGATTAATGCTTATAGCCTTTAAAACAAGACTATTGGCAGATATTTGGTATCCAAAAATGACCCGCTAATCATTTAACAATATTTGATAATGCTGCTGTAAAATGTAGAAAATTTGGCACAGTAAAACTGAGCGAAAAAATTAACACCAAAAGAGATGAACCGAAAAGAAGATTGATACGTAAAAAGCCTACATACGGGATAACTACAGGCCAAGTGCTAGTCCTATCCAGTAAAATGTGCCTCCCGTGTATCGGTGCTTTATAAGGAGCACGATAAAGAACCAATGGGTCTTTCTGGAAAGAGCTAGGGTAACGCACCTGGGCTCCCTTGTATCTTACTATGTATCTTGAATTTATTTTCACCTCTCAAAAGGCCCTATAGAACATAACAATCATATGCTCGATCAGAGCAATTGGTCTCTATAATTATAAAACATAACCTAAACAAACTAGCACCTTGACCTACACCATAACTTATTAAGTAAAAGGGCCATAACAATATAAAATAACATGCAATTGTAAGACCTTTAGAATATGCACATCTCTTCTTGGTATAGAAGCTTCATGTAAACTGTTATTGAATTCCAGCAAGTAGTTTGTAAGACATAGGCCGGACAAAATATGGCTTGCGACCGACCGACAGCCCGGCACAGTGACTCCTATATACCCCCTCTTCTTCGAAGGGGTATAAAAAATGGTTTATCAACGTTCCACCAGTCGACATAATAATGCCTGGGTTATAATACATTGAACTTACATTAGGTAATGTGGACTCGTCATCCGAAGAGTTCTCCCTTCCATCCTTCTTTTTGCTGCCCTTTCGACCAATGAGAGGCTGTGTTGCTGGATTATTGTCCTGGGACATATTGACGTGTCAGCAGCCCAGTCCCTGTTAATGTAAAGATAATTTATTATAATTACATACAAATAATACTACATTAGCAGTACGACTCAATTTTGCGTATCAATGTAAACAATTTATTACCCATAATACAATATTTTTTTTATAAATATGGGGAAATATTACAACAGCAATATATCGATGTTATACATATGGGGAAAGCCTACACATTGTTAAATATTTTGATGTCATTCTATCAGAATATTGACAAAATAATAAGGTCTTCCTTAAAAAAGTTAAGAAATATTTGAACACACGTCGACAACATAATGTAAATAACTCGGGGAAAGCGTGGCAGCCTTTGAGCTTTTCATGGTTTCGTTTCCTCATGTTGTTTGCATGTGCCAACCGAGATAATGCAGATGTCTTAAATTGGATTGCAACAACAGTTTTTGGATACATGTTCACGTAAGTTCTTTTATAATTATACTGGTACTCGGTCCTGATACATATAGTATGACGGCGGTGTCACGCGCGCAGGACTACGCCGAATTACGTTGTTTACATTCGACAGGACTACGCCGAATTACGATGTGTACATCCGACAGGACTACGCCGAATTACGTTGTTTACATCCGAGAGGACTACGCCGAATTACGTTGTTTACATCCGAGAGGACTACGCCGAATTACGTTGTGTACATCCTACAGGACAACGCCGAATTGCGTTGTGTACATCCGAGAGGACTACGCCGAATTACGATGTGTACATCCGACAGGACTACGCCGAATTACGTTGTTTACACCCGACAGGACTACGCCGAATTACGTTATTTACATCGGACAGGACTACGCCGAATTACGATGTGTACATCCGACAGGACTACGCCGAATTACGTTGTTTACATCCGACAGGACTACGCCGAATAACGATGTGTACATCCGACAGGACTACGCCGAATTACGATGTGTACATCCGACAGGACTACGCCGAATTACGTTGTGTACATCCTACAGGACAACGCCGAATTGCGTTGTGTACATCCTACAGGACAACGCCGAATTGCGTTGTGTACATCCTACAGGACAACGCCGAATTACGTTGTGTACATCCGACAGGACAACGCCGAATTACGATGTGTACATCCGACAGGACTACGCCGAATTACGATGTGTACATCCTACAGGACAACTAAACAAACCAGTACTAGGCTAGAAAAAGTGCACTCCACCATGACCGTCATGCCGCGACTGGGGATCGAACCCGGGATACCCGGTTTCAAATCCCCGACGCTAACCACTCGACCACGGCGGATTCCTCTTTATGAAAGAAACATCCACCGGTGGATCAGGCTATGCATGAACCTTTCTTGTGGTAGATACTAGACTGACGATAGAACTTCAAACTGTCTGGTTTAAGATGAACGCCGTTTGGCTGTAACATTTTAGGACAAAACTTGTTGTATACGCTATTTAAACAATCCAATTTATTTATGTTTCCTTTCAAACTACGAGATGCCTATCAATAATTTAAACTAAGTAAATAACAAAAGTAAACATGAAGTAGCAGTAGCGATACCTTTGTATGTATTGTCTACTTGGAGCGTGGAATTATCGGTCTCGCGAGATATCAATTGATACACTCAACTTGTTGTACACTTAATAGACAGATATTGCTATTGCAACATAAAAATCCCGATTTATTCAACCATGTTGTATATAACTAATGGGCAACACGCATATGTGTGCTGTGTAGTATGATCGCGTTATTCACTACAAATTATGACACAAGCTTATGATAGCATCTCCGCAAAGATAGTGATAAAAAGACCTAAACGATATACTAAATTCGTCATTTTGTGCTACTTATGTTTGTGATGGTACAATCAATCATCTTACGCAGTAAAGCGTCCATTTAGTTAATAATGTATGGAGATCATGCACGCATGGAAACCGTAATAGACATGACCGCTTAACCCTTTCCCACCTGCAGACGCATTTTGACGCAATAGCAGCAGAATACTTTTGAAAACATTGCGGCCAAATGTGAAATTGCTCATGATGAGTAATTTCTCCTTTGGCCACGGTGTTTTCAACTTTATTTAACAATTACGATATCTTTTATGGAGATTTTCAGGTTTTTGTCACTATGTCTTCAAAGTCGTCTGCTACATATTTGTTGTATGCGGGAAAAGGTTAACAGCTTGACTTTCTGGATGGAAAACACCAATCTGACCCATTACCGGAATCATTGACATTTACGAAGGAGTTTGAAGTTGGGACAAATAATTCAGTCAAATATTAGTCTGAATAATTATGCTGACTAATCCAATATTGATTCGTAGATATAGGTACTTAACTCGCTTAACCCCCCTTTTAAACAAACAACAAGTGCGCAGCGTACGACTTCTAAATTATTTAGTAAAGCATTCAATTCAGTCTACATTTTTATGAATTTGCATTAAGTATGATTGTTAGGGAGATAGATACTTGCGGGTTTTTCAACAGGAGATTTGACTGTAAAATACTTTAAAAAAGTGGTTGTTATAATCGTAAGATGTAAACATTTGATGTTAATACAATATTAATTTTATATCACTATAAAACAAATGTTTTTTGTATCTACTGTTGCCCCGATGTAGTAAACATATGGAGTCAACGGTGTTTCTATTCAAGTGAAAGTAAAACGAAAAAGAACAAACTTATCAGACACGTCTTGCAAACAATATACATGTACTTTATCAATCCACCATTGCATCACAGCAAACACGTGATTTGCTCTTAAACTATAAGGGTGTTACTTCTAGTTTTTAATCAAAAATGACAACTCAATGATTTTGCTAACTGTAAGGTGACAGTGAGGGCTCTTGTGAGAATGTGCCTAACTACAGGATTCATAGAGCACTCGCTGTATGCACTTGCCCACTTCCGCTTCCGGTCCGACCAGATCGAAACAAAAATAGGGAAGAAATTCAACCGAGATAATCCGTAATACTATATTATACGTTATTACTATGAAGTGATAAATTGAATCAAAATGGGTGAAAACTTGAAGAACTACTACTACTACTATAGATTCCTGCGTCTAACCGATCGCAGAAATAAAATTAACTATCAAGACGGATCAGAGAGGCTACCAGGCCTAAACAGATATCGGAAAAAGGTAAAAGGTAAAAGGTGAAATATCCCTCTCTCCCCACTTGCTTTATGAAACCAGTTGTGCGTGTTAATTAGTCGCATTGATTGTTTTTTTAATTGGGGTTAAATGCCTTTTCAACATTATTTAAGTCATATCACGGCGGAGAGTTCACCTACCGATGTATTTCCAAGCAACTGGCAGCTTTTCCACAGAGACTATTAGCCCACTTGTGGAAGACAAATTCCGTTTGTCGCAGTGACTTTTATCAAACGTTGAAAAGAATGTTGGCCGAGTTTGGGTTTGAATTCACAACCCCTGGATTGATAACCTGTGTCGCTATCAACTGAGATACCGGGACTCGGCGAATATTTGTCTGGGTTCTGGCTTGTGCTAGACAGTAAGAAGGACCGGTGTTTGATCTTGTTTACGACAAAAGGATAAGCGGCATTAGGTGCTGCAAGAATGATTATATATTGACCAATAAGTCAGAGGTGGAATTCTTTCACGCTTACAGTTACGATTGCTATAGACGGGTTGTTCTTGGATTACCAACGATACGGTGAGTCAATGGCTTTAAATAGGCATGCGCACGTTTGTTCACGGGGCTTGTTTACACCTGGTACAACCCGTCTAAAGCAATCGTAATTGTAAGCGTGAAAGAATTCCAGCTCTGACCTATTGGTCAATATATAATCATTCTTGCAGCGCTTAATGCCCCCTATTCTTTGGTCGTACACAAGATCAGTCTCCGGTCCTTCTAACTGTTTAACACAAGCCAGAACCCAGACAAATATTCGCCGAGTCCCGGTAGCTCAGTCGATAGCGACTCGGGCTGTCAATCGAGGGGTTGTGAATTCGAACCCCCGCTCGGCCAGCATTCTTTCCGATGTTTGATAAAAGTTACTTCTGTGACTCGATGGCTTTAAATAGACATGCGCATTTTTGGTTACGAGAAGGCTTGTTTACATCTGGTTGAATCATTATCCAGAATGTATTCAGAATGTATTTCAAGACTCGACACATTTAGATTATGTAATATGAGAATATATAAAAAACAGGTTTTTTTGACAGATGATAAACCATCCTACATGGTTTTCACACATATCACCCGCACACACTTTCACACTTTCCGTACATGTAACATATAATCATGTAAATACAGACATTAAGGTCAAATTATGCTAACTTCCGCCGACTTGCTGACCCTAAACAAACCTTTGTTTGCATAGAAATGAGTGTATACCATCACCAGCATGTTTTGAATATATGACATTGAGTTTAATGCATTGTGAATGTGTATAAGATGCACTGGAAATGATTGATTTGATCACTTTTAGTATTTTGACCTTGTTTGAAAGTGAAAGTAGAGAATGTTAAACACCGGTTTTGTCCGGGCACGATTTGGTCCAAAATGACGGTTACCATGTTAGCCTCGTGAGTTCTTTCTTGCATAATGCATGACCCCACATTTTCTTTGGATTGTTTTAAAGCTAGGAGGTAACTCTTTTCAATGATATAGGGTGTTCTACATGAGAAACACTTAGAAAGTGTGACAATTGAGGACAGAAACTGGTCGATTTACATGGAAACAAAGAAGGATTTTTGTTGGTGTACTGTAACCTAAAGGGCACGTGGGCGTATGTGAGCATCAATATACATACAGACAAATCGTATTTATACTGACACAAAAAAATCGAAAGAAGAGGAAGTTATATAAATAAATAATTTGAATTGTGGATCAACCACTATGGAAACCGCCTACATTTATCTCAAAGTCAACGAAGTGACTTTAACCTTTTCCCGTTTGCAGACGCTTTCTTACGCCTCTGAATCAGATGACGTTAGAAAACATAGTGGCGAAAGAACTAAATTGCTCATAATAAGCAATTTCTCCTTTTGCCACAATGATTTTAACTCCATTCAATGATTTTAAAAACTGTCATCTATAGCGGTTTATCATACTTTCAACCAGATGTTTAAGAAGTCGTCTGCTGCGGATATTTTGAAGGTGGGAAAGGGTTAAACACATGACGTTATGCACGGCTTTAAACTCCATTTGTGTTAGAATAAAGTTCAAGATTAGCATGTGTGCAGTCTGCATTGATTTATTGTCGATTATCCTTATTAAAGTATTTAGCTATGACTGTATCTGATTAGAAAAATGTATAACTTAATTGCAATTGTATTTTTCCCATAAATTACACATTGATTTTGGAAACATCGAAAATGTCGGACATATATGCTTACTACGAAATGAACTTCTCTAAATTCAATCTTACAATGGAAACAAATCTCAATCAACCTTATAAACAACGGTTCTGTCCAATATATCATAATTATGTTCAGAATGCGAAATAGTTCTTATGTACCATGTTCATTTTTCATCAGCACAAACTGTTCAAGCAATACATTGTGTATAAACAAGTTATTAGTCGAATCAATCAGATAAGTCTAGCCTGTTTATACAATCGACATAAGACACAAAGGACATTGTAGTAATACGGCTAAGCTAATTGTTACATTTACAAAACGTTAGTGATAGACAGACAGACAGATCAGTCGTTTAGTGTTGGCAACATTTCATTGATAAGTCAATCTGTCAAACATCTGCAACCAGAACTATCACTGAAGATGATAAATACCCACTAAACAGCACCTTGACCTACACCATAACTTAATAAGTAAATAGGCCATAACTCTGTAAAATAACATGCAATTGTAACCCCTTTAGGATATGCACATCTCCTCTTGGTATAGAAGCTTCATGTAAAATTGTATTGAATTCTACCCAGTGATTTGTAAGAAATAGGCCGGACAAAATATGGCTTCCGACCGACGGACAGACAGACAGAAAGCCCGACACAGTGACTTCTAAATACCCCCTCTTCTTCGAAGGGGGTATAATTATCCGACCTTGTCTGCATGTGCACGTCTCTTATAGTATTCTACCATCTTTTTCTAATGCACTGTATAACTGTTCACAGTTAATTCAAATTTATTTATTCTACAGCGTATGAGAAAATGCTTTCAGCTTATATTAATCACGCTGGGTGGAGCTTCCTGGTGATTCAAGCAGCACTCGCGTTATTTGTGTAGGGAGAACCCAAAGGAAGAACCCATTCATCCTCGGGAATCGAATCCGGGACCTTTGGTACGAGAGGCCGACGATTTAGAACTGCACTACTGTATTCCAGATTTTGCGCCGCGAGTACTGTTGAAGTTAACTTGAAATTACATAGAACTAGTCTAACCAGTCTTTAAGTATTACTTAAGATATCAATGTGAACTGTGACTTGTCGCTTTAAAATATCCGACTTTACCAGGGCTCGACCTTTGGACCTTTTGATCCAAAGGCGAACGCTCTACCACGTCGCTATTAAAGCCAACTCCATAGCAAGGCAGTTTATGTGTCCCGTTCATATAACCTTGGCTACATATATATACATATTTATCGGCATCGCATGGCAATATAGGATGTTGCTTTTTGCTTTTAAAACTGGCACAGTTCAGATCTAGGTGCTTTGTGAAATAATTACCTACAAATCCTTAAACCAATTAAAACAATAATCCAAACTTCCCATTAATTGTTTCTCTGTGAATACATATTTAATTATATTATCCAATGCACTGAAGGACAGGTCTGATAATTTAATAGTATGCCCTTGAACGTTTAAGGTTGCTACAACATATCTAATAATAAACCATCACCTTGGATCCAAGAGGTCTATAAGTACTTTGGAATAAAAGAAGGACTTAATGGCTTCTTGCACCAAAGTGACATTATTATAGCCCATGCATAGGAAAAAGGTACACGTTTACTTTAGAGAACAGTGTTTATCCAGATTAGCCAGTGCATCCGTACAATCTGATCAAGATATACACTGTTCACGTGATAGCCTTCTAACACAAGATTGTGCAGATCTGATAAACCGGAGGAGATGTGCAGGCTAAATAATATGTACATTTTACATTTCTCAGAAATGCCAACTTGTACATTGTTTCGTGCACTGGCTCTTACTTTATGTTTAGACTGTGCCCGTATCAACAAGGCAATTTAATTAGCTTCTTTAATTTCTGAAATAGTTCCTGTGGGAAAAAAGACGTTAACAAAGATACTGTACAGACTGTGCACTCATTGTCAAACAGATGTATCCTGAACTAAGATTAATTTCACCGGTATAAACATATTTAAGCTATAACATTGCTAAACGTTATGTATAAATAAAGGGAGAATCGACCTTGGTAAATACATATTGACATTTCGTCTAGATAAAAGATTCAGAAAATGTCCTATAGATCAACATCCTTTATCCGATGAACATGGAACCGTCAGATAAAAAATACAAAAAACAGGCATATACCCTCTCCCACATACAACACATCTGCTGCAAAGGACTTTGAACACATCTAGACATAATAAGTGTTGAAATAGATTTGTTTTAGTTAGAAATATTGTGACAACAAATAAAGAATTGCTCATTATATGCAAGTTTCCTTTTTTGCTACAATGCTTTCAAAAGTCGTCTGGAACAGATGGATCAAAGCGTGTCTGCGTGTAAGAAAGGATAAAATATGACAAACCAGTTTGAAGTGCGAATGAGACAATGCTAACTTACTCTGTTTTCAACCCCTCCTGGAACAGAATTCTGCTTATACATGTGATAAAAACACTGGCAATATTTGTTTTTTACAATAAATTATTTATTTTTATTTCGCTGCTGAGTATGTACATAAGACATACATGTTTATATACTAATATTTTACACTTTGTGATCAGAGATCATCAAAAGGCGTATTAATGAAAACAATACGAGACAGTTTAGAATGGGGAAAAAGAATAAAGAAAGAATTATTGACAGAAAGAAAGAAATAAGGTACAGAATTGAAGACAGAAGCATATTATCAGATCTTTATACTCTTCCGGTATTAATAAAATCATATTGCCATGAAAGCTTAGTAAGCTTGTTTCTTGTTGTATTTATTTTCCCCTTTTCGAAACAAAATGACAGACATGATTTTCTTTGCGCTCTATTCATATATTTACACAATTGTTGTCCAAAGATTAAAAATGGAAGGGTAGAACTAAATATTGAATTTTGAAAAACATCGATCTTTAATCCCTTTTCCATACACAAACGCTTTCTGACACCTCTGCATCAGACGTTTTTTTTTTAACTAATTGAAACATTTTAGCCAGAACAAAAATATTGTTCATCATGAACACTACATATATAATACCTTTTGCCACAATGTTTTCAGATGTATTCAATGATTCTTCTTTCATTTAAAGAGAGCTCACATATGTTTTGACTAAATGTTTTCAGGGCGGTGGGCTATGAACAGTTTCATTGTTAATCGAAGAGGGTTAAGGGATACACGGTTTGTTTGTCTATGTTTGTTGAGGAAGCGGGCACACGGGTCTAATCGCTTTAACTCTTTCTCACTGCCGAATTTCACATAGTCGACATGTTGGGAAATTGGACTACTCCATTTTTCGTCCGACTGCACAATTGGTAAAATTTAATGTCTAAGTGGCAAACAATGCAGATTTCAGAAGAGACAATTCGTTATGAGCTGTCTCACATGAATCAGCATTGTTTGAAAAAGCCTATAATTGCCTTTGGCAGCGAAAGGGTAAAGCTGTCGGTAAACTAATATTGGAAATTAAAAATTAATTTCAAGCTTCCACTACTTGTAAAATGCTAACACAGGCATTAATGTTGGATGCTGGGTTTTCACGTTTAATTTAAGAATTAATTTCCAACAGAACAGAAAAGTATCGATATTTCTCTCAGGTACAGATATTGTACAGCATGAGAAATAAACAATAATAACATACATTGTCAGTCACGTGAACAAGTATTTAGAACCAAGATATGGATTTTATTTTTAAGTATTTTAATTTATTAGGCCTACGTTTTTTAGAAGGAAAGAAACCAATATGAATGCTCACCAGAAGTATGAACACCAGAAGAGCAGTCACGGTGGAGTGCCCTTGGGCAAGGCACATTTACTAGCTTAGTACTGGTTTGTTTACCCAGGGATCATGAATTAGTGAAATGTCGCCGTGATATAACTGAAATAATTTTGAAAACGGCGTAAAACCCCAATAAAACTAAAAACATTCACCAATTGGATTCTTCTTTTTTTACAATCAAAGCAATTCATAATTGAAGATTAGAATGTCTTAGTTATATAGTTTTGTCCAAAGGAATATTGCATGTTCTGAAACGATTCACAGGAGTATCAAAATACAGATGACCGTCTCGGTACTTACGCGGAAGAGCGTCCCGCCTTGGTTGCGTGTGGTCACGGGTTCGATCCCGAAACTGGTCACAACAAAGACTTTAAACATTGTAGCACTAAATGTATGTCCCTCCTTGTCACCCAGTGTGTGGGGTTAACAGTGCGACTTGAGTTACTCGCTGAATATGGTTGTTTTTCAGAAAATATGGCCTGAAGGCATTATAATCCAACGGCATAAGAATGGCGACAAAAACTGTGATATCGCGGGTTCACCTTATTAAGCTGTTTTTCCAAACATTTTAACGCTGTCTGAAATAAACGCATAGATCGGTTTTGTAACGTTAATAGTACAATTTCCGATGCCAAGTTCGTTTTTTTTTTAGGAAAAACCGTTCAACCGTTGATGCAATATTTTCTTTACTTAACTTAGTTCAACGCTTCTTAAATAGAAATCATCGCTTATATGTAGCTTTTGAAGATCTTAAAACGTGTTTTAATAATCTATACAGAAATGCGTTATGGTTTAAACTAAAGGTGTTACACGTCATTAAAAACATTTAAGCGAATGTCAAATCATGTGTTAAACAAATTGGAACGCATTTTCTTCTTCGACCATGCGATCGGTTTACGACAAGGCGAAATTACATCTCTGATTCTTTTTTTTTTGTTCTTAGATGCTTTAGAAACAAGAACATGTAGTAGATAGTGGCGTCTTATTTGAAGATGTTACAATTCTTTTGTTATTTTCTGCCTACGATATGGCTATTCTTGTGAAGTCAACGACCGCGCTTCTCAACAAGTTATACGATTATGGCATCAATTAGATGTTAACGTTTCTAAAACTCAGATTATGGTTTTTAAGAAAAGAGGGAATTTTAAACAAAACGAGGTCTGGATGTACACTAATAAAGTTGTTTTTGAGGTAGTAGACGACTTCAACTACCTAGGAACTGTGTTTCATGATACAGGTACTTTTGAAAATAATAACGAATATCATGTCTGTATATCATTAAAAGCTTTGCACTGCTTGTTTAACAAATGTCGTAAATATTCGTTACTCGATATAGCAGATACTATCATTGTTGTAACACAAACGATGTTGAAGATGTTTACCATCTCCTTATGTCATGTCCATTCTACATTGACGCCAGAGAGAAACAAATTAAACCTATTTTTTATAAACATATTATACATGCGACAATGTATTGCATTGCTCAAATTAGAAAAATCAAGCAATTGTTAAAAGACGGCAATTTTTGTTAACATCGCTTTAGAAAGTAGTTTACAAATATTAAAATGTTTACTTTTTTTTTTAATGTTCAGCCTCTTTATCGGAAAATATCTTCCGATACACATGTTTTTTTTCTGTATATTTTCTATGTGTATATATATTTTGTCAATGACTATGCACTTTGTATACGTCAAAATAAACGTTCTGTTCTGATAATAAAGCGAGCTACAAGTTAGAACCAGCAACATGATGATGTATTTGATCCGCCCTTGACCTTGACCCTTTCCTACATATTGTGCGGCAGACGATTTTGAAAACATCTGAGCAAAACTACTGAAAACATCTGTTATTGTAAGTTTAATTGTTGAAAAGAGTTGTAAACATCGTGTCAAATAGAGAAATAATTGATCATCTGCTTGTTGATACAATGTTTTGTAAAAGTCGTCTGCGGCAGGGGCGTCATAAAGCGTCTGTATGTATGAAAGAGTTGATCGATCTGTCTACGAGATCCCCGATCTATCATCTAATCGTTGCTGTTGGCTTATTTTGTTCAAATCTACTGGACATTTATCATGTTTTATTTAGACAGATTACAGATGCCAATTAGATTTTCTGTCATGAACGTTTCCAACATATTCCAAGGTAGACCGTAACTAGGCTAACTATATCTTCGATTAATTGACAAAAATCAATTACGCCCATGAAGATCAACACTTTGTCCGTTCGATTACAAGATAAGAGACTTTAACCCTTTCGCTGACAAAGGCTAATTAAGTATTTTTTTGCAAACTAATGCAGATTCAGGAGAGACAGCTCATAACGAGCTGTCTCCGCTGAAATCTGCATTGTTTGCCACTAAGACTAAATCTTTATCTAATTTACAGTTGAACGAAAAATGGAGTGGTCCAATTGTTCAACATGGAAGAGTACTTTATGAAAATCGGCAGTTTAAGGGTCAAACATTAACTATCTAGAATAACGTTTGGGAATAGTTCAGACCCAAATCTACCTGAAAACACGTGCAGTCTTTTTTTTTTGTGTCTGAATGGATTGCTGGTAATTGATACAATCCGAGCAAAACAACTCTCTATGAATATAAATGAACTTATCGAAACTCTGTGATGATGTCACACGTTACAAAACAGCTACTTGCTGCTTTTGGAAAACAGTGCTGCAAAAGGAGAAATTGCTCATCATGAGCAATTTCACCTTTTGCTACAATGTTTTCAACTCTTTTCCGTAATTATACGTCCATTTATAGAATGTTTCTCCCTGAATATAAATGAACTTATCGAAACTTTAGAATAGTGTCACAAGTTACAAAACAGTTACTTACTGCTTTTTGAAAACATTGCTGCAAAAGGAGAAATTGCTCATCATGAGCAATTTCACCTTTTGCTACAATGTTTTCAACTCTTTTCAGTAAGTACACGTTCTTTTATAGACTGTTTCTATATTTATGCCGATATGTTTTCAATGAGGTCTTCTGCAGATTATTTGTTGTACGTGTGAATGGGTGTGATTCAGCTCGACGAGTATGAACATATCGAGGGCTTGGCGTGAAACGGTTGTAACTAAAATTGGTAATTGTTCACCAAGGTTAATCACTTCGCCATAAAGTCTTTATAATCGTTAAATCATTTTTCTTGGTAAACAATGGAAATTTAGGACCTAAATTTGCATTGTTTACAAAAGGGTCAAAATTGCCCCTAAACCAGGGTTTTCAAAATAGGATTTAAGTTACAACTGTTTCACGCCAAGCCCTCGATATCATGTCAAACCAAACCAGACAATTGGAATGGAATACGTCCAGTATATACACTCCCATCAACGTATAGGCCTTACTTATTCCATGGCACCATGATCTGTGGTGAAAATAAATCAATAACATCGATTCATGTATATTTCACAATATTGTGCCATTTGGCCGTCCTCCAGTCTTACTTAGTGCAATTAATTACATGGCAAATAAATCGATTTTCACTGCCCAAATGCATGTGTTGTGTCAATGTGAAAAGGGTTGATTTAGTTTATTATCACGAAAAAATTGTTAACAATGATTACATACTAAGTATCTGCAGTAGTAGCGTTTTGAGTTTAACGCCCGCTGTCAACAGCTTAGATGATATCGCGGCGTACACGAAAGATGATATTGGTCCCCGCTCACCTCATATTTACATCGCGATATAAAATATGTAAGGCATGAACAAAATACCACACCACCTGCTTGAGCTCAAGAGTTGCATTGACTCCAATCGTTCAGACCTATTTAGCCGACGGTTACGGTTTAAGCAAGGGTCAGACTGTGGCTTACATAATTATTGACCATCACCCAGCCACAGGGGGCACCACAGCAGAAGAGTTTTAATAACAGGGAGACAAAAGGGGAACATTCTTTAACCCACATTCTTTTTTAACATGTAGACGCTTTCTGACGTCTTTGTAGAAAACGACTTTTGAAACACACTGTGGCAAAAGGAGAAACTGCTTTCTATAACTTTATTCTATAACTGCCCAGTCATTTATAGAGAGTTTTCATATTTTTGACTAAAGTGTTTTCGAAGTCGTCTGCTGCAGACTCTTAGTATAAGCAATTGTCATCTTTTGAAACATATATACAGAGCTCCAGATAAGATGAAGATTTCACATCCTCAAATCGTTATTTGACCACCAAACCCTATGTTGTAGGTACTCAAAAGAGTACCCACGACATAGGGTTTAATGTAGTCATAAGAGAGATATTGTTGGAATAAGACCAGTGTACTCCTTCTTATCTAGTCCTCTGTATATATAGATATTTTCACGAGTTTCGCCTTGATGGTTTCAACTTTGCAAAATACCGTGTATGTGGGAAGTGTACTATGGAGTACTGGTGTAAAATAGCCAGGAACACATGCGTAGGAAAACTGGTCCCGGAAATATGACTGAAACATTGTTAAAAACGGCGTTAAACCACAATCAATCAATCAATTGTATGTTGGAAAAGGGTTAAGTGAAACTTGTCTGAGAGAGGCATTACTTTCTGAACTGATATCGGATTTTCTTTTAACCGGTTCATTCCGGTCAAATGTCAGTGAAGCTTATAGCCTCAATTTATGTCATATCGTTTGATTGTATGGAACCGCCTCGTTTATGTATATGGTAGGGCGTCCGTCTCGGGTGTGGGAGGTCGCGAATTCGATCCACTGCCTGGCCATACCAAATACTTTAAGAAATGATAGTAATGGCTACCCTCCTTGGTGTGAGGGTTGTGGGGTTAACTTTACGACTGACTGGCTGGTGTCAGGAGAAATGGACCAGAAGTACTGGTAATTTACCCCGGAAACGTCGTGATATTTCTGAATATTGTTAAAAGTGGCGTAAAACAATTGTTCGACGCGTTAATCAATTTTACAGGTTTGTAACGCGTTTAATTGGTCCACTTGCCTTGATGCCAGCGAGTCAATTATAGTGCTTACCCACAAGCCCTGGTCGCCAAGGAGGAAAAACAACTGCTTCCATGTTTAAAGTCTTTTGTATAACCCGATCGGGGATCGTACCCGCGACCCACGTAGGCGGACGCTCTTCGACAACACCACAGACGCGGTAAATCTAATATAGTTCAAATATGAAAGGGTACTCAACAGTTTGATGCCAGTCCAGACCACATCAAATACGATATCTTTATTTATTTATTTGTTTATTTGTACTTGTTCGTACCGGTCAGTAAGGGGTTAGGCTGCTTCTTATATGTGTACAACCCTTGAATGAATATACGAGTTTCAAACGTAAACAAAAAGTATCCAAACATTGACGCACAGTGCTGATGCACATCAGCCTGTGCTGATTCACAGCCAGACCAGAATATAATCTGCACCGTTCGACATCGATACAGTAAAGATATTCCAGTAACTGTTAGTTTACCCAGGAATCGCTTTGTTATAACTGAAACACTGAACAAACACAAAACAAACTCTTTAATACAATTGACAACACCTGCTCTTCGATCAATAGATACAAAACTGGTATCGTTAAACGTGAAAACTCATCATGTTTCGACGAAATGAAGTCTGTTTTCGTGGAATTTTACTGTAATATAGTTTTTTTTGTGCAAAATATGATTATGTTTCAATTTCTATTGAACACATGACTGAAAACGTATTTAACGAAATTCTTAGACGAAAGAAGAGTTGAATTAAGATTGAACTTTATCAATCAAATATATCGGTCTCTCAATCTCTTAACCAATTCACAATGTTATTGTATAACAATGCCATCGGCCCATTTACGTACATATAAACTACATAACAACACAATAACATCACGTGTTGTTTTGGTTAGAGACCTACCTAATTACAATTGTTGTCTTCTTTGAGGCATAATATATATATGCATTGAAAGTTTTCTCATCATTGCTATGTATTTATTATTTGATTTTGATTACCCTCGCCGTGCATGACTATATTCGTACTTGCCGTCAGTACCAATGTATAACTTAATTAAACATGGATGCCATTAAAATTTATATTAGAGAAGCAAATCCATGGCGTTTCCGGTTAAATTGCCAGGACTACTGATCCATTTTCCCTGACGAGTTAGCAATTAAAGCCCATTATGGTGACAAACATCCATGAGTGTCAAGGGTAAAAAACCACCGTTACAATATTTAGAGGTGCTGAACTCCAGATGTTAAAAAATCGGCAAATATTGCTATTAGTGACAACAATGTAAGTTCGGAAAATATTGCTATTTGTGACAACAATTTAAGTCCGGCAAATATTGCTATTTGTGGCAACAATTTAAGTAACAAATAGTTTAACACTATTTTGGCAGTAAATGTTGAATAACAGTCAATTGAAAGTCAAGAAAATGTACATAATTTGCCTTACTTGGTATGTCTACCCTGTAAAAATGAGGCATAAACGATCAATATTTAGAAGTACTGGAAAGTGTAACTTTTACCATTATTTTATCCCTTAATTATGTTTCTAATATTTCAAGACAACTTTTGAACATATTTAAATATTTGACTAAACTATCTATAATCTGGAGTTCAGCATCTTTAAAGTCTTTGGTATGATTGAACCCGCGTCCTACCGCGGACGCTCTGGCACGGACGCTCTGGCACGGACGCTCTACCACTTTACCATGAAGGTGATGAAACATTCGTACAATTCATGGACATAGTATTTACTAAGAATCAAATACATATTTAGCGAAAATTGATACGAGAGTGTGCAGGCTAATCTTAATGTTATTTGTTAGAGATTGACTTTAAAACTAACATGATGCGGTGCAACTGAAAGTCGCGACTGCAGGATAATTGTTGATCTGTTTAACATTCACTTGTTGCAGCGGTAACAAGAGTCGACCGGGAAAATGCTTATAATTATGTTATTGTTACGACATAATATCCTTCGAAAAAAAATCATAATATATGATAAACATATGCTTAAATGTATCCGTTAACAGTTCATCGATATTTGAATTTGACATTAAGGTAACCTCATTGTGACAAAATGACAAATACATGATAATAAATGACAATATAGATTATCAACAGTGTTGATTTCCATGTACAACATGAAGCGTGATACTTTAGTTATATAAATTGTATTTTATTAGGACCGATACAGGATTATTCGTTCATAAGTGAAGTTATGGTATCTATCCATTTCCGTGAAATCAGCCGTAGCCGAGTGGTTGACGTTGAAGATTTGGAACAGGACGATTCCCGTTTGCGGAGGTCACGATGGAGTGCCCTTTGGATAAGAAACATTTTCTTATGTCGACGTTATATGAGGTAAAGCAATAACAAGAAATGACGGCCAAACAATATGCCACATGTTTGTTTACTATGTCACTGTGACCTAAACCTCCTCGGTATGGGTCATTTACTTATCCTGCTCTTCCTCCCTACAACGTGAGAGAGCTTTAAAGTCGATTCATTATCCAGTTATCAATCGGACAAGCTTTGGTTTATCGTTGGCCCGACGGCATGTGCAAAGCAATATACAACCTCTTCGTCGGAGAGGGCCACCAATTTAATAACAGTCCCTGTGGAAAAGCAGCCAGTTGCTTGGAAAGTATGTTGTGTGGATAATTGTGTGAGAAAGCCAGGATACGCCTGAGTAGACGAACTGGCTGCCGTGATATAACTGAAACGGTTGAAAACAGCGTTAAACCCAAATCAATCACTCAATCAATAGTAAGCAAACACTTTTTTTGACAAACATTAGTGTTGACATACATATCGTCATCAACACACTTGATTACACTAGGCACGTTTCTACCATGTCAATGCTGTAGATGTTGGATGTGAAAGTTCAGTGTACAGTACATTCTAGGTAACGGATGCTATGTATTGTTGAAAACGATGTTAAACCCAATCCACCAATCAATCAATCGAATGGGGCAAAGCAAACAAAATAAAGCCGCGCGCAGAGGTACGAATAATGTATAATCTGATTCATCGATAAATAAAATATTAACCCAGTAACATTTGTATCAATATCGATCCATAAATTACCTTTGTTATATCACTACGTGTTGCATCCATGCATGTTTAACCCTTTCAAAAATACACCAAATCTGTAGCAGAGGTATTTGAATTAATTAAAAATATGGACACATTCTACAATTATAAGAAAAAATATTGAATAAAGTTGATAACATTCTGTCAAAGGGAAAAATAGCCCATTGTGAGCAATTTTTCCTATTATCACGACGTTTTTAATAGTAATCTGCTGCAGGGGCGTCATAAAGCGTCTTTATATTGAAGAGAGATACTAATGGATTATTGAGGTAATAAGTACTGACAAACCAGGCTGTATCGGCCAAATGTAGGATATATTTGATTACGAGAAACGACTGAAAATATTTTACTAAGGGAAGTAACTGTGGCACTATTGTTTTGGACATCAAGTAGCACCAGTTTTGATTTTCTCCCTTGGAATACTCGGGTCGCGTGTATTGCGCATTGCATACTAATTATTTGAAATGCATGCACTAACAACACCTGTTTGACCTCATTCAACAATCATATCATGACATACTGATGTGGTGTATTCCGTTCATAAATGTCTGCTGGTCTCGCTTCCGAAGCGTTGATACAGGATATAGTTGATTGATTGTTTTGTGTTTAACGTTGTTTTCAACAATTGTTCATTTATATCACGGCGTTTCCTGGGTAAGTTACCAGTACTAACGGTCCATTAATTATGACACCAGCTAGTCAGTCGTTACGGAAGCGGCACGTGTTCTCAATCGTTTGAGATATTAAAATACTGGTATACATGTAGTAAATACTTCTAATCTTTCAGCTTGCTGTGCTGAAGTGGCCACCTTCAAAGAATGAGGACCTCATTATTTTAATTGTGCCGACTTAAGGATTCCGGGGTCAATCGTGACAGTCCAAAAGGACAAATGAGATTTGTCATTATTGGCAGTCTGGTTAGGTCGATGACCACAAGCAGATGCTACATGCAATGGCAGTTGTGAACAATGTAGATCCAGATCAGCCTGTTCATCTGCAAAGTCTGATCAGTATCTTCACTGTTCTATTATTGCTAACAAACTTATGTGCGTTTGTGTAGACACTGATAACGCGGGGGGGGGGGGGGGCAGATATACAGGCTGATCTGAACCTACACTGTTCAGAAATGCCAAATTGTACCATTTCCCATCCAAGGGATCTTACCATGCCGACAGTACATTTATGCATGATAGTACCAGTATAGGATTATGTCTTGCTTAAAGCGCACTCCTCTTAGACTGCCGCGATCAGCTATCGAACCTGAAATGGCTGGTCTAAAATCTAAGAATTCGCGCCTTCATCATTCGTACAGGGCGCGTTCTTGACTAGGAATGGTGTTTCTCAAAACTCATTCGTCATCCAGTATACGTGGAAAAGCAGCAAGTCGCTTCGGAAGACTGTTTTGAGTACTGGTCTGAGAAAACCGGGAGATACATAAGTAAGTGAACTGGTCTTCGTAAAAGAACTAAACAATTATTGAAAATGGCGTTAACCCCATATGAATCCATAGATGAAATAATCTTGACCAGGAACCGATGTCAATACCTATTACACATAACCTGCTCTATTCACGTAAGACCCATAGATCTATTTACTGGGGGGGGGGGGGGGGGGGGGGGGGGGGGGGGGGGGGAATCAGAGAACACGTGTTTTCATGGCCGCGAGGCACTTTAGCCAATTATTTACGTCTATCTATGATTATGTTATTGGACTGGTCAGTGAACATAGAAGCAATTTATCATATTAATACAACCAGTCTGACAATAAGAGATCCCGGTATTGCAACAAAACGTGCTCCTGAGTGTCTATGACTCATATAAACCCTTATCGCTCTACATCCCTGATAATAATATATCTATAGGTGCTACCTATTTACGAAAAAACGCAAGATAATTATAAACAAAAATTAAAGAACATACTTTGGCCATACAAAAAGGATTTATAAGTAATTGACTAGACAATAATAATCTTAATGTCATGTTTCTTGCATTATCAAAACATATTTGGAATTCGTATTGCTGTCGTCTATTATTACGAACAGAAAATAATAAAGTAAAAACTTTCAGAAAATCAAGGAATACATTTATAATGAACGAAGTTAAAACATGAGGGCCAAGATGATCCTTAATCGATCACCTGCATTATGGTAAAGAAGCAAATAGATTAGCCCTTTTCTGATGCCATCTGGCGACTACCTTTTTCAACCAGTCAATATGACTGGAACAAATTATGTAAGGGGTCACATTTCTGCTAAACCCTTTCCCTATTAGAGACAGTTTCTGAGGCCTATGCAACAGACGATTTAGGGAAAGATTGTCACCAAAAGAACAATTGCTCCTTATGAGAAAGTTATCCTTTTGCCACAATGTTTGATAAATAATTATACTTTGAATGAGTGTGGCAATAGCTCATGTATAGGAATTTGGGGTCTTTCATGTTGATACCACTTTTTTTTGCGGGAAACGACGTCGCTCCATTGACGTTACGCCAAGATGAAGTGTAACGGAAATGACGTCACGTCCTTCTTTGGCTACGATACAGTCAAAATTTAGGTTCGGGCGTAGAAGGCTAATGCTGTCGGTTTTTTTACGAACGGGAAAACATATTTCTTACAGATTTCCATTTAGTTTTAACTTTTCGTCCAAATGTTTATTCCCACATAACACAGCATTTTAATGATCTTAAATATCTATTTAAAAAAAAAATAGATTAAAAAGACGACAATAATTTTCAATCCGTGTTTTTCCGCTCATTTTATACATACCCAAAATACCGATTTTAAAAAAAATGATTAAAAAGACGACAATAATTTTCAATCCGTGTTTTTCTGCTCATTTTATACATACCCAAAATACCGATTTAAAAAAAAAAAAGATTAAAAAGACGACAATAATTTTCAATCTAGAAAATGTTGTTTAGGTTCATGTAGATCTACATTGAATTAAGAAATTGTTTAATGCAACCTTAAAGTCATCCTCGGAACCCAGGCTATTCATAAATTACATAATCGGTACCGAGAATGCCTAAAGTAGGATAGAGAAGGCATGTGTTTTATACACTAAATATTGACCAATTCCCTTACAATATGTAGTTCCGACTTATTTAAATAAAGTTATTGTCAAATTGGTGTGGTGCAATGTCGTCCTCGGTACCCAGGCTATTCATAACTTACATAATGGGTACCCAGGATGCCTTAAGTAGGATATAGAAGGTAAGTGCTTTATACACTAAATATTGATCAATTCCCTTACAATATGTAGTTCCGACTTATTAAATTAAAGTTATTGTCAAATTGGTGTGGTGCAAAGTCGTCCTCGGTAACTAGGCTATTCATAACTTACATAATGGGTACCAAGAACGCCTAAAGTAGGATATAGAAGGTAAGTGCTTTATACACTAAATATTGACCAATTCCCTTACAATATGTTATTGTCAAATTGATGTTGTGCAATTATTCTAGTATATCATAACATACAAATCGCGTTATAATATAAAAGTGTTATCCACCCCACGTATACATGTGTGATAAGACGCTATCAATACATGTACTTATCGAATCACGAATTGCCTTTGTGCATATATATGAAATACTATGACGTGCCTTCGTTTTTTATTAAAAATACAGTGAAAATACACTGCGTGTTTGTCATTCATTTCACAATGCCTCTTTTTATAAAACAAATCATTGCAAGGTGCAATCACGCACTCTGGGATTACTTTGTAATGTCATGATAGTTGACATCGGTAGAAGTTATTAGTACGATAAACTAACTGTAAATGCCTTCGTCAAAATACAGTTACAATTGAATTTGATGAGACTTAATTATAGTTCATTTCAAATGATATATATTGATCGGTCGATGTGGATGATTAATTAACTAATTCCTTGGATTTTCTTCGATACAATTTTATTTGGTCAAAGGGAAGTAAATCGGATCGGCTTGCCGGGCAGACAATTTTTCAGATGAATATATAAGACTGGGGTTGGCTCCCATTGGACAATAATGATTTTGTTGAAAGTTGAAAGTAAATTTTATAAAGTTGAATAACCTCTGAATGAAATAAACAAGTAGTGTTTGCTTTTAGCTAAATTGACACTCTAATAGCCATTTTCAGACCATGCTGTATTTTCTGAAATTGAAAGTAAAATTCAGTGCGGGATAAGAGTCACCTTTGATTTTACCTCCTAGCTCTGTCAAAAAACGGTGAACATGTGAGTTTGATTTGCTTTTTTGGTAGTTCTAAGGATGAACTTTAGTCTGATACAGGTATCTATGTTAATTCACTTGCTAGTAACGAACCATAACCCATAATGCTATAATGGTCGCCTATGGAAAATGAATTCCTTCTCTTCGACATTTTCTATATTACAACAACAACTCAACATGGGTGATTAATCCCGAACACCTAAAACGCAGTGGACAGTTTCGATGTTCAAAATAGTTGAATGAACAGTTTAACTCTTGTTAAACGCTTCAGAACATATATATTTCCAACATTTTAAGTATTTCACCAATATACTTGTAGTGAGTGACTTAAATAGAAGCTGTATTGGTTTTGAAAAATGATAATGCTATTTTAATAAATGTGTTGAAGTTCTTTAAATGTTATTGTTTATGTTTAATCCTACGGATACATGTAGAAGCTTGTGCAGCAGACGAGTGTTGCAAACATTGAGATAAAATAAGAATTGATTCATGTTTTGAAATTTATGATAAAATAACGTGCTACAGGGTGGGGTAATCTTTCTAATCACCTCAGAGTTATCTTTTCTGATTAATTCTCACTGTCTGTCAGTTTCCTGTTTAAGAACATTCACAACTGTGTGAACATAAGAATGTAATACTTGGCTCCCGACTTTCTTAAATGCCTCGCATTTGTTTAATATTTTATCAACTTCACAGAGGCCCATAGGGAGGACTGGGCATGCCCAACTGTGCAGCCTCTATAAATAAAGTCTTAATTATTATTATTATTATTATAACAACAACTGAAATACGTTAAGTATTACATGTATTAATTTACTCGACAACACACGATTTTGGAAACATCTATGCAAATAGATATATGTATTGAAATAAATGATAGTATAATAATCAAATAGAGTTGAAACCACCGCAGCAAAAGAAGAAATAGCTAATTTTTAGACATTTTTCATTTAGCCACAATATTCAAAAGACGTCTACTGCACATGTGCCAATATGCATCCGTATATGGAATAAGCGAATCGCGTATATTTCGTCTAAAGACTGTTTCGCTCCACATCGTAACCTTTTTTTTGTTGCTGCATTTTGCAGCAATTGTTGTACTTGTATCAATACACAGTTATGTTTGCTTCATTTCAATTCAAATTTGTACCACATTATTTTAATAAGAAGTTAAATGAGGACAATACTCTAGAGTGCTAAGTGTTGCGTGTCATTTTGTTGTTTTGTTTGTTTGGTGTGTTTTTTGTTATGCCGCTTTTAGTTATATCGCGGCATTTTAGTCGTTTTGAAAACCCCTATATACAAAACAATCCACAGGAGGGTAAGTCATAACCCCAATTATTATCATCATTATTATTATTATTATCGTTATTATAAGTACCACATTTACATGGCACATTTTCCAAAATAAATACATTCTAAAGTGCTTTTTGTTTTATACACACATAGATAAGGAGAAAATGGAACATATGTAAAGGAACAATTAAACCTGATAAATGAACAATAACAAATATGATGAAATTAAAACGTTCACAATTCTAATATTGATACATTTAGAACCGTTTGAGATATTTCCCTTATCCCATACTAATTCTTTGAAACATATTAAAACTATTGAACTTACTATCAACTCTTTCACTAAGTGGACTCTTCCATGTTGAACATTGGACCAAATAATTTGTTCTTCCAACAGGAAATTTGTAAACTTTAATGTCAAAGTGGTAAACAATGCAGATCTCAGGAGAGACAGCTCGTTACGAGCTGGCTCTCTTGAATCTGCATTGTTTGCAAACGCCTTAAATAACCGCTGGCAATGAAACAGTTAAACGCGCTTTCATAGGTATAAGACCCGATCTATGAACAAGTATATATAATGTCAGAATTAATGCATTGTTGTATGCAGGAATGCGATTTATGTGATAATTTGAAAATAGGACGCGTCCCGGAGTCGCGTATACTAGCAGGAAGAGCATTTCATAGCCGGGAAGCAACAGTTACAAACTATTTCGGTTAAAAGCGCGTGGAACCAATATGGAACCATTTCTGAATGGCGGTGCTTCAGAAACAACAAGTTCCGCTAGACAGATAGATCAATAGGGATATCAGCCGCAAATACGGTATGTCCGAATATATGGGTGAAAATCAATTCTCATTTCTATAGGAAAATATTGACGATACGTTGCAGTGCTATTCGGGCCAATTACTCGAGTTTAAAAGCTTTGCCCTTTTCGACCAATTGGCCGATATGTTAACAATATTTAGACTGGTGCGCACACTTAGTTAATATGATACTTAACTATTCTGAAACCATAAGATGACACAATTTCTGAACAGTTAAGCCTTGAGTAAGTCAATCAGAAATTGCATGACTTTGGAATCTAGAATGTTCCTTTATGACTGTTGATACGTTGGTTAACTCTCTCCAACATACAATTTACAAAACATGTTATTACATTCAGGCACATTTGCCTATAGTAAGTTACAAAAAAGTATTTACAATTTTCAAAACGTATCTCCCTTTACGAGAAGCAAAGATAAAATAAATTATGAATATTAAACATTTTTTCCGACAATAAAACCATTGACTATAACAATAGAAACAGAAACAATAGTGCATACCAAACAAATACAATAAGTGCATACCAATATCAAACTATATAACTGTAAACAGTCTGATATCGGTCTACACCACGCATCCATAGCCCACAATTTACATTGATAGCGTACAGAAGCTTACTGACGAAACTGCAGAAGAACTGTGTTGAGAACGTTGTGCCAAAAGGAGAAATCGCTCTTGATGAACAATTTCTCCTTTTGCCAAAATGTCTTCTACTTTATTCAATAATTATACTTTATTACATTTTTGCCAATATGTTTTCAAAAACGTCTGCTGCAGACTTGTTGAAAGGGCTAAAAATTCACTCTGAATCGTTGGTTAATACGACGAACTCATCATCAGCGTTAAAGACATGATTGCAGATGTTCTCGTTACAGATTCACGACAGTCCGTAAAGCTATTGGTTACAGAGTTCATTCTGCAGACGACTTGACTAGACAACACGCATAAGTTGTCTGCTCGATGTATAAATCACATATCAATTGGGAACACCTTCCTATGGCTGACGTTATGAAATTCAGTCCCGATAGCGGAAGTGCGAGGGAAATGAATTATGGGAAACTGTCTCAATATGATAATGTGGCTCCTACTTGTTAGATTGGAGTTTTTCTGTCCTGCGTTCAATAGTCAATTAAACAGAAACGTGTTGCGCGAAAAGCAAGAAGCTTTTAAGTAAATTTTACGAAACCGACTTCATTATTTTACGAAACCGACTTCATTTCACCTTCACGAAATTGTCGTGTTTATGTCAAAAGGAAGCAATTCGGATCGGAGCACTGGGCAGATAATTCTGTCCAGGGAATGTCAGATGAATCCGAAAAAATTAAGTTTTCTACCATTTGGACAATAATGATTTCGTTGAAAGTTGAAAGTTTTGTTTATAAAGTTGAATATCCTCTGACTGATTTGTAACCAACAACAGTGTTGCTTCGAGCTTTATTTACAGCTTAAGAGCCCTTTAAGTACAATATGTATTGTCTGACATTGAAGAAAAATTCACTGGGGGATAAGGGTGAACTTTAATTTGACGTCAAAAAAGAAGGACAATATGTGAGGTTTATGTGATTTTTTGGTAGCTTTAAGAATGAACTTTAATTGAATATAGGTGTCTGGATTATTTAGATTGTTGGGAAAGAGCCATAGCCAAAACATTATATAATGCTCGCCTATGGAAAATGAATTACTTCCATCTGACCTAAATGTACGCGTTTAACGGTACAGTTCAGTGCCTATTGCACCGCACAACTGAATAATTCCGTTTGAATACATTGATGCTGATTTTTGACGAGAATTGTTCCCCCGGTCATATCATATTACTTCAAATTCGTGTTAGTCGATGCCGTGTGATACATTAAAAGTCTTTTAAGTTGGTGTTACGTTACGTACCATTTTGTAAATTGAATTACTCACGTTTGATAGTCTGTACGTGTTCACATCAAAACATAGATTAAAATAAGTCCTTCTCTTTTATTCTTTCAATATATCCAAAATAAAATAATTTAGCATGAGCAAAGAGAATGACAAATGCTTTTAAATATATATGTGCATATAAACATAGAGTCTTGGCATCCAGTTGTGTGTCTATAAGTGATTGTTTAGTTGTTTGAAAGTATATTATAACAGTAACATATGAAATTTTGCATACGTATACGTATTATAAACAATGTAAATGTATACAAAGACGTTAAATCAAATAAATCATTTTCAGTCTGAGTATGTAAGTTCAATTGCACTAAGAGGTTATCCACCATTTTGTCAAATGTTTCAAACAGCGCTTGATGGACTGTTTCAAACAAAACTGGCATGTACAAATCAACGCATATGGTCGTTGCCATCATCAAACACTATAACTCTCTGCTAAATACTGAAAGATATCTATTGATTGACATGCCATTCAAATATGTAATAGCTCTTGCTAAATTCCGTTGCTCGAACCACAAATTTGGCACCGAGACTGGTCGTCACAATAATATTGATCGTGAACTAAGGATATGCATTTACAGTTTTCAAAAGTGAAAGAAAATCATTGTTGAATGTGAATTTCATGTGTTATTTTACTGCCAAAGTTTGATCAATTAAGAACTATTATTTGTATTTGATTGGTATGTAGGCGACACCAACATTGATGATTTTTATCCATTGCTTCAAAACGACAATCCTGATGTAATAAAAAAACTTTCATATTTCATATATATGTTAATGAACACATGACAAGGACATCATTCTCAGTTATATACTATTTGTTAAATAGAATGCTTTGTACTATGGGCCGGTGGCCTTATTACTTTCAATAAACTATTTGTCATTGTCATTATCATTGTCATTGTCATTGTTATTGATCAGTACCATATGTGAACGCTATACGGTGAGTGCATACCTATATCTGAATACTTAATTGCTGCGTGTGTATCTAACGCCGATTTCTAAAGTGTTTCAGTCATATGACGGCGGACAGTTCACTTGTCCATGTAAGTTATGGCTCTCTCACACCTATCCTACACTCAATATTATGTCCAAGACACAAGTTGTATTTCTACATAGATTGCTAGCCAATTGGCGGTACATGTAAACATATGACGCTTGTCGCATTGTTTTCTTCTTCTTTAAAAGTCGATAAGAACGTTCAACATGCTTGGAATAGAACTCACAACCTCTGGATTGACAACCCGCGACGTTACTGACTGAGCTACCGGGACTTTGAGTATGCCGCGATTTTTTTTTGCGTCACTGATTAACTTTGTCACCGCAAATTATGTACCGAATATAAGCATTCTTTTTTCGCGAAGTCTATTGAGAACACACTTCCTTTAGCTGGAAACAGTTGGGTATGAAATGTAGATTGTAAAAGATACGAAGAGCACTGGTAATTCAACATTTGCTTTTTTCTGGTTTGTCTCCCTTGACGTATAACATTTTTCGGCGATAGCTGTTTAACCTCAGTTTTGACCTGGATGTTAACCAAATGATCTAGATTGTAGACCAATCAAATGTTGTATTTAATGAATAATGTCGAAGAAATAAAGGACATGAAATGTTTTGATTGGTTCATAGTTAAGTTGGCGATCCTACGAGAGGCACTAATAAGATGAAGTTTTAAAAATGAAATGTTCTGCATACTCACTTTGAATTGTGAAATAAATTTCAGAGAAAAAAAATCAGTGAAAACGTATGAAATATAATATTTAAGAGCAAAATATTAATTACTTTTTAAACATGATAAGTTATCTTCAATTGAAACTTATACACCTCTTGGGAGCCTCGTGTAATTTCCAGTCATGTGGCGTATTCTCGGCCTTGATAATATATTTATAGAAACTGAAGTTGAATGGAGATGGCCGACTGGCCTTTGGTAAATGCATAGATTATTGCGTGTTCCATTTCTTAGTGTTGCCGTTTTATCTTTTTTAAAGATAATTCTTGTTTAAATTCCTCACCAATGATATTCAACTAGAGAACACAAATAATGTTATATCTAATTGTATCTGTGGATTTATTAATATTCATGCATAGAGCGGACATCTTTATAGCAGAGTAGGGACATATATATGTCATGGTACTCGGGGGAATACAATTCAGCCGTTCCACGAGAAAACCAACGTAATGTATTGACTCAAATCAGCCTGCGCAGTCCGCGCAGGTAAATCCGGCCCGACAATTTCCGTATAAGGGGGGATAGAGGTATAGAGTAATGACTCCTGGAACAGAAAAGTCACAGGAGGCGAACAGTGTCTGTCCGGGTCAGCCTGTGCGGCATGCTTAGGTTGATCCGGGTCGATACTTTACGCAGAGTTCTTAATGTTGGTTTTCTCGTGGAACGGCTCATTTCAATGAATAATCTCGTTTATTTATCTGCCAATATTCCAACACTCCTTTCACTAGAACATGTTATGCGTAAGTGAAACTGTAACCTACATGTAGGTTAGTCAACACCCATATTGATAGCGCTGATCGATTGCTTCATTGATTGAATGTTTGATTGATTGATTGATTGATTGATTGATTGATTGATTGATTGATTGATTGATTGGGTGATTGAATGATTGATTGCTCGATTGCTTGATTAATTGAATGATTGGTTGATCGATTGCTTGCTTGCTTGATTTATTGAATAATTGATTGATTGATTTGATGATTAATTGAATAATTAATTGATTGATTAATTGAATGATTGATTGATCAATCGATTGCTTGATTAATTGAATGATTGATTGAATGATTGAATGAATAATTAATTTATTGATTGATTGGGGTTAAAAGCCGTTTCAACAATGTTTAAGTTAAATCCCGGCGGCCAGTTCACCTATTCACGTGTGTCCTGGCGTTCATAACCAGTTCTCCACACAACATACTTTCCAAGCAACTGGCTGCTTTTCAACATATAATGTTAGCCCATTGGTAGGTGACGAATGACGCTGGTCACAATGACTTTTTGTCAAACGTAGGAAATAATGTTGGCCGAGCTGGGGTTCGAACTCACAACTCCTGCATTGACAGCCCTCGTCGATACCGACTGAGCTACCGTTGCTCGGCTTATCGACTACACCTTGTCAGTCATTATCTTCTTCAAGTAATAATGTCAAAAGGAATAACAATGCATGATATAGCTTCTTTTCCATATGTATACTCCGTATACTTATACAAAAGTTCACGTATAAATCAGGCACTACGATTTTGACACTTCAGATATATGACGCTTAGCAAGATGTATAAACTACTCCGTATTATATAATTGCATCTATGAACAAAACATTGTTAAATACTCGAATAAAACGATTAGTTTTTGTCCAAATGAAGAAAAACATAATAATTTGAGCCGTTCCACGAGAAAACCAATATTTAAGACTCTGCGTAATTTATCGACCCAGATCAGCCTGCGCAGTCCGCACAGGCTAATCCGGGCCATTACATTCCGTCTCAGGGGGATAGAGGTATAGACTAATGATTCATGAAACAGAAAATCCATAGGAAGCGAAAAGTGTCTGCCCGGATCATGCCTGCGCGGCATGCTTAGACTGATCCGGGTCGATACTTGACGATACTTTACGCAGAGTCCATAATGTTGGTTTTCTCGTGGAACGGCTCATATAAACAAATGGAAACATAACACCAGTAAAACCGTACCGTCATTTACATATTGGATGGAATACCAATAAACATCCACCAAGTGTTATCATCTGGAACAAACGGTGACAGAAATTGTCTAAAGCCGTTAACCCTTTCCCTCATACGACAATTCTGCAGCAGACGACATTGAACATATATTTTGTAAACAAGAGGGCCAAGATGGCCCTAAATCGATCACCTAATTGATAGTAAATTAGTAGCAAATATTTAACTGCAAATATCTGGGAAAATGTTATCAGGGAGTGTAAATGAAACTGCAAAGGAGTGGACACTTCTTAAGAAACAGCTTATCAGTAAAGGCCATTTATATCTTGAAATCTAACAAGAACTTTAATAAGAATGGAATTATAAAGTTTTTGTCATTTTTCACCTTTCCTGATGCCGCCTTGCTGCCCTGTTTTTCAACGAAATCAATATGGCTTCAACAGTTTATTTAGAGGGTCACTTAGGGAACATTTCTACCAAATTATCTTGCAATCGCACAAGTAGATTATGGAGGAAAAGGATTTTAAAATTTGGGTATTTTTCTCACTTTCTGATGCCGCAGCAACCAAAGTTATCAATGGAATTTAAATCTTTGAACAATTTTGAAAGAGGACCACCAAAGGAACATTCTTGATTCGTATTATATTTTCTTAAAATCAGACAAACACTTTCATAAAAATGGAATTTTCAAATTTTGTCATTTTGCCCCTTTTCTGATGCCGCCTGACTGCCATGTTTTTCGACCAATCAGTATGGCTTGAACAATTTTTATAGAGGGTCACCCAAGGAACATTTCTACCAAATTATATTTGAATCTGACAGGCAGATTCGGAGGAGAAGATTTTTAAGGTCTGGACATTTTGTCCCCTTTCTGATGCCGCAGCAACCAAAGTTCTCATTGGAATTTTAATCTTTGAACAATTTTGAAAGAGGACCACCAAAGGAACATTCCTGTGATGTTTTGTGGAAATTGGTCTATTGGAGTGGTAGGAGTTGGTTGTCATTTGTAGCTAAAAGTTCAATTTACCCCTTTTGAGATGACGCCTGGTTGCTATGATTGTGTAACCAATCAAAACGCCTTAATCAAATTAAATAGAGGATCATTACAGTAAGATTCATATTATATTTTCTTAAAATCAGACAAGCACTTTCATAAAAATGGAATTTTCAAATTCTGTCATTTTGCCCCTTTTTTGATGCCGCCTGACTGGCATGTTTTTCGCCCAATCAGTATGGCTTGAACAATGTTTATAGAGGGTCACCCAAGGAACATTTCTACCAAATTATATTTGAATCTGACAGGCAGATTCGGAGGAGAAGATTTTTAAAGTTTGGACATTTTGTCCCCTTTTCTGATACCGCAGCAACCAAAGTTCTAATTGGAATTTTAATCTTTGAACAATTTTGAAAGAGGACCACCAAAGGAACATTCCTGTGATGTTTTGTGGAAATTGTTCTATTGGAATGGTAGGAGTTGGTTGTCATTTGTAGCTAAAAGTTCAATTTACCCCTTTTGTGATGACCCCTGGTTGCTATGATTGTGTAACCAATCAAAACGGCTTAAACAAGCACTTTCATAAAAATGGAATTTTCAAATTTTGTCATTTTGCCCCTTTTTTGATGCCGCCTGACTGCCATGTTTTTCGCCCAATCAGTATGGCTTGAACAATTTTTATAGAGGGTCACCCAAGGAACATTTCTACCAAATTATATTTGAATCTGACAGGCAGATTCGGAGGAGAAGATTTTTAAAGTTTGGACATTTTGTCCCCTTTCTGATGCCCTAGCAACCAAAGTTCTCAATGGAATTTAAATCTTTGAACAACTTTGAAAGAGGCCAACCAGAGGAACAGTCCTGTGATGTTTCACGGAAATTGTCCTTGGAGTTTGGGAGGAGATGATGTTTAAAGCTAAAAGTTAACGCCGGACGGACGACGGACAAAAAGTGATCAGAATAGCTCACCTTGAGCCTTCGGCTCAGGTGATCTAAAAAGTAGAAAATCTCTATAATTAAATGGATAACCTATGACTAAAAGTGGTAAACATTGTGGCAAAAGGAGAAATTGCACGTTTTGTGCAATTTCTTCTTTTGTCACTATGTTTTCAAATAGCCGTCTGCTGCAGAGGCGTGAGAAAGCGTCTATATGAGGGAAAGGGTTAATAATCGTAGACGAAAATATTACACGTATGAAAATAAAGAAATATACACCATCAGCGTTATTTGGATAAACTATGAATAATACATTGTAGTCTAAATAATCAAAATTATATGTCTTGATGTTACACAGAATAAGGTTATGATTGTTCTCATGCTTTCACGGGAAGCTGGAACAACCTCCGAAATAAATACAGTTTACAATTAATTAACACCAGTTGCAAAAATTACTTACTTCGCGATTTAAAATGTTCATTGATTTCAACTTTTTAGACAATTAAATGATTCCGTGCTTCGACGTCCAAGACGAAATACCAACTTTGAACATATCTCCGCATAGTGTCATGATTGAACCTTTGTTTACAATCCCGGTTTTTAACTTTGGAAAAATGAAGCACGCCATTGATTCAGAGGATGAATGTCTGATGAGGTAACTTGCTTTATAATACATTAGCCGATATCTTGGTGTGTCATCGATTTGTATTGTAAGTTCAATTCTAGAGATGTTATAAGAGAGCTTGTTGCAATGAATGTCTTTGGAATACAAACCATTTTAAATGGTTTATTTCATCCTGTATGTATGTATGTATGCACATAGAATACGTAATTCGTATTGTCCCTAACTAATATATTTACATCAACTGGCAGCCGTTTTGATAGGCAAATCTCTTACATGTTGGAAAGAGAAAAATATAGCATCATTAAACAATTACATGTACACACTTGATTAAATAGCAGAAGCTGACATAATTATATAAAACTAAAAGTTAAACAAAATAAGGTTTCTTTTGGAAAAGTGGAAAATCTTTATAATTTCATGGATCATGACTAAAAGTGGAAAACATTGTGGCAAAAGAAGAAATTGCTCATTTTGAGCAATTTCTTCTTTTGTCACTATGTTTTCAATAAGCCGTCTGCTGCATATGCGTCAGAAAGCGTCTACATGAGGGAATGGTTAATAATCACATACTTTGTTTTGATATACTCTATAATACGCACCAGACTGACTAGAGACCGCCTCGATGGTTGTCACTATGTTTTCAAAAAGCCGTCTGCTGCAGAGCCGTCAGCAAGTGTCTGTATGAGGGAAAAGGTTAAAGAACCAACTACTCAACCAAAATGGCCGACAAGCGAAGTAGTTCATGTAGATATGGGAATGATGCAGTATTGGTAAACTCTTTCAATTAACACGTAAATCATTATCATTGTGAATTTACATTCGTCCCAGATAGACCGTTTGTATTTAAGCATGCAGTTCCAATATAAATACCATAGAATATACCATGTAGAAATAAAGAAATAATTTGCTTTCTTATTAAGATAGCAATAATGGAATCAAAAGATTTCCCTCTTTTAAGCTCCGGGTTGTGGGATTAGCTAATCGACTGACTCGCTGGTGTCAGGATAAATGGACCAGAAGTACCGGTAACTTATTCACCCAGAAAACGCCGTGATATAATTTACACATATTTGAAATAGGCGTAAACAAACAAGAAACCGCTGAAGACGGTAAGGCCGGAGTGTTGGCAATTTGACCTTGAAAATAGACAAACCAAGGTCAAGGTCAATTTGACAAAGTAACCATAGAAATCAATAGAACTTGTTACTGGTTACCTTCAGGCAAAGTTTCAAGTTTGTAACCCTTTCCAGTGCTGAGATTTTGCCTTAACCTGAAACTTTAACCCAAATGTTGACGGACAGACGGCAGACAGACGGACATCGCCATTCTATAGACCGGAATTGCTAGATCAATCCGGCCAAAAACCCATAGAAACACACCTTTTTATTTCATTACATTACGAAGCCGGTTTTTTTATACGATGTAACACAGTTTATAAAAGATCTGATTAACTCTCAGTGAGTTTTATAGACAGAGGTTGCCCCATTTATCAAGAAGACGGCACATTTCTCTTGATTGAACGTGCCCCTTGCCCCGGGAATAAAACCGAACATGTCAAATAAATCAAACTCCGTCTCGGATACTCCAAATGAATTGGAAAGGTTTGGTGTTTCATCACAGATCCTGGAAGGCATGTAGTTAGTTGATATTAGACGTACAGTATTAGAGTCACACACTGAAAAAGGTGTGTGTATTGAGATTTACCTAACGGACACGTTGATTGGAGGATCTTACCGATTTCAACCAATCACATGATAGCTTTTTACCTAGTTGTAACACTTCTTTGCTAGTTCTCATATTGCTTTTAACCCTTTCAGCGCCGAATTGTTTAAAGTAGACACTTCCATGTTCAAACTCGGACGACTCTATTTTCATGTATTAGGATTTTTGGAATATCTTTATAACTCACAGCCAAACAATGCAGATTTCAGGTGAGACAGCTCGTTACGAGCTGACTCACCTGAATCTGTATTGTTTTGCAAACAGCTCAATATTGCCTTTGGCGCTGAAAGAGTTAACACCACGTTTTCTTATATGTATCAACACATCACTTGTTGTTCCATGTTTGGAATAGGACAATGCGGTCAGCGAATTGATTCTACGAGCTTACACATTTAACAGCCGCATAACCACGTTTGAAGTTCACAAAGTATGTAGAAATATAGAGTTTATCGGATATTGTATATCGGATGGTGTATATCGGATGGTGTATATCGGATGGTGTATATCAGATGGTGTATATCGGATGGTGTATATCGGATGGTGTATATCAGATGGTGTATATCGGATGGTGTATATCGGATGGTATTTATCAGATGTTGTATATCGGATGGTGAATATCGGAGGGTATATATCAGATGGTGTATATCGGATGGTGTATATCGGATGGTATATATCAGATGGTGTATATCGGATGGTGTATATCGGATGGTATATCGGATGGTGTATATCGGATGGTATATATCAGATAGTGTATATCGGATGGTGTATATCGGATGGTATATATCAGATGGTGTATATCGGATGGTGTATATCGGATGGTATATATCAGATGGTGTATATCGGATGGTGTATATCGGATGGTATATATCAGATGGTGTATATCGGATGGTGTATATCGAATGGTATATATCAGATGGTGTATATCGGATGGTGTATATCGGATGGTGTATATCGGATGGTGTATATCGGATGGTGTTTATCGGATGGTATATATCAGATGGTGTATATCGGATGGTGCATATCAGATGGTGTATATCAGATGGTGTATATCGGATGGTATATATCGGATGGTGTATATCGGATGGTGTATATCGGATGGTGTATATCGGATGGTGTACATAAAAAAAAAGGCGAATGTACTCATTATACGTTTTTCCCGATTTACTTTTAACTTTCAGAACCGTATAACAGTGAGGGGTGTTCATTAATTATTCGAATAGATGGTGTATCTCGGAAGCGACACATTCTATTTAAATGATGTGCTTGTTTATTTTAACGCCACTTTCACCAAATTGTCAGTGATATCAGGGTGTTTCCCCGGTAAGTTACTGATTAGTATTGGTCCATTTATCCTAACACCAGCCAATATGGCGTTATGAATACCCCTCAATTATGCACGCTAAAGAGTGAAAGCTATTACTACCTTTAATAGTCTTAGGTACGACCCGCTTGGGAATCGAATCTGCGACGATCTACCACTACAAAACCGATGCAGTCTCTAATGATAACAGTGAATACAATAAGATAAAGGGTAAGAGTTTAAAAGAACCACAATTCGTTAATTAAATTTGGGAAAAACAAAAATCACATTTAATCCCACATGGGAATACGCCTCAAGTCCCACGATTTTCAAATCACAAAGTGAAAAATAGCATAATCAAGAGCTGGAAAAACAAAGGAAACTTTCGTTTTGACCCCATTGAGGCGTATTACCACACAATGTGTTGCCCCTCTGCTGTAAGTGTACCAAGGGAGCGTGTAAACGTGTTATGTGGCTGTGATAGGATCTACATGCTGATGCAATTGATCTAAAGACCAAATCAAACTTAAATCAGAGCACTGAAAGTGCTGTGGGACGGTATCCCTGTGAGAGAAAGCTGCATGATTTCCTGTTTCAACCTATCTTTAAGAAGAAGTAAAACAAATATTCAATTTAAGTCATCAATGGAATATATGATTTATAAAAGCACACATACTATTTGATAACACTGTTTGAAGATAAGAAATCCATAAGATTATTTGATAAGTCTGGAGAATTATTTAACAATAAGCCGTACAGAATTATACATGTACATTGCATAATAGGTAATTTATACGCATTGAAAGTGCAGACAGCTAGGGGCTCAGTGCAAATCATGAATGCCACTTGAACATTCATTTACCGATCATTTACTCATTGCACGTTTAAGCAGTGACACGCTCTATGAACGCCTTCAGTGATACTGGTTGTGTAATCGGCTTCTTATCGCCATACTCTTTGAAGACAAACAAATTACATGATGTTATATCTTTAGCCTGCTTAACCCTTTATCACACAGACCAAATATACAGCAGATCACTTTGAAAAAAGACTTGGTAAATACATTGCTAGTCTGTATTAATGAAAGTATTGGTATAAATTAGTGGTCAAAACATTGTGGAAAAAGTCGAAATTTATTCATATTCATTTGTCTGTTAAATATTGGACAGGTCAGACAACTCTCGCAATTTCTTCATTATATAATATTGTAAGAGTTACCTCTCTTAGACCCTCATTCCATTATCATAAATCTATAAATAGAATATTATATATCAGAAATGAGGACATCTAACCGACTGTTTGTGTATTCATACATTGCTTGTGAATAAATTATATGAATTCGAACATAATGGGATCATTGATTGTACTAGTATTCATGAAATTGTATTTGCATCAAACATAAACCACTAACGATGCCAGTTTCCAATGTTATTCTTCAAAATTTAGATATCTTGACTGGTGTTTGGTACTTCATTTTTGGGTGATGTTAGGTGGAGACAGTTTTGGACTGGTTTCCGAAATTTCTATGCTTTTCTGTTTGATATCGGAGAGCCAATTGATGTAGGTTTTTCAAAATGCCACACTAGAATAGACTGTACCTCAGTGGTACCGTCTAAGAACGCAATCGTCTGATATATCTCTGGGTTTCAAGTTTCAAAGTTTATTATACAAAGGCCTCCAGCCCATAAACAAACACAACTACATCCACATATAGTACATGACATGACAGTAGCTGACAAATACATATGTATAATGAAGCAATAAATTTAGCTAAATACTTCTATTAGGAAGTTACTTTTTTCCAAAGCATACTATATTTCGTATAACAGTATTTGAACAGAACATTAAGCAATACAAATTTCTTGTGTAGGGTGTTTACTGTAATATCTTGGAATATAAACAATCCTTGAATCAGTATACAGTGGACCAATTAGCAAAAACTGACATTCATCCTCAATATAACAATCACATTATGGACAAATGCGTTCTTCTCTCTGTATCCGATAATTATTAACAGTTTCAATAAGAATAACAATGCAGCTAAATGATGCAAAACATTTACGAAATTTAGTTACATCTAAAGAATTTACATAAGCTTTAACAGACAAATGTGTCTTATAGTACACGTTTAATGATAATGTTCTGTTATCTATACATGCGGAACTCCACATTTGTAAGCATTGGTCCTTTAACATATCTGTGTACATACATAAAAACAATTTAATATTACCAAACATGTTTTTCCCCAAAAAATATGACCAAAGCTTTTCCTATACAGAGTATCTGTGTTTAAATGTAGAGTGTGTTTAGAGAAGTAGTCAGTTTTACATAATAGCCACAAGTTGTTTAAGAAAAAAGATATTATAGTCAACGTTTTAAAACTGAATCATAATTCAGTAATCAAATTAGAGTAATAATTTCACTTTCAAGTACTATAAACATCTAAATACTGATCGTTTATGCTTCCACTCTACTGTGTAGACATACCCAGTAAGCCAACTTTTGTACATTTCACGACTTTCAACTGACTGTTGAAGTAATAGTGTTTTAAATATATGTATATACAAATGTTGTTAACTTTATACTGTTGTCTGGTCGGATTATGACAACACTACAGTGTTGAGAGTAAAGGGCCTGTCTGTTGATGCCGTCGGCAGCTGTTTCTTTTTGGAAATAATGGCAGTTTTAAGATTTTAACATGCACTACAGATACAAGAGTACAAAGCCTGGAAGTGCATGTGGTCTGCAATAACAGATATGTTTCTCGCTTAATAATATCAACTGCATAATCCATTTTACCTGCAACCGAGTGATCCTTAAATCAACACATGTCAAATACTCATAATAAACAACCAGGCAACCGAGTTTAAAGATCAAAGCTCTAGGCTATGTCTGTTTACTCAACGCCTATATTAACCTTAATATTTCATTACCGACTTACATTAAATACGGTCGGATACTGACAATAACCCATAAGCCTTGGAGTCGTAGGACAGACTGTTGTCCAATCATTTCCAAGAAAAATGAAACGTTAAGATACGTATTTAAACTTAAGCTCACCGCGACCTTGACCTAATATAAATCATGTACCATGACCAAAAATAAAATATAAGCAATATAGTTTGAACTGTCGTACACACGATCATCATACTTCAGTTTGTTATTATATGGCCAATTTTCAGTAAAAATGCATTGCAAAAAGACATCCCAGAAAATAAATATACCCCTGTAACACTATCTACTCAGTATGAGCACATCTCCTTTGTATTACAGAACAGTAGTCGTAAATATTGAACGGTCTTATTCAATATGTTTTGATGTAGTGACTTACCTAGTATTACATCTACAATATTGATGTATGTAGTAATATAACTTGCGTTTATGATAACCAATCTACAAGTCGATATGTGGAGGTGTATTGAGCGTCCTGAGCCAATGCTTTTAAGTAATGGTCAATGGCTCTCAAAGAGCCTGTCCTGGGTCTTATTCCATCAACCTTTCATAGAGCTAAGTAATACATAAACAAACTTTACGACGTATTTCGTCATTTTTGTATCCCTTAATAAAAACGCCTATGCATATTCAATTTCTTATCAGTTGTTGTGTTATCATCAAGGGAATTATTCATGTCAACTTAGTCATTGACTTAAATACCCTACATCATTCCTGTTTTACAAAATATTAGGAAAACAAAAAGTATGAAATATGCTTTTAAGTATTTACGTATTTCTTAGCGCTAAAGAAAAGTTGGTGCAATAGGACCCTGTATGATAGCGCATGACTATTAAAGGCGATTTACAATCCCACATACCAAAATAATATTATATGAACGAACAACCTTAGTGTGTCGACATGCTCTAACATATACGAGCGTAGAATTCAAAGAAACACCCATGATATATAACGAAATATTTCATCTTATAGCTGCTGATCTCCAGATTAAAGATAGTTTAGTCAAATTTTAACAAGAGCACCGCGTACGGCACAGATGCTCGACTGATAGGGAGAAAACAGAAAGAAAAAAAAGCTGAGCTGGACAAAAAACCTTAACTGGACGACGCCAGGGTCATGACAATATTTCTCGTTTTTTCAAAAGTCGAGCTAAAAATGTTTAAAAGTTGTCTCGAAATATTTGAATCATAATTCTGGGGTAAAATTAGAGATATAATTGCCTTCACCAGTTCAATAAACATCTAAATATTGATCGTGTAGGCTTCATTTTTACTGGGTTAGAAATACCCAGTAACCCAAATGTTGCACATGTTCATGACTCTCAATTGCAATATGCAATATGCAATTTGCAACATTTAAAGAATATTTAAAGAATTCATCTCCATCTGGAGTTCAGCACCTTTAATAACAAGTCGATCCAATCAGATATAAACGTTATCGGTTTACTGGTCATCGCTACCTTGACATTTGGCCTTCTCGAACCCAATTTTTATATATATATCAGTTATTCTGGCATGTACGCAACTTTTCATTTATATAGGTGCATAGGTGCACCCCCCCCCCCCCCCCCCCCCCCCTCCCCCATTTATAAATATATAATATATCTAGCATTATCAAAGCAAAATAGATAATTCTTTATCTTAGACAGATGTATCGCTAAGTTAGAGAGATATCTTTGAAACGAATAATCAGTTGAACGGTTTGCCATAGAACTCGATCTACATTGAAAATTGTTTACCTGCGGTCGGGTTTCTTGAAGCAAAGCTAAGCTATTCTGTCATAAAAAAACAAAAATCCATAATTTAGCAGCGATGTTTTCTAAGTAGTCTGTGGCAGTATGATGGAAATTGACAAGTATGAGACAAATCGACCACAAAACCACTCTGTGAAGCTGTTTCTCGTTTGTTTTCAAAACCTGTTGCAAACTCACTTAAAACTGTATATTGCGAAATAGCGTTTTGATAACTCCAAAATCCACTTACAAACTAGATATGGACCGTTCCACAAGAAAATCAACATTATGGACTCTGCGTAATGTATCGACCAAGTCCGCGCAGGCTAATCCACGCCGACACATTTCGCCTCAGGGGGATAGAGGTATGGAATAACAAGTCCTGAAACAGAAAAATCCACAGGAGGCGAAAAGTGTCTGTCCAGGTTAGTTAGCCTGCGCGGCAAGCTGAGGTTGTTCCGAGCCAACACTGTTGGCTTTTTCTCGCGGAACGGCTCATATCTCAATTCTAAAATAAACCGCCGTAATGAATCGATTTGTCCACATCACTAAATAACATTCAATTGTCCCTTTTCCGCGTAAAACACATCTGAAGCAAACTACATTGAACAAAGCTATAAAGTTATTTAAACTCTCTATAAATGAAAATATAATGATCAAATATAATAATAGTTACAAACAATTTCTCCTTTTCCCCACAAAATTTGAAAAAATAAATCGCCTGTTTCAACCGTGACAAAAGGAGTCTGCATTAAGGAAATGGTCGAAACATATAACTAAGCACCGACCATAAACTCCGATTTGAAAATGCGTTGTACTGTGAAGTGTATTTCACACCGATATTCAAATCCGCAGGGATTAATACATGGGTTCATATTGTAGATAGAAATTAATACAGCAGAAAAATAAGTATTTTTTCCAGAAGCAGTTTCAAGCCTTTTCACGTGATTGTTTGTATTATGTTTTAACCTCAACAGTATTTCAATAATTTACATGTAATGGCATTTCTATCAATTAATTTTCGCTCGCTCATCATTCCGCCACGGGAGTTTCCTGTCATGTCATGTCATGTGATCACGAACCGCATATACTAGAAGCGCTAGTAACGCGGTTAGGACAACATGTTAAAGGCTGGGCCAGTATGGTATTCAAACCTAATATCCATTGACCGTTGCACGTTTTACATGTGACGCGACAATGTGACCCATAAATCGACCGCCTCGACGGTGTCGCGTTAGATCGCCCACAACAGATGCGGGAGGTCGCGGCTTCGATCCACGGCCAGTAGATATATAGGATCCATCATGAGTTTTCTTTGGAGATCAAGATTTCTTAAATGAGTCTAGAAAAAGACGGTTATTAACCGAGCCTCTTGGCGAGGTTAATAACTCTCTTTTTCGAGACGAATTTAAGAAATCTTCTCCAAAGAAAAACGAGTGATGGATTCTTTTTATCACCTAAACAGTGTGTTTAAATGAAAAATATTGACAACATCAAAACAAAGACCGAATAACATATTCTTCATAAGAACTTGTGATTCACCGCATAAAAAAGTAGTCCTCATCATTTTTCAATAAGAAGAAAAACAACAACAATGTTTTAAACAATTAAGACTCGTTATTGAATAAATAACGTATTATTGCATTTTTCAATGTGTAAAATTTAACAACTTAACAATAAACATAACAAAGATGACGTCATCAGTAGTCGCGTGTATGACGTGTTTTTGTTATCACACGTGTATGATAACGTTGTTCCGTGATTTGTTCTCAACTTGAAAATAACCTAATTCTTTCAAAATGGTAGTAAAGGATTGCCCATTCGACGTTGTCAGGATAAATGGACCAGAATTACTGGTAACTAACCCAGGAAACGCAGTGATATAACTTCGCACTTGATGAAAGCGGCAGTTTAACATCTTATGGTGCCCTCACACCACAGCGTATTCTGAAACCTATGAGTTGCGTCTAAATTGATCGCAGGCATTCGCAGAGAATTATTGAACATGTTCAAAATTTCCGAACTTACTCTGCGTGTGTCTGCGATCATCTGCGTGCTTGTTGCGTACTTCAAACCTATAAAACCTATTAGTTGCGTGTGAGTTGCGTTCGGAACTTATGACCACTATTTTGTATTCGCAACCATACGCAACTGTTGATCGCTATGGTGTGAGGGCAACATTACAAATACAACAATTTGTATGCAAATCAAAGGGTCAGATAAGTTTTGAAATGGCATTATTTAATAGAGTCTATTTGATTGATTGTTTGGTGCTTTACGCCGCTTTCAACAATGTTTCAGTTATATCACGACGTTTCCACGGTAAGTCACCAGTGCTACTGGTCCATTTGTGTCCCGACTACAACCAGTCAGTCGTAATGCAGAGTCTAGACGTGTAACGCATAATGTAGAAGGATTGTGCTCGTCCATGTCATATAATGTCGGATATGAATACGCCGAGATATCCCTTCCTCATATTAGGCGACAGCTGACGTCCTTTCAGCCAATACTGGAGGAGACGAAGGTTATTAAATTGAGCCGTTCCACGAGAAAACCAACATTAAAGTAAAGTATCGACCCTGATCACCCTAAGCATGCTTCGCAGGCTAACCGGACAGACCATTTTCGCCACATGTGGATTTTCTGTTTCATGAATCATTATCCTACCTGAGACGGAATGTGTCGATCCGGATTAGCCTGTGCGTACTGCGCGGGATTTTCTGGGTCGATACCTTACGCAAAGTCCATACTGTTGGTTTTCTCGTGGAACGGCTCCTTTGATGAAATGGAGCAATTCATCCTGTTTTCACTATATTTGCAACGTTAACCCTTTTCTTACTTACAAACGCCAATTGACATTAGCAGCAGTGAAATTTTGAAAACATAGTGACAAAATGGTAAATATCTCAATTCCCCATCATTTCACACAATGTTTGCAACTATATTCAATGATTATACTTTGACTTATAGAAATATTACATACATTTGCGTAGGTGCGTTCATCGTCGTCTGCTGGAGTGTTATTGTTTTTGGAAAAGGACTTAATGAATATTAAACCTCAAACTTTACAGATGATGCATTTTCCGTCATGTGAGATGATAGTAGAGTGAGATAAACATCAGGGAAGCATGATAGATAGATAGATAGATAGCTTTTAATTTACTTATACAAATACATGTATCTCATCATTTACATACATTTACATACACACAATGTATACGTGAACAACAAATAATAATCCGACAATTTAACCTTTAAGCAGTCAAAATCATTTCATTTAGGTGATCTGAAGCTTATAGTATGTGAGTAATGGGTAATTAGGAATATATAAAACTGTTGAGCACTATCAACGATAAATTACATATATTTAAGGAGTATGCAACCTGCATTAGAAAGAAGTTTGTATGTTTGCCTGTATTTTGTCGCAAATTGTACATATCATAAACTATTTAATAAATACTGATTTCGTATTATTAAGGCTTTTGTGATCAAATGAACAAGACCCTTTGTGAAGTGACAAACGACAACCGCTGCTAGACATAAGTCTGTGTATGTTGTCTTACGCCGTTTCAACATATATTCAATTAAATCAAGGTGTATTCTATTTATTAAACCAAATACAACTGTTCCATTTATGTGTATTAAACCGATACAACTGTTCCATTTATGTGTAGTAAACCGATACAACTGTTCCATTTATGTGTATTAAACCGATACAACTGACCCTTGTATGTGTATTAAACCGATGCAACTGTTCCATTTATGTGTATTAAACCGATACAACTGGCCCTTGTATGTGTATTAAACCGATGCAACTGTTCCATTTATGAGTATTAAACCGATACAACTGGCCCTTGTATGTGTATTAAACCGATGCAACTGTTGCATTTATGTGTATTCAACCGATACAACTGGCCCTTGTATGTGTATTAAACCGATACAACTGGCCCTTGTATGTGTATTAAACCGATACAACTGGCCCTTGTATGTGTATTAAACCGATACAACTGTTCCATTTATGTGTATTAAACCGATACAACTGGCCCTTGTATGTGTATTAAACCGATGCAACTGTTCCATTTATGTGTATTAAACCGATACAACTGTTCCATTTATGTGTATTAAACCGATACAACTGGCCCTTGTATTTGTATTAAACCGATGCAACTGTTCCATTTATGTGTATTAAACCGATACAACTGTTCCATTTATGTGTATTAAACCGATACAACTGGCCCTTGTATTTGTATTAAACCGATGCAACTGTTCCATTTATGTGTATTAAACCGATACAACTGGTCCATTTATGTGTATTAAACCGATGCAACTGGCCCTTGTATTTGTATTAAACCGATGCAACTGTTCCATTTATGTGTATTAAACCGATACAACTGGCCCTTGTATTTGTATTAAACCGATGCAACTGTTCCATTTATGTGTATTAAACCGATACAACTGTTCCATTTATGTGTATTAAACCGATACAACTGTTCCATTTATGTGTATTAAACCGATACAACTGTTCCATTTATGTGTATTAAACCGATACAACTGGCCCTTGTATGTGTATTAAACCGATGCAACTGTTCCATTTATGAGTATTAAACCGATGCAACTGTTCCATTTATGTGTATTAAACCGATACAACTGGCCCTTGTATGTGTATTAAACCGATACAACTGGCCCTTGTATGTGTATTAAACCGATACAACTGGCCCTTGTATGTGTATTAAACCGATACAACTGGCCCTTGTATGTGTATTAAACCGATGCAACTGTTGCATTTATGTGTATTAAACCGATACAACTGGTCCATTTATATTGACACCAACGAGTCAGTCGTAATGTTAGCCCCATAATAGTAAACGCCAAGGAGAGAAATCCATTATTTCCATTTTCAAAATCTTGACTTAACCGATAATCGAACCCGCAACCTCCCGCACTTGAGGCGGACCTTCAGTTAAGGCGGTAGTATTACATCTGTGTAATTTAAATAGAGTTAAATGAGGCGGATGTGGGACGAAATTACACATCGTTATATTCGGTAATCATACCTTGTATAACACGTATTGAGAGTGAGGCTAAATCCAAGAACTCAAGAAGAAAACGATCTCCAATTCTTGATCGATACATATCTTTTCATGTAACGCAATTGTTTTCTTCTGTCTTCCGCTTGTGACCAGTGGGTGTGATGTGATACTGATACATAACCATCATTGTATAATCCTTGAAAAGAGGGCAATGTTCTAGTTGTCTTTGAAATGTCTTTGTTCTGTATTAAATATTTATACAGAGAGTTCATGTTATTTTTTATTTTATTTTGCTTGTCGTAAAATGATTATGTTTGTTTTTGCACACGGTTGCTTGTATTTTACAATAGGCTAATTTGCACGAAAGTAACACTTTTGCTTTGTATGATACTGTATGATATAACAAGCTATGGTACATGCATATTGATTCTGACCACATATAACATGTTTCAGGCCAAGTATAATGTCTAGAACAAAGCTGGTTACACAGTTCACCACACTGACCCTAATGGACGAATCATGTTACTTAGTAATAAGGATTGCGCCGGGCTAACAGGATACTTCTTACATATTAATATCGTCACCACATTTACATATTCATTGGCATCCATTGATTACACTTATTACCTCTTTGTTGTAGTGGTAAAGGGTTCGCCTCCGTTGATAATGGCCGTAAGGTTTAATCCCCGACGGAGTAACCTCGATGACTTTAAAAATAGTGATAATGGCTTTACATACTTGGCGCTTAGGATTGTGGGGTTAGTATTACGATTGGGTCGATGGTGTCAGGGAAAATAGACAAGTTATACTTCTAGTTGACCCAGAGTACTACGTGATGTGAAAACAAGGGGCTTTAAACACCATACACACACACAGCAGACTTTCCCGAAACAGTATTCAGTATTGCCTCACAAGGGTAATTTGGAATATAACTCGGTATTCAGTATTACCTTACAAGGGTAATTTGGAATATAATTCAGTATAACCTTACAAGGGTAATTTGGAATATAACTCAGTATTCAGTATTACCTTACAAGGGTAATTTGAAATATAACTCAGTATTCAGTATTGCCTTACAAGGGTAATTTGGAATATAACTCAGTATTCAGTATTACCTTACAAGGGTAATTTGGAATATAACTCAGTATTCAGTATTACCTTACAAGGGTAATTTGGAATATAACTCAGTATTCAGTATTACCTTACAAGGGTAATTTGGAATATAACTCAGTATTCAGTATTGCCTTACAAGGGTAATTTGGAATATAACTCAGTATTCAGTATTACCTTACAAGGGTAATTTGGAATATAACTCAGTATTCAGTATTACCTTACAAGGGTAATTTGGAATATAACTCAGTATTCAGTATTACCTTACAAGGGTAATTTGGAATATAACTCAGTATTCAGTATTGCCTTACAAGGGTAATTTGGAATATAACTCAGTATTCAGTATTGCCTTACAAGGGTAATTTGGAATATAACTCAGTATTCAGTATTACCTTACAAGGGTAATTTGGAATATAACTCAGTATTCAGTATTGCCTTACAAGGGTAATTTGAAATATAACTCAGTATTCAGTATTGCCTTACAAGGGTAATTTAGAATATAACTCAGTATTCAGTATTGCCTTACAAGGGTAATTTGGAATATAACTTATGTTTACATTGGAACTACATAGGGTTTGGTTGATTCATTAGAGAGATAATGGTGGATTAGACCAGTTTACTCCTCCGTTTCTAGTCCTCTGATATACTTTATGCTTTCATCTTTTTATTTATTCATTTGTTTATCTTGTTTAGAACTGCTTATGAATTTAAAACGATACTCTCTATTGATTTACACTAAAGTTAGGATATATTGATATGCTCAGCTAAGTACATATTAACGTAGTATCGTGAAATTGTTTTCTGGTTTTGAATGATTATTAAGTGCTTTACGCGGCTTTCAACAATTTCTCAGTTATATCACGGCGTTTACTGGGTGATAAGTTACCAATACATCAGGTCCTTTTATCCTGACACAAGCCACTACAGCAAATAGCGGAGGGGCCGTCAGTAATAATATAAATAGGATTAGCGAAACCCCTCGTCCAAACGCATTTAGGTACCATGGTTCGATACAGAAAGTAAGACTATTTGAAACAAAATACAGACGTTAAATGCAAGTACAGTACAAGATGTTATAAGAGCCTACACAAGAAGAGTGCAGAGGGTGGTTTCTTTTGACAGGTAATCTCTTATTGAAATAAATAATAAAAACACGGGGATTGCATTTTGGCTGCTTAAGTCAGTTGGTCGGTAATATCAGGTGGTCGGGAAATCAGATTTGACTATATATAACTTTAAAACAATAAATAGAGTCGTGTCAATGAAAAACAATTCTAATAAAAGATATGTTCAGATGGTGTCCTATTGTCATTTTTGCTGTTACTGCTTAAGCCGGAAAACGGATTGAAATTTGGACCAATCAGGGGAGCTTTTACAAACAGGCAGATCTTTCGTAGTAGTGGTAGCGAATCGTGTCATTGTTGTGACGGATGACATAGTTTTACTTTGTCACCCTTTACAATAAGTATACCCTTTATCCTCGCCTGTATAAAATAGTACGAGGCTTCCGATTGGACGAGATTTTCACGTCATCATATGTCATACCTTTTAATTGGTCGTGCTCGATTCGTCGAGCTTGACCATACAAAAGGATTGAAATCTCGTCCAATGGTGAGGCTCTTTACAAAACAACTTAGGCACTTCATGTAAATCCTAGTAATACTCAACTTTTAGTACTACTAAATTGGATCCATAATTAAACCTTGTTTATTTTTAAAAAATTGTTAACAATAAACATCTATACCCGGAGGTGATATGATTTTTAATGTATTGTGAATAAGATAATGTTAATTGTTAATTAATGGTCATGATTGATAGTCGCCAAAAGAGATACCGTTTATATAGTTTTTTAGATATACCTTTTTAAACCTCCGGGTATAAAATAGCTCAAATACGATTTATAGTAAAAAACAGTCATTCAATTATAGACTAATTAAATAAATAGTTAAAATATAATCCTTGGTCCTTAGTCCCTATTTTTAAACAAAAGGACAAAGACAATAGCTGCCTGCCAAATAGTTAATTCTGCACGGCAAGGGGAAACGAAATCAACAAATGAATGAATTGTGTTTTACGTAGATTGATTAAAGTTGAACGCTGTTTTCTATCACTAGCGGCCAGTCTACCAACCCCTATGTTCCATAGCTTTCTCATGTCAGTACTCAACACATCAGTCTTTCCAAGCAACTGGCTGCTTTTCCACATAGACCGTTCGCATTGACTTTTGTCAAACGACAGAATGGAAAATGGCCGAGTTCGAATTCACAACCCATGGATTGACAGTTCGCTTCGCTACCGAGTAAGCTACAGGTTCGGTTGCACATTTTCTTTTTTATTTGAAAAAATATTCATTTAATGGGATACGTTTTTCTGTGATATGGCATAATCTGCTTAGCATGGACGGTCACGCAATAGTGAAAGAGGAACACCATCGAAGTAAGTTAAATGAAATATGGACTGTTTAACTGACATTTCTCTGTTTCGATTGTTTTTATGGTGTTTCAAGCCTCATTCCACACTGTTTCAGTTATTTCATGGCGTATATACACACATGCTAATGCCATGTATTTCTTAGTAGTCACTTAACTGTCTACGTGGCTTTTTTGAACGTTAAATATAATATTTGTTTCTTATTTCATTCTTCTTTTGAAATTGTGATTGGACCGAGCCAGACAGCTCAGTCGGTAGCGACGCGGGCTGTCAATATAGGGGTTGTGAGTTCGAATCCCAGCTCGGCCAACATTCTTTCCGACGTTTGACAAAAGTCACTGTCACATCCTTCATTCGTCTTTCATAAATGGGCTGTTAAACAGTTTATGTGGAAAAGCAGCCAGTTGCTTGGAAAGTATGTTGTGTGGTGCACTGGTGTGGGAAAACCTGGAAACGCATGAGTAGGTGAACTGGTAGCTGTGATATGATTGAACAATTGTTGAAAACGGCGTTAAACCCTTATCAATTAATCAATCTTTCGAAATTGTATGATTTATTTTTGAAATGGAATATTTACTCTATGATATCTCCTAAATGGAGGCAATAAATAATTGTATTGTATTATTGGGTTATTTACCAGTACCACTGGCCAATATATCCTGACACTAGCGGGCCAATCGTAACGCTAAACCCTACAATCATGATCACGAAGGAGGGAAACTCATTATTACCTTTATTGAAGTCTTCCGAGGGAAAATTGTCAGTTGTTTATGTTTGTGATCAAATCATATTTTCAGAAGTCGAATATCCTTTAAAATGACTGTATCCATTATCATATTCCATTTGGGTGTTTTGTCTTAAAAAAAAAATCAATTTAAATACATGATCATCAAGCCTTATACAGTAACTGAAATTGACCAGTTACATGTATACTGGGAAATAAGCTTGCATAGATGGAAGTAAAGATATGTCGTCTTAAACGAATCTTAAACAATGGAAAATACGTTTTCGGAACTTTTCGACGAGTGACAATGCACAGTTTATTATAGTGTCACCCCTATTTAAAGAACCAACAAATTATGATTCATCTTGTTCTGAACATATTTTCATTTCTCGAACCCTATACCATCAGTGCATTCAGCGCTTTGATTTTGTACCGGACGGACAGGCCTCGAAGGTTAAGGTAAGGTCACTTGTGTCGATATAGTTGTGTGATAACATGTTGTAAAAAGGAATGAAACAAACCTGTTCTAAATGTTCCAGAATGGTGGAATAATCCACCTCGATTCTTAAGAAACTCATTATCTGGAAATAATTCATTCAGCGCTTTGATTTTGTACCGGACGGACAGGCCTCGAAGGTTAAGATAAGGTCACTTGTGTCGATATAGTTGTGTGATAACATGTTGTAAAAAGGAATGAAACAAACCGGTTCTAACCGTTCCAGAATGATGGAATAATCCACCTCGATTCCTAAGAAACTCATTATCTGGAAACTCCATCAAATCTATTTTAAATCTGAGTTTAACAGGTTTATAAGAAATCATTCGGTTCCGTAAGGGTAACATAACCTTATTCCGTTTCCACTACAGAGAAGAATAATGTAAATGAGCGTCAGACGCGCAGTAGTTAATGCACTTTAACGTTTATTGTCGGGATTTATGGATTAATCGCGTGAAATGAGGCACTGAACAGCCGTAAGACAGACTGGGTCGATAATTGGGGATATTCTTAGATGTGTTCTTAACGAATTTTGAAGTGTACATTGCCTCTTCTATTTCACATAAAAGAACGTCTGGATTAGAGAATACGACGATATTTAAGCCTCATCAAAGATATTATTTTTATCATGTACATGTAACTCCCTTCCCTATGGATATATACTAGTAGTACATTACATGAATATACTAATTGTTATACGTCACACGTAAATCGGCCTAATCGTAAATCGAGGTTTTAACCCTTCCGCGCATACAACACATTATCAGCAATTGATTTTCAAAATATCCTTGCAAAACAACGGCATATCTATTTAATTAAAAAAAATGTATTATATTATTGAGCATAGTTACACGGGGAAATTTAGTCATAATGCGTATTTTCTCCTTTTATCTTTTAACAAGAAACCGCTGAAGACGGTAAGGCCGGATTGTCGGCAATTTGACCTTGAAAATCGACAAACCAAGGTCAAGGTCAAAGTAACCATAGAAATCAATAGAACTTGTTACTGGTTACCTTCAGGCAAAGTTTCAAGTTTGTAACCCTTTCCAGTGCTAAGATTTTGGCTCAACCTGAAACTTTAACTATGTATCTATAGACCGGAATTGCTAGAGCAATCCGGCCAAAAATCGTCTACTGCAAGGGCCTCAGAAAACGTCTTTGTGAAGGCAATGGTTAATACAATTTACATTTACGCTCTTATTTTACCATCGCTCTTTGTGATAACATTTCTTTATTGGTGTTTATTTCTATGTATGGTGTTTTTCGCCGCTTTCAACATTTGTCCTTTTATATCATGGCATTTCCTGGTTAAGTTTACCAGCAGTACTACTGGTCCATTTGTCTTTACACCAGTGAGTAAGTCGTATTAATAATCTAATAATACTAAGCGCAAAGGAAGGGAAACTATTACTGCCTTATTTAAATGCCTTGGTATAACCCGGCTGGGGGTCGAACCTGCGACCTGTCGCACCTGAGACGAGCGATCTACCACTAAAACACCGAGGCGGTTCATTGATGTTTCTACGACTATATCTTAATGTAACATAGACCAAGGTTAGTATATTTATTCGCCAAAAATACGTTCAATTGTGTAGTTTTCATTTATACGAGTGTAATGCAAATCACAAACTCTACGAATTCGGGACATTTTGGCCAATATGTTTTCATGATTTATTTCTTTCATATGCAGTTACCGGCTGGTCTAAAGGCATTTACTTTTTAAAAGTCTAAAGTACATTCCAGGTATGCTACACTACACAAGCATCGAACTCCCATTAGTCAATTCACTAACGGACAAGTGTTATTCTAGTTAAAAATTCAATTAGACCTTAATGATCTACATTTGTAGCTTGATCTTGAATCGATGAGAACATGATGTAGTACGTCAGTTAAAAACGTTGCCGATACGGAATACACTACTATAGAAATACACGAACACACCGATCAAAAGATACTTTTTCGCAGAGACATATTAACCATATAGTCCTTTTATTATTTTGTGAAAATAATCGCTGATACATATACGATATCGAATATGTGTATTTTCGTGTGGTATGATGTCTTGATAAATTCTTGAGTTCCTTGAATACGAAAACCCCGAATGCAATTACCTATAAAAGCATAATGAATGAAAATAACCAGAAGAACTAACATAGCACCTGGCTTATAATACATGTATGTTTGTACTAACCTCAGGATTTGACGCATCTTTGTAATTATGATTTTGTTATGCCGTTTTTCTTTTCTTTCCTTCTTGAATTTCATATACTGTTATGATTTAATACCTCATAGCCTGGTCTTTTCCTATACTACAATAGGTATATATATGTTGTTATTATTACCTCATATTACATTGTTAAAATGTACCGAGAGTAACAAATAAACTTAAAAGTTAAATGTCTCTATGAATGGTACGATATTGAAGTGGTACGAAGGCTATGACAACCCAAACCGACCCATGCAATTGTTTGACAATTTATATGGACTGAAGGCAAATCAGTTTAATCAAATGAATATTGATTGCATCTGTGTGCATTTTATTAATTATGTGCATTATACAGATAAAAGTCTTAACCCTTTCCCTCATATAGACGCTTTCTGACGCCTCTGCAGCAGACGGCTTTTTGAAAACATAGTGACAAAAGAAGAAATTGCTCAAAACGAGCAATTTCTTCTTTTTCCACAATGTTTTCCATTTTTAGTCATAGGTTATCCATTGAATTATAGAGATTTTCTATTTTTTGACAAAATATGTTCAAAGTCGTCTGCTGAAGAATTGTAGTATGAGGGAAAGGGTTAAGGCCGCAGAAATGGAAAAGTTTTGTTGTTATCGTTGTTGATACGGGTGGGTAATAAAGCCATGCTTATACCTAATAGTATGTTACATACATACTCGCTTGTAACATTTAATTTATTTCATCTCATTTGCTAGTTAATGTTTAGGTTGAATTACATTACTGTACATTTTATTCAAATCCCCAAAATGTATAATATAAACATTGCTACGAGAATAAAGTGTACGTTATGGTTTGCTTCTTTAAAACGTAAATAACTATTTTGCTCATCTAAAACATGTAGGAACTCTTATGTTTAGCACGTACTGAAAACGGCAAAGAAGCCAAACGTTTCGTGCTAAGGTCGATACCTCAACCATTGAGCCAAATGTTTAGTGCTAAGGACGATACCTCAACCATTGGCATTGTGGAACATACTGAACATGCCAAGGAAGCAACATAATTAGTACTAAGGTCGAATCCTCAATAATTGACATTGTGACTCATACTGAACATGGCAAGGAATACAAATATTTAGTGCTAAGGTCGATACCTCAACCATTGACATTGTGACTCATACTCAAAACGGCAAGGAAGCAACATAATTAGTGCTAAGGTCGACTCCTCAATTATTGACATTGTGACTCATACTGAACATGGCAAGGAATACAAATATTTAGTGCTAAGGTCGATACCTCAACCATTGACATTGTGACTCATACTCAAAACGGCAAGGAAGCAACATAATTAGTGCTAAGGTCGACTCCTCAATTATTGACATTGTGACTCATACTGAACATGGCAAGGAGTCCAAATAGTTAGTGCTAAGGTCGATACCTCAACCATTGACATTGTGACTCATACTCAAAACGGCAAGGAAGCAACATAGTTAGTGCTAAGGTCGAATCCTCAATAATTGACATTGTGACTCATACTGAACATGGCCAGGAATCCAAATATTTAGTGCTAAGGTCGATACCTCAACCATTGGCAATGTGACTCATACTCAAAACGGCAAGGAAGCAACATAATTAGTGCTAAGGTCGAATCCTCAATAATTGACATTGTGACTCATACTGAACATGGCCAGGAATCCAAATATTTAGTGCTAAGGTCGATACCTCAACCATTGGCAATGTGACTCATACTCAAAATGGCAAGGAAACAATGTAATTAGTGCTAATGTCGACTCTGCAATAATTGGCATTGTGACTTATACTGAACATGGCAAGGAATCCAAATATTTAGTCCTAAGGTAAATACCTCAACCATTGACAATGTGACTAATACTCAAAACAGCAAGGAAGCAACATAATTAGTGCTAAGGACGATACATCAATAATTGACATTGTGACACTTACTGAACATGGCAAGAACCCAAACGTTTATTACTAAGGACGATGCATCAATGCTTGACATTGTAACACTTACTGAACATGGCAAGAACCCAAACGTTTATTACTAAGGACGATGCATCAATGCTTGACATTGTAACACTTACTGAACATGGCAAGGACCCAAACCTTTATTACTAAGGACGATGCATCAATGCTTGACATTGTAACACTTACTGAACATGGCAAGGACCCAAACCTTTATTACTAAGGACGATGCATCAATGCTTGACATTGTAACACTTACTGAACATGGCAAGGACCCAAACCTTTATTACTAAGGACGATGCATCAATGCTTGACATTGTAACACTTACTGAACATGGCAAGGACCCAAACCTTTATTACTAAGGACGATGCATCAATGCTTGACATTGTAACACTTACTGATCATGGCAAGGACCCAAACGTTTATTACTAAGGACGATGCATCAATGCTTGACATTGTAACACTTACTGAACATGGCAAGGACCCAAACCTTTATTACTAAGGACGATGCATCAATGCTTGACATTGTAACACTTACTGAACATGGCAAGGACCCAAACGTTTATTACTAAGGACGATGCATCAATGCTTGACATTGTAACACTTACTGAACATGGCAAGGACCCAAACGTTTATTACTAAGGACGATGCATCAATGCTTGACATTGTAACACTTACTGAACATGGCAAGAACCCAAACGTTTATAACTAAGGACGATACATCAATGCTTGACATTGTAACACTTACTGAACATGGCAAGGACCCAAACCTTTACTGCTAAGGACGATACATCATTCATTGATAGTGTGACACATACTGAAAATGGCAAAGAAGCCAATACATCAATCATTGTCATTGTAAAACTTTTTCAAATGCGCTGTGGCTTTATTTAGGATCTTATAAACTTTCCCGTAACCGGATCATATAAAGGGAAATATGTTATTAGACCAATTGGGCTACGGTTATATTTTAATTGTCAAAAGATGCATCCAGAACAAAATTACATATATGTGGACAGTGACGGATCTGGTCAGATGGTGCTGATACACATTATACACATTATAGTTTTTAACACCATTCTTAAATCATCATGTTGACAAACCATTTATTTCACGATCATTGGGTGGCTAACCAGTTCAATGCTAGAAACTATTAATAGTCCCACTGTAACCAGCTTATTAACTGCCTCGAAACTAGTCTCAATACTTAACCAAGTAATTACGGTCGCTCATTTAATTGTAATTAAACAGAACCTGCAGTACCCGCACGTGCAAAGGTACTTGTAGATAGATGCAAGAGTCATCTATTATTGAATAAATGTTATCCTTTGAAAGGCACCAAAGTACGTCGGACTAGTAAAACGGTCTTTGTGTGAGAACGTCTTCAAAGAGGTCTTCCTTTAATTGCAGATTGAATGAGTCTCAACCCGTCTTCACGATAGGTTAACGAATTAACCCTTCTAAAATTGGATCATTTGAACAAGGTAATTTAATCCCGGACCAGATCATTTCAGGTTTGCAAGAGTCAGAAACATAATTGAAATGTGAAAGATTACTCATTATTAGAGAATGCTTTTTTCCACACTATGTTTGTAAAGGTTGCCTGTTGCTGTCTGTGTCAGTAGAAAGCTGTACATATAACGTGTGGTGAAGACTCACTTCAAATTCGGTTGTCTTTTAAAATCACAATGAATGTAATATAAAAAGTTTGTATATACCAATTAACTACCCTCCCCCTGAAAACTCGGATATTGCATCAACACTAACAACAAATGAAAAGAAAAACCAACAACTACAAAGCAAAATGTACTGAATCATATATCTTTGCAAATAATCAAAATGCTTATTGAATAATCGAAATCTACATACATACACACACGTATATTGTGTTTACATTCCGTAAGCCCGAATGGTTATCACGGTAATAAAACAAGAATATGACGTAATAGTAAGGATAGGACCATATGGGACTAGATCGATATTTTATGAGTAATGCACTAAATAAGACACATTCTATCGATCTGTCTACAGTATTAAATCAGTGAATGTTCCTTCTTCCTCGTCTTACCAGGGATGTTGTTTTAATAATATTACTCAATAAAGAAATTCTGCCTTGGTCTGTTCAAATTATTACTGACCGCCTCGGTGATGTTGTTGTTGAACACCTTTAAATACTGTACAACTGGTAGCAATGACTTTCCCCTCCACGGCGCTCAGTATTATGCGTTTGGCATTACGAGTAACTCGTTTGCATCAGTATAAAAGAACCAGTTGTACAATGTAACAGTAACTTACTCCTAACGTCATGCTATGACTGAATTATTTTTGTAAGGTTCTTGAAAACAAGAGGGCCATGATGGCCCTATATCGCTCACCTTAGTAAGTGTTTTAGGGTCCTAATTTAATTGCTCTACACAAATAGATAACAATCTTGCCATAATTCAGTCATGCATGGTTTTCAAAAGGAACCGAGCTCTCGTGTATATCTAGATACTGTATAAGTTTGGTGAACATCGGATAATAAATGATGACTTTAACTTGTTCACAAGGTCAATTATAGCAATTTTGCCAATTTTAAAGGGCCATAATCCTGTCTTGCATGAACGGATCTGGCTGGTTTTCGAAGGGAACTGAGCTCTCATGGATACCTAGCTACTGAATACGTTTTGTAAACATGGGATAATAAATGAAGACTTGATCGTGTTCACAAGAAATTGTGGACGGACGACGGACAAAGGGCGATCACAAAAGCTCACCTTGTCACTACGTGAAAGGTGAGCTAAAAACAAACAAACTATTTCTTGAAAAACCGTGCATGAAAACTGTAATTCTTGATTACTAAAAGAAAGTAGCGTCGATTGGTTTGATCATATCGGATGTTACTTTCTATCAAGAAATCCCGAGAATGCTTTAAAAAGCATACTATTCTGGATGATTTTTAAACAAGATTTCCAGAAGCTATTACATTTGTTTTGTCGGTTATAAAACTGAATGAACGACCGCTCTTCCGTCTTCAACCAGTAGTATACTGCTTTCATAACGTATCATGTTTTATGTTCTTCTCTCGTCTATTGATTTGTATAGAATATATTTGTATTTTGGGCGTGCGGCCTTCTGATACAATAACACACTACATATGTTGTTAATTGTGTCTTTATACTTTTTCCAAATAAGTCTTGAACTTTTTTAAAATTCACATTATTCAAGATGCTTTTAATATTTGACAACGTATTTCAATCTTGATGACTACTTGTTGATCAGAATAATTTTATAAAATACAGACCCACCAACCGAAATTGTGAGCTGGAAAAGTCAATAACATAAATACGACAGGATAAGGGTTCAATCAGATATATAATTATTTTAGTTAAACATGTAGCAAAATCAGGCAAAAAGGGACCGACAAACAAACAAGCGAAATTGAGACAAACAACAGCTAAGAATGAGAATGAGGCGTTCGAGACACGACGTAAACAAGTTGTTATTACAAACAACCAGAAGGTGTAGCGCTTTAACACTTCATCCAATATAAATAGCTCTATTCTCCCTCACATGGTCCCTAAATGATATTAATTAATTCGGACCGATACGGCGGAAGGATAATCCCGAGCATATTTGCCAGGAAATACAGATCACTTAATTAGTCAGCATTTCGCGGGGAATTCGATACGTCTAAGTGCGAGGAATAAAATACAATTTGGTCAAGAGCGCACGATAACCTAAATAAGACTTGACACGTGGTGATTTATGACGCTCTCTGAGATTTAGGAATGGTCGCAATCACGTTTAACCGTTACAACTCCACATTTTTGTGCAAGACGTTACTGTTTCAAAGAGTGACAGCTACTTCATTATTGGAGTTGATCGATGTTTTGTCTAAATCCTTTCATTATATCACAGTGTCCAAACTACCTAGTCACGTGTTTTCTGTATTCCCCGGATAGCTGGCACAGACAAACGTATGCGTTTCAACCAAATGGTGGAAGTAAAATGACTCTTGTCTCAATGGCATTTGTCGGTCATTAAAAATAATTACGACTGACTCGATGTTGTCGGGATAAATAGAACAGTACAACCGGTAACTTAACAAGGAAACGCCCTAATATTACATTTTTAAATAGTGTTTTGTACCTGGAAGTGAACTCGTGACCTCCTGCACCCGAGGCGGACACTAAACACGTAAACCATAGAGGCGTTTTGGAAATAACATACACACTGTTCATTAACACGTTTAAACTTAACGACAATTTGAAATGATTGTATAGAGGAGACCTGGATCACATGCATGTTTCTCTAAGTCTCAACCTATCGCTAAAGCCAGACCATTTTTGTCTGTTGCAGTACATTGTATCGACCACACGTCATATATAATGGCAGGAGAAGCAATCACAGACGGAAATAAACACAATATTGACTTTGCCGTTATTAAAATAAACACTATCAGCTTCTGTAGAGCTATTTTAGGACGCATAATTAATTAAGATTGTTTTCACATATAAATGTTCTTTTCGAAAAAAAATTGGTATATACATAGAGGATATTTGTTTGTTTTGAGTGGATATGAAATATATTTCATCGAGAAGTGATACAATTGTTAATGTTAAAATTGTATTACTTCGAGTTGAAATATATTCCATATCCACTCAAAACAAACATATTTTCTTTTTATTTCATGATAATTGATGATGAAATAATGGAACTATTTAGTGTCTTCGTACCTGTTCACACGCGGACGATTGTGTGTGAATGTATTTGTTTACTACACAATGTCAGACACTGACAATAAGTCCGATAGTTACGGAATACGGAATTATACATGGTATAGATAAGATAAGGATTTTATCACATGATAATGCTTGTATCCGATCTAATAATATACCCATTACGTATTTCTTTTTATATATAACGTGTGTAGTATAACATGACCGGAAACTAGGAAAATGATGTCATACCTATATCACTCACAGTGTGGGTGATATAGATTATATCTCTCTGATAGAACTCAGTATCTTATCGTTTAGCATTAAATAAATCTCAGTATACCTTTACATATCTTTATTAGTATACATAGTACCCCTATCAAGAAAAGAAGGTCGATTTTTCGGACCTAAACCGTATTCATATATTTTATTGCATTAAAACATACTTGTTTTAATATCAAATACAAACAGATTAACATAATCCAGACCGAATCATATACCTACGCCCCACTATGCTGAAGATTGCTAATTATTTTAATTAATTAATTTAGCTAATTAGTTTAGAAAAGATAATATCCAGGTTAGGTAGAAATATTCGTTTTTTTTCATGTTGTTTTAAGCTTTTCAAATTAGTTCGGCTGTAACATGTTCACCTTGGTAACTAGGTTAACCCTTTCCCACCTGCAGACGCATTTCGACGCAAAAGCAGCAGACGACTTTTGAAAACATTATGGCCAGAGGCGAAATTGCTCATGAGCAATTGATGAGCAATTTCACCTGTGGCCGCAATGTTTTCAACTTTATTTAACATTTAAATTATTTTTTATGGAGATTTTTCTGGTTTTCAAAGTCATCTGCTGCACACTTGTTGTATGTGAGAAAGCGTTTCCACTTTTCCACATGCAGACGCATTTTGACGCAATAACAGCAGACGACTTTTGAAAACATTATGGCTAAAGGTAAAATTGCTCAACTTTATTTAACAATTGAGCTATTTGTTATGATCTTTCTGGTTTTTGTCACTATGTTTTCAAAACTTTCAAAACTTCTGCTGCAGAATTATTGTATGTGAGAAAACTTCTGCTGCAGAATTATTGTATGTGAGAAAGGGTTAATTTACATTTTTTCCGTTTATGAAACAATAAGTTCCGCTCACGTTACAATATGTTCCGCTCACGTTACAATATGTTCCGCTCACGTTGCAATATGTTCCGCTCACGTTACAATTATTTCCAGTCATTCTGATCACCTCTTTCGCTCCAATCACTTTAAACGTTGGTTTTTTTAGCGTTTAAATCCGTTCAATGATCTGATTGGTTGAACCGAATTTCGTTTAATAATAAATCTGATATTACTGTACTAGCATACGATCTAGCGTGAATAATTGTGCCTTTCATTTTAGATGTTCGTAATTTTGAATCTCAGTTTGTATAGCTCACAGTAAGAAGTAAGAATACTTCATCTGAACATTGGGGAATTAGTGACTTGCACACACCAGTAACACGGCAACATCGTATGCTGAATTTATTTATTTATTTATTGGGGTTTTACGCCACTTTCAACATTATTTCAGTTACATCACGGCGACAGTTCACTTATTCATGGTCCCTGGGTAAACAAACCAGTACTAGGCTAGACAATGTGCCTTGCACAAGGGCACTCCACCATGACGTTTGCTAAAGAGGCGACACATATTGGTAGTGAATCATTAGGTTATTAGAAATATACGAAAGACCGGTGGTGACTTCCAAACTTCATACTTCACATTTCACACTTCACACTTCATAGATAATATGTTTGAAGTGTGAAGTTTGAAGTATGAAGTCTTTGAAATTCAGACTTCATACTTCACAGATAATATGTTTGAAGTGTGAAGTGTGAAGTGTGATGTGTGAAGTGTGAATTTCACACTTCACACGTCATACTTCATACTTCAAACTTCATTTCAATTTGCGAATGACGTAAGCAGATTTTGAAGTTTGAAGTGTGAAGTGTGAAGTATGACGTATGACGTATGAAGTGTGAAGTGTGAAGTGTGAAGTGTGAAGTGTGAAGTGTGAAGTGTGAAGTGTGAAATGTGAAGTGTGAAGTGTGAAGTGTGTAGTGTGAAGTGTGAAGTATGAAGTGTGAAGTGTGAAGTGTGAAGTATGAAGTGTGAAGTGTGAAGTGTGAAGCATGAAATTTGGAAGTCACCACCGGTCTTTCGTAGAAATAAGATAATTTAAACTAGTACATACGCTAAACACAGATTAAGACGCTGTTATCACTGTTATAAATATGCTGTACAGATGTAATCAACTAGCTTTCGCTGTGACACGGTAACTGCACTGTACATTTTGACAGGCGTAGTTTACTTGTACATAGATTGGTATGATTGATTGCATTTGATCAATAATTAATTGACTGACTTCCTTAAAGCTGATAGTATACATAACCAGTGAAATACTAATTCAGGAGCCACTTCTGGCCGGTGTTTTGGGACATGTACTTCTCTTAATAAACGAGTTGAAATGTATTAAGAGTTGTCAGTTTGTTACAATACATTTCGACGAATTTCTAATTGGCCACCTAGTTTTCATCATATTTTTGGAAAAGTGTTCGGAGAAAAATACAAATCATCAAATATAAGTTTAATAATATGTAAAACAAAACTTCATTGAAATTTGATCACGGGAACAAACTTAACAGAGAGGGTTAACATGGACACCCTTAAAACAAAAACTGCCAAGGTCAAATCACGTCGTATTTGATTTCGTTTCAATACTTTGTATGTCCACCTGCTGCGGCAATTACAACAAGGCACCTTGTCCTAATTGATAAATGTTGCTCTAAATAGCATATAATAAAACATATTGCAACTTTTATAACTACGCGTAACATACCTGTCTGATGGAGGTGCCGGCACGAATCATTCCGACGGCTTGATCGCGTTCTGCAATGCTCTTTTCGCCATATTTAATATTTTTCATAAAACACAATCCACGAAGAATACATTCCTACTAAATACGACAATTACCATGCAGTGCACGAGGAACGCGAGCACATAGGCTATTTTCTTACCTACTGTTCCGAATGGATGATTTTGTACATGAATACGTGTTTTCTTTCTATAAATCGATAGATTGGTGTGTACAATACAAACATAACCAAACTTTAGATTTATTGATTAAATATGTCGCATAATATCATATTTTATATGGTGGCCAATTAGAAATTCGTCTAAGTGTACATAGGAGAACGGAGGTGTGGTTTGATCGATTGGGTTTTAACGCCCTTTTCTACAATTATATATTTATATCACGGCAGCTAGTTTATACCTACATGTATCTACGTGCTTCATTGAGTTCAACCACGTATACTCAACACAATAGACTTTCCAAGCAGCTTAATGATTTTCCACTGTCAGTTTTGCCCAACATTTTCATGCATTGCTATGATATTATGTAGGCGAGTTTGGAACGTTATCGCATTGACCTTTGCCCAACATTTTCATGCGTTGTTATGATATTAGGTACGCGAGTTTGAAACGTTATCGCATTGACTTTTGCCCAACATTTTCATGCGTTTCTATGATAATAGTTGCGCGAGTTTGGAACCTTATCGCACAATCATGTGCCCCAAGGAAGGCAAACCATAGCTACCATATTTCAAGTCTTTTGTGTTCTGTTCGAGTATCGAACCCGCGACCTCCCGCACCCGATGCGGACGTTCTACCTCTACAACGTAGATGAGGTTGACATATAAATACAGCGGAGTGATTTTTAAAATATTGATTATGTGCAGTTCGCAAAAATATTGTAGCTGGCTTTCCGCATGACGTTACCCAACATTAGTTAATATGATTATAGAATTCATTAGGAAGTCGCACCTTTTTCAAGCCAAGTAATTGATAACCTTGTGTTATACGCTGTTGTTCATCTATTTTGATACTGAATTGTATGGAGGTGGATAATAAGCTCGGCGAAAGACGGAACTGGACTGGACTTAGGGAAACTGATTAATTGTTTCAAATTGTTGATATATTGTTGATCGTTTTGTAAAATGTAGACGCATGTTGGTTCGTCTGCAACAGAAATTCTTTGACAACATTATAGCTATAGAAGAAATACTTATAATCAGGCAGGCTTTCAACTCTTATCAATAATATAACTTTCCTTTATAGGTCAAATTACGCTAAATACATCCGCTGACTTGCTGATAGTCAATAAAAAAACCTTTGTTTGCGTAGAAATGAGCGAATACCATCACCAGAATGTATTGAATATATGACATTGAGTGTAAATCCATTGTGAATGTGTATAGGATGCACTGGAAATGATTGATTTGATCACTTTTAGTATTTTGACCTTGTTTGAAAGTGAAAGTAGAGAATGCTAAACACCGGTTTTGTCCGGGCCCGATTTGGTCCAAAATGACGGTTACCATATTTGCCTGGTGAGTTCTTTCTTGCATAATGCATGACCCCACAATTTCTTTGGATTGTGTTATAGCTAGGAGGTAACTCTTTTCAATGATATATGGTGTTCTACATGAGAAACGCTTAGAAAGTGTGAAAATCGAGGACTGAAACTGGTCGATTTACATGGAAACAAAGAAGGAATTATTTTTGGTGTATTGTAACCTATAGACTGTTTTCATGATTTTGCCTATAACTTTTCAAAGTCGTCTATCTACTACTAACTTGTTGAATGTGACAATGGTGTAAACTACGTAATGACAAATGATTATAAACAACTAGGCGATAACACCAAATATCCCTGTGATATCTCATCCCAATGTGATGTTACACCCAGAGGACCAGATAAAAGGGGGGTGAAGCGGTCTTTCCCCCACAATATTTCTCTTATTACTCAACAAAACCCTATGTTGTGGGTACTCAAAAGAATCGTCTCAGTGAGACGATTATTTTGAGTACCCACAACATAGGGTTTGAATGACAAATAAGAATTTTAGAACATGATAAATGCCCCTTATCTAGAGCTCTGCAACTTACACCCTCACCTATCTGGCAATAAAGAAGGGCACGTCGGCAATAAGATTGACTAATCATATTTATGGTGAAGATTCGCATGGTTTATTTCGAACTGGGTTGACTGTTTCGTGTTACAATGCGTTGGCCCGCCCTTCCGATCCGTAGAAGTTGTTTATGGTTTCAATGTTAATCTATATGATTTGTTTGTTTGTTTTGTTTGCTTGCATGACTGGCAGCAATTTCGCAGTAATACTACAGCGATTCCGTTGTGGTAAGTTACCAGTACTACTGATCAATTTATCCTGACACCAGCGAGTCAGTTGTAATACTTAGTACCTAGGAGGGAAGCCATTACTGCCATATTAAAAAGTGTGTATTATAGGTTATTGACCCTGTACTGTGAAATCATCGTTGGACCGAGTTCTTTGGTTGACGTTGCCGAGCTTGCGAGGCTACGTTCGCCAAAGAACGAGGTCCATCGATGATTTCACAGTACAGGGTCAATAACCTTTGTATTGCATACTTTCATATTGTAAACTATTTACTTTACATTGTGGAGGTTTTTTTTATTATCTAGAATTGATAAATCTGCTTCCGAATTAGAAACAAACTGTTTGTTTACATAAGTAGTAATTTTTGTGCAAATGACGTTTGAATTATAACGGTGACGTAATTCTTTTAAATGACGTCTTTCACGTGCATAACCAACATTTTAGACGCTCGTTTAAGACTGTTTTCATGCCAAAAACGTACTGTTAGCATGAGACAGTAAGAAATTGTCCATGATCAATATATGAGAATTTAACATTACAAAGTCCCGTGAGGTTTAACAATGATATTTAGGTCAGCTATGTTTGTTTACATAACAAAAGTAGTCCCTAGCATGTTAATTATGCAGAATTTTCGCACGTCCTTATCTACGGTCATGATCACTCCTTGACAGCGGTCATGATCGGAAAATCATGACCACTTTCTTCAATGCAAAGTGAACGGGACAATATGAAAGTATGCAATAATACCTGCTATCTCCCGCATCCGGGTCAGTTTATCTATATAAAGTTAATATAAAGTACCGGTTTCTTACAATTTGGTCATATCAGCAAAACATGGCTTTATCATAGCCATACGCTTTCTGAATCTGGCCATGCCCAATGGAAATTGAATCAACCATAACCAAGCGGTTGTCATGGTTATTATACGAAAAGTTTCGATTTGTCTGTCGATTTTCAACATTGTTTTCTGTTATTTCCCGGCAGCCAGTTCACATACCCATGCGTTTCCTCGCACCAGTACTTAAATCAACAGTCTTTACAACGAATTGCTGCTGTTCAATATAGAATGTGAACCCATTGGCAGCATGACGCTTGTCGCATTGATTTTATTTAAATGATTGAAAGAATATTTTGCCAATCTGGGGATCGAACCAAAACAACCTGGAATGATTGACAGCAATCATCGTTACCGACTGAACTTCCGAAAACATGAACAGACGTCAAAGGTAAGAACCCAGATACACCACAACCTCAACCCCCCCCCCCCCCCCCAAAAAAAAGCTCCCAGATATTAACGGTCATGATAAAGTGCCCAAAGACAATGTACTGCTTGGGATCTGAGATACGAATATTCTCGCCATGACATACCTACCGTAAAGCACATTTTAAAACAAAACATGAGCATTTCCATAGAAAATGTACAAGTTGGCTTTTGGTCAAAGTGAAGATCGAGACTAGCCTGTTCATCTGCACAGTCTGGTTTATCATCTCATTAACCTATAGAGTTATTGATTGACACAATGAACTCCTGTTAATACAGTCTTTAAGTGAGGGTCCATACATGACTCAAAGTGAGGGAATAACAAATAAATAAAATCACAAACAAACTAGCATGATTTATGTAAGCAGGGTACCTCTTACCACAGCAACAAACCTGCAACCCGAGAAGTGCTGACGGGCGAACCCGTTGGACAGTCGGTGGAACGGACATGTAAATGCTTACAGAAGGGTTATAAATACAAGCATGGGTAAACATCTCTTTTTTGACACCATTGTGTTTTAACAACAAAAGGATATCCCTGTAATTAGCCCGTAATGTTCTTAGAAAAAGAGAGTTTTCTGCGCTATCGTAATTTCATGAAATCCTTTTCTCGTAATCGAACTATCTACATATAAACACCTTCCGATTTTCGATTTTTGAGATAATAGTAAGTACATTTATACCGCCTGAATGCATGCTTGTCGAGAAAAGTGTTCCCAATTCACAGAACGTGTATACAAATGACATAAAATCAATACAATATAAATGGAATAATACAAGTTAAAGATGAAAAAAGTCGACCGGGAAGTTACGTCATGTAAAGCGTTTTGTTTATTAATTCTAAAGGATCCCGTTCTAGTGGGAATTACATTTCGCCTAAGTGAATAACCTTAAATAGAGTCACGTGATCAATTTACTCTTTTAAAAAAACCTTTTATTGGTTGACGGTAATTGCAGACATTTCTTTGCGACCGGACTTAATTCTTGCTGCCTTTTTTATTAGCTAATCAATATCGATATATCTAAACACATCGTAAAACAAAAAACACATGATGGGATGAGAGAGTTTATCATTTAATGTAATTGCATGACTTCCGGTTCATATTATATTAGCATCTTACAGACGACATGTCCCAATGTGACAATGCATCAAACCAACTGGTTTTCTCCTACAGGTATAACTAGATGATTGTGTTGGCGAGTGGTCAGATTAATGCAGAAATTGTAATCGAGAGAGTTTATCATTTAATGTAATTGCATGACTTCCGGTTCCTGTGATTTCATTAGCATCTAACAGACGACATATCCCAATGTGACAATGTATCAAACCAACTGGTTTTCTACTACATGTACAACTGGATGATTTTGTTGGCGAGTGGTCAGATTAATGTAGAAATTGTAATCGAGAGAGTTTATCATTTAATGTAATTACATCACTTCCGGTTCCTGTGATTTCATTAGCATCTAACAGAGGACATGTCCCAATGTGACAATGCATCAAACCAACTGGTTTTCTCCTACAGGTACAAATATATGCTTTTGTTGGTGAGTGATCAGATTAATTTAGAATTTGTAATCGGAAAAAATAGAAGTCTTTAAATGGCGTGCCACCCGGGTTTCTGACCGAGTCTGACACCATCTGTTAACCCCTTTCCAACCTGCAGACACATTTTGACGCAAAAGCAGCAGACGACTTTTGAAAACATTGTGACCAAAGGTGAAATTGCTCATGATGAGCAATTTCTCATTTGGTCACATCCAGGGATTGTGAGTTCGAATCCCGGCTCGGCCAACTTTCTTTCCGAGGATGGACAAAAGTCAATGCGACATGCGTCATTCGTCTTTCACCAATGGGCTATGTCTATGTCGAAAAGCAGCCAGTTTCTTGGGAAGATTGTTGTGTGGAGTGTGGAGTAGGTGAACTGGCCGCCGTGATATAACTGAGAAATAATTGTTAAAAACGGCGTTAAACCCCTATCAATCAATCAATCCTTTGGCCGCAATGTTTTCAACTTCATTTAATAATTAAGCTATCTTTTATGGAGATTGTTCAGGTTTTTGTCACCATGTTTTTAAAGTCGTCTGCTGCAGGTGTGTTGCATGTGGGAAATGGTTAATGCGCGCGATAAAGACAGAAAACGCCGAAACCGTGTTAACCTGCCTCTATTAAAACCCCGATATAGTTTGTACTTTCCAAAGCTGTCTGCAATGAGTTTCTTGAATGTATATTCTATGAGATGGCAACATAAACAGGGTGTTCCTTTAAGTATGTTATAGTTTGGTACATGTAGGTATATAACACTAGTACATCTATAATATTGATAGCAAAGCAACGAATATGTTCACGTATAAACGCACATACACACATTGTCAGGGGAATGCAAATGCGTCTTTAAACAGCTTTGATACCGGCTTAATTACAAAACTGTTTATTTCAGAACAACACGTGAACTCAAGCTGTAAATAACCTTCATGGAAAATATAAGATTATTAAATGAGTCGGGATTTGCATGCATTTTTAAATACCTATTACCGCAATGGTCGCTATGCATACATACATCGGTCTAAAAGTGGACCCAAGTACTTTTAAACATATGGTAATTAAGGGTAAAATGTAACACAGAAAGATTACTAAAAGTAGACACACTAGTTTTGATATAGTTTCTAAAATAAATAGAATATTTTAGCAACTGTTGTTTGAAGTATCTATGTCAAGCTTTGAATGCCTTTGTGGAGATGCTACATGTAGTATGCCACAAATCACTCATTTACTAAAGATGTGTTAAAAGGTTGGGAATATCCCTCACATAGTAAAACTTACTCAGGTTATTGAAAGTCGAAGATTTCCCTAACATACTAAAACTTAATCGGGTAACTGCGGTTATTTAAAATCGAAGATGTCCCTAACATACTAAAACTTAATCGGGTAACTGCGGTTATTTAAAATCGAAGATGTCCCTAACATACTAAAACTTAATCGGGTAACTGCGGTTATTTAAAATCGAAGATGTCCCTAACATACTAAAACTTAATCGGGTAACTGCGGTTATTTAAAATCGAAGATGTCCCTAACATACTAAAACTTAATCGGGTAACTGCGGTTATTTAAAATCGAAGATGTCCCTGACATACCAAAACTTACTCAGGTAACTCCTGTTATTAAAAAACACCCAGTTTAACGTTACAAATGGTGGCAGCGGTGAGATTTTGGGGTTACATCACCATTATCCCCGGACCCCGGTGGTTCGCAGTGATGTTACATAGGCTCCGCTCCGTTGTCCTGCTAGTGGGAAATTGTGTGACTTCGGGTCGAAGTCAAGAGAAAAGAGGGAATGGCGTATACATGTAGGTACAAAATACCTATACTACAGCCTTGTTGTAGAAGCCGGCGTGAATAGCGAGGTTTGTAGAGTTGTTGGCTTGTTTGAAGTTAAGCAACGTACGCCGTGGTTAGTTCCTCGATGGTGTGACCCACCGTGGTTTAAACCTTTCCCTCATACGACAATTCTACAGCAGACGACTTTGAACATTTTTTTGTCAAAAAATGGAAAATCTCTATAATTGAATGGATAACCTATCTCTAAAAGTGGAAAACATTGTGTCAAAAGGAGAAATTGCTCGTTTTGAGCAATTTCTTCTTTTGTCACTATGTTTTCAAAAATCCGTCTGCTGCAGAGGCGTCAGAAAGCGTCTATATGAGGGAAAGGGTTAACTCCGTTAAGGACCCGGTACTCGTTAAAACAGTATGCTGTCTCGTAGGACATGATTAAATACATAGATAAGGGGAGTAAATATGGTATTTCTATATAGAGGATATCCGAGAGAAACCTCTCGATCTGTACCCCGATTAAGGTTGTGATGGTCAAGTTAGAACAAAATCATCAAGTACTGAATCAAAAACTTCTTAATGTGTACATACGGATTTTTGAGGTCAAATAACGCCAAATACATCCGCGGGCCAAGCTGATATAAATAGTCCATATAACAACATTCTTTGCCGAGAAATGGTTGTTCATCTTCCCCGGACTGCATTGAATATGTAACAGAGGGTGTGTACATTATTTGTAAATATGTATAGGATGCACCGGTGCTGTTTGATTTGATCATTTAAGTATTTTGACCATGTGTGAAAGTGAAAGCAGAGTAGGTAGAAAACCATATTGACGAAAGCTGTTGAATTGTGTATGTACGTATATAGCCATATGAGGGGTAATGAAATAAAAACTGTTAATACAATTTAAAAAATAAAAATACAAAATGTTTAGAAAACGAAATAAATACTGTTAATAAAATATAAAAAATAAAAATATAAGATGTTAATAAAACGAAATATTTCCCCTTAAATAGAGTTCTGCAGTAATAATGTCTTGAGTGAAATGGTAAAATAAATGTTTCACATGCGAGCGGCACGATGTCACTTGTCTACTCCAGATAGAAAGACACACACTTGTCAATAACAGACAGTTGATTGTCTATCCCATGAGATGTTCTCACCGTCTGTGATTCTAAGTTAATCACGAAGGAGATATGCCGTTATGTGTCTTACTATTCCCTGAAGATATTTCTAAATCGCTCAGTGTCTAAGTTAGCTATATCTGCGATGTTTGCCGTCTTTCGTTTGTGAATGGAACAACATATTAACTTCATATTTATATTCAATTAATTCTTGTTCATTATCACCACTTCTTTCATAATGATTTTGTGCTTTAATGGGGTTTTACGCCGTTTTCAACATTATTTCAGTTATATCACGGCGACAGTTAACTTATTCATGATCCGTGGTTTAACAAACCAGTACTAGGCTAGAAAATGTGCCTTGCCCCAAGGGCACTCCACCACGACCGTAGTGCCGTGACTGGGGATAGAACACGGGTTTCAAATCCCCGACGCTAACCACTCGACCACGGTGGATTACTCTCTTTCATAATGAAGGACATACTTTTGAATGAACAAATACAAAGTGTGTTTGTTTGTTCAGTGTTTTACGTCGCTTTCAACAATTTATAGGTTATATCACACAGTTTCATGGCTAAGTTACCAGTGCTACTGGTCCATTTACCCTGACACTAGCGAGTCCGTAGTAATCCTTACCCAGGAATCATGAGCGCTAATCAGGGTAAGTCACATATATCATAGTAAAGTCACTAGAATGAGCCAATGATCTAACCCGCGACCTACTGCAGCTGAGGCGGACGATCTATCCATACAACAAAGAGGCGGGTTTTCTGCATTATTCTGATGTTCATTATCAACAATTCCATAATAGTTTTGTGCATACTTACTGATGTACATATACATGAATTTCAACGGACATAAACATAACTTATAACATATTATGTATTGTGTTGCATCTGTGTGTTGTATTCACTTACCTAAAATCATAACTTAAAATAGTCTAAAACGTATATATTGTTGCTAAATATATACAAGTTGCAAGTATTTTTTCATGGCAAACTTCAATGCTTTTGTGTAATTTACTGGACAGAATCATCAGACAATGTTTGTGTTTATCAACAATTAAGACGACATGTGCCGAAATTATCATTCGAGAAAATGTAAATAGTCACACACGATTTATAGTAGACGAAGTTCTGAGTTGATGTACTATGTAAATTAGAAAAGGCAAAAAGGCATCATTTACCAGTGTGACCTCGATGTTTACGAATACACTAGAGAAAATGTCGCCACTTGTAATTAACGTAACGTCATATGGGTACGTTTTCGAATATGATTTCATTCAAAGGGACATGTGTGCATTACTGGTATCAATTTGATGAGTGAATCTGGCTCTCTCATCATTTCATCCCAAATGTTTTCTTTGGCCATCAAGTCGGGGAGTATATTGCAACAATGCAAGCCAATAACATTACTTTGAGTAAAGACGTCTGTAGTTATATGCTCGGTGTATGGTGTTGCAATGCCATGCTGGAAAGTGATTTTTTATTTATTTTGAATACGAATGGTATCAATTTTCTGCTAAAACATTCCTGTTACCTTGAGCAAATGGGAGAATCCTTTGGACAATGGCCAGGTCAGTGTTCAGAGTCCCCCATTTCACCATCACAGACCACCACAGACTATATACTACAAAGACAACAAAACTTGTCTCTATTCCGAACACAACAATGAACAAGTCCTTCATTTCTACGGCGTAATATGCGTGTACTGTCATATGCATGACTGACGTGCAGCGTCTCACCACTAAAACGTATCGATTTCCACTAGATGCACGTGAAATACAATTGACGTCGTGCCAACTCGTTGACGAGCTGTCACTATATGCGCCGTACAAGGACAACGATAATGAATCGTAACACGGTTCTATATCATATGGTGTATGCTCTCTCTCCTTTTCTCTGTCTGTCTGTCTGTCTGTCTGTATGTCTCTTTTTCTTTCTCTCTGTATGTCTCTATCTCTATGTGTGTGTCTCTCTCATTCTGTCTCTGTCTCTGTCTTTTTCGCTCTCTCTGTCTCTGTCTCTCTCTCTCTGTCTCTCTCTCTGTATGTCTGTCTGTCTCTCTATCTCTGTCTCTGTATATGTCTCTCTCTCTCTCTCTCTCTCTCTGTCCGTCCGTCCGCCCGTCTCTCTCTCTCTCTCTCTCTCTCACACACACGCACACTATCTCTCTCTCACTCTCTCTCTCTCTCTCACTATCTCTCTCTCTCACTCTCTCTCTCTCTCTCTCTCTCTCTCTCTCTCTCTCTCTCTCTCTCTCTCTCTCTCTCTCTCTCTCTCTCTCTCTGTCTCTGTCTCTCTCTCTCTCTCTCTCTCTCTGTCTCTGTCTCTGTCTCTGTCTCTCCTCTGTCTCTCTCTCTCTCTCTCTCTGTGTCTATCTCTCTCTTTCTCTCTCTCCCTCTCATAATGTTGTATATTCAATTGATTTTGTAGATAAATGTCTTTGTTATTTAGACATGATCTTCCATTTGGGAGAAAATAAATAATTATAATAATAATAATCTACAACGCATCTAACCTGAGAGCTTTAAATTAGACAAATCGTATTTATGTTAAACATTGTGAATTGTGTTTACTTACATACTTATACTTCTCTATAAATTGTGTGTGTGTGTACATATGCTACACCTTACGCATAAGATTACAGTTTGTATATACTTTGTTTGGCTATGAATGGCTTATGCTTGTTTATGCCAATAATAAACAGGGCGACAAAGTAATCAGTCCGGATCTTGGACAGTAATAATTCATCACCATCATTTGACGTTTCTCACTAGGAACACATCCAATATGTATTTGTTATGGTTATTCATTAGTTGGCAAATGTTATTCCGGTCACCTCATAGATCAGTATTTTAACCTAATATGGTTTTCTCGCGAGACGGCTCAATTTAATATAGTTTCTACACTTTAAAGGGACTGAACACCATAATGGTCGCACAATCGTTATCTTTTATACGTATTCTAAATAATCCACAATACGTCGATATATATGTAACGGAATGTTGTAGAAGGTCGTACAAGTCTTGTTTTTCATTATTTCATAGGAAATAAGCAGTTAAAAAAACGTCCGCTCTGTGTTTTCCCGTTTAAAAATACCGTGGAATTTCCTCTTGCTCATTTGAATTTGTGGATTCAATTCGGCATTCTCTTACACTATCGACTCATTACATTCATGTATGCGTGAGTGTAAGGAACGACAACTCTGCGAAGGAGATTGTCAATTCGGTTTTAGTGATCACGTGATAAATATACAGCGATATTTTTAGATTTACTGGGTTACTAACCCAGTAGATTTTACAATGCAAAATAACGAAAAATCTCCGCAATATTAATAGTGTGCATATATTGTAGTACATCAGTCAGCAAATCTCAATGCCTTACATGCAAAAACATCAAGGTAATAGCAATTTTTAACAATTTTCTTTTTTTTCTCTCGCTTTTTTCTCATATGGGATTCAGTCCCTTTAAAAGCAAGTGAATATTAACATGTAGGCGGTTAAACAGGGAGCCAACGCAATCAGACCGGATCTCGCACAGACGTAATTCATCACTCTCATTGGAAGGTTCTCACTAGGAATACACCAACTATATATTTCTTATGGTTATTTATGGGTTGGCAAATAATATTCCGGTCTCCCCATACAGAACGTTTATGTTGACGTATACAGAGTGCTAAGTCATTGACAAACATAGAAAGGTGTTTACAAATGTTTCTCCCTGGCGTCAATGTATGCAGGACATGACAAAATGAGATGGTAAACAAACTAAACATCTTCAATATCGTTTGTGTTACAACATTGACAGTATCTTAATGGTATTAGTGTTTTCACCTAAACAATGTTGCTACTGACCTACTAGTATTACATGCACGTGCAGACTAATTCGTTGTTATCTAAAAGGGTCTGTGAAACTATTTCCAGTCTTCTATGTATATTTGTTATATGTTTTTTCTACGTATATATGTTATATGTTTTTTATATGTATACATTTTTATATGTTTTGTCTATGTATATATGTTCTATGTTTTTGCTATGTATATATGTTATATATTTTTTCTATGTATATATGTTCTATGTTTTTGCTATGTATATATGTTATATATTTTTTCTATGTATGTATGTTCTATCTTTTTGCTATGTATATATGTTATATGTTTTTTCTATGTATATATGTTCTATGTTTTGTCTATGTATATATGTTATATATTTTTTCTATGTATATAAGTTACATGTTTTGTCTATGTATATATGTAATATGTTTTATCTATGTTTTTATTTTATATGTTTTTTCCATATATATATGTTATATGTTTTTTCTGTGTATATATGTTTCATTTTTTGGAATGTATATAAGTTATATGTGTTTGCATTGTATATATGTTATGTTTTATAAAAGGTGAATATGATATATGTTTTTTCTATGTATAATTGTTATATGTTTTTTCTATGTATAAAGGTTACATATTCGCATATATACAAATATATAAATAATTTTCGTTGTGTCCATTATATATTTTAAACGGTCAAGAAACTGAGGAATTTCAAATGGAAAGTATGAATCTTCATTCTACCAAAGAGCATTCATTGATAATTTGTAAATGGAAATCAATGCAAATATCAACATGTACTAGAGGACTTTCTCCAAGTAATATACATTTGTTCACAAGGTAATTATATTAACTCTGTAAAAACATAAACATGTATATTGTTTGGATATATCCAATTATAATGCAGTAGAGTTTTATTATAGCTCTGAAGCAAAATAATTGTTTCCTCTATATTGAGTGACATTTTGATAAGAGATGGTAATATATACATGTGTAACGCTTTAAACAACTATTAGAAAATGTTATTTCCCACAAGACTTGTAAAGTTAAACATCAACACAGCACCTTTTTTAAACACGATCATGAAAACGAGGGCTGTGGCGTGAAACGGTTGTAACTAAATTTGGTATTTTTTAACCAAGGTTAATCCCCTCGTCATAAAGTTTTTATGAGCGTTAAATCATTTTTCTTGGTAAACAATGGAAATTTAGGTGCCATTGCTCGTTCTGAGCAATGGCACCTACATTTGTATTGTTTACAAAGGGGTCAAAAATCCCCCTAAACCAGGGTTTTCAAAATAGGGTTTTAGTTACAACCGTTTCACGCCAAGCCCTCGAAATGTCAAACAAATCTTTGATTTTTGTATTGGCCAGACTAAAGACATACACATTAGAAACTACTAGAAATTGCTTCATAATAAATTAGGTGTGCGTAGATCATATATACTGTACGTTACTCCCATTAAATAATTGTTAAATCGTATATGCATTGTCGACCGGTTGCCTTTTATTAAGAATAACGACATTGTATTGTATTGTATTTTTAAACCATCGAATAGAATCAATGGATGATCCAGGGATCGAACTCGAGACCCCTAGATTGATAGCGCTCGCCGTAGCCTACTCAATGGTATTATCGGTTCACCACTTTTGAAAGGACTCAGTCGTTACTCGTGTCAATATATCAAATATTAGACAGGACAAATGGATACACAGAACGAGTTATCTATCAGAATCTTCCCAATATATCCAGGAATGGTTGTCCATTGAAACATTACATGTAGATGGAATCAATAGACTAGATTTCCGGAAGGGAATAGTAAAGAAAAGATGACAGGATGATTTTTTTTTTGTCTGTTTCAATTAATCAATAATATATATATGACTGGTACATGAACGATACACTGGATTTGAATTTGACATTGTAACATATATTTCACTTAGAGGACTAGAAGAGTTTGAATACATTGTTCTTTGTCGTACAATATCTCTCTTATCACTGAACCAAATCATATGTTGTAGGTACTCAACAGAAAATCCCACTGAGACTATTATATTGAGTACCCACAACATAGGGTTTGAGTGTCATATAAGGATTATATGATCATGAAAAATTCTTCTTATCTAGAGCTTTGTTCGATTACATATATCTACCGTGCTACGGTTCCTTTCGACTTTTTCAGGTAAAGATGCATTTTGACGCATCATTTTCTCAACTATAAATTAAATCAATAAAATTAAAAAAGTTGGTTGACAGGGACGAAAACGTTCCGATAACAACGTTCTAGTCCGATTTATACATGACCAGGAAATGCGAGTAAAAAGAAGAACAACAATAACAAAACTCGGATGTATTGTCTATGAATCTATACGGTTAACCGAGTAACCGGTTACTAAATTATACGAGTAACCGGTTAGTAATATCGGTAACCGTTGCCATCCCTAATTTTGACGCATCTGCAGCAGACAATTACTGACAATATCGTGACAGAGGAAATTCAATATTTTTCGCAATTTAACTTGACAATTATACTCCCGCTTTCAGAATGTTTGCGAATTTTTGTGTAGATCTGTTCAAAGTCGTCTTCTGCAAAAGTTTTGTATGTGAGAAAGGGTTTTAAACTAGTATTACGACGGATGTGCTGGTATCAGGATAACACTAGTAATACCGATAAGTAACCAAGGCAACACAATGCCAAAAAAGCATGCAGTGATAAACCTACAGTACTGTTTAACCCTTTCCCTCATACAACAATTTTGAAGCAGACGACTTTGAACATATTTTGTCCAATAATAGAAAATCTCTATAATTGAATGGATAACTTATGACTAAAAGTGGAAAACATTGTGTCAAAAGGAGAAATTGCTCGTTTTGAGCAATTTCTTCTTTTGTCACTATGTTTTCAAAAATCCGTCTGCTGCAGAGGCGTCAGAAAGCGTCTATATGAGGGAAAGAGTTAAAGCGAAATCAAAACAACATTCATTGAGCAAATCTGTCTTACCCTATACAGTTCTTCGTAAACTCTAGACAAAGTACAGCAACAAGAACAACCTATATTTAACTAGACACAAGTGAATAAATAACAAGATCCTTTGTTTAAAATAAACCACTTATCACATTCAGTTATGTAATAATTGAAAACTTGTGACAATATTTACAAATTCATACCGACGTCCGATTCGAAAATTGCCGAATTTTAACGACAATCTGTCTATTACAATACACGTTGCAGACATCCCATCGTCAATGGATATCTGACTGACACCCAACTGGTATTTAACCAAATACAGTCAAACCTGTTCTGAAAGATCACATTGGAACAGCAATTTCTTGTCTATAGCGACCATATTTTAGTTACCCAAATACTTATTCAATATAGCAATTCCTTGTCTATAGCGAATGAATGAATGTATATTGTTTTATGGCGCATCGGCAGCTAAGGTCATTTAGCGCGCAATTAAATTTAATTATTCATGATCCCTGGGTAAACAAACCAGTACTAGGCCAGAAAATGTGCCTTGCCCAAGGGTACTCCACCATGACCGTAGTGCCGCGACTGGGGATCGAACCCGGGACATCCGGTTTCGAAATCCGCGACGCTAACCACTCGACCACAGCGGATGTATTTCAGTTACCCAAAATACTTATTTAATATAGCAATTCCTTGTCTATAGCGAGCATATTTTAGCTACCCAAATACTTATTTACTATAGCAATTCCTTGTCTATAGCGACCATATTTTAGTTACCCAAATACTTATTTACTATAGCAATTCCTTGTCTATAGCGACCATATTTTAGTTACTCAAATACTTATTCCATATAGCAATTCCTTGTCTATAACGACCATATTTTAGTTACCCAAATACTCATTTACTATAACAATTCCTTGTCTATAGCGACCATATTTTAGTTACTCAAATACTCATTTACTAAAACAATTCCTTGTCTATAACGACCATATTTTAGTTACCCAAATACTCATTTACTATTACAATTCATTGTCTATAGCGACCATATTTTAGTTACTCAAATACTCATTTAATATAGCAATTCCTTGTCTATAACGACCATATTTTAGTTACCCAAATACTCATTTACTATAACAATTCCTTGTCTATAGCGACCATATTTTAGTTACTCAAATACTCATTTACTATAACAATTCCTTGTGTATAACGACCATATTTTGGTTACCCAAATACTCATTTACTATAACAATTCCTTGTCTATAGCGACCATATTTTAGTTACTCAAATACTTATTCCATATAACAATTCCGTGTCTATAACGACCATATTTTAGTTACCCAAATACTCATTTACTATAACAATTCCTTGTCTATAGCGACCATATTTTAGTTACTCAAATACTTATTTCATGTAGCAATTCCTTGTCTATAACGACCATATTTGAGTTACCTAAATACTTATTTAATATAGCAATTCCTTGTCTATAGCGAGCATATTTTAGTTACCCAAATACTTATTTAATATAGCAAAATTCATTGTCTATAGCGACTATATTTTAGTTACCCAAATACTTATTTAATGTAGCAATTCCTTGTCTATAGTGAGCATATTTTAGTTACCCAAATACTTATTTAATATAGCACTTCCTTGTCTATAGCGACCATATTTTAGTTACTCAAATACTCAATTAATTTAGCAATTCCTGTCTATAGCGACCATATTTAAGTTACCAAAATACTCAGTTTTTGTATAAATTAAAGACCACATGTGATCAAGGACCAGATTGGTCACTTCCAATGGGTTGTCTTTAAACACAGATTTGGCTGTATATGCTTTATGTGTATTGCATTTTTCCAATTACAAACATGTTATTGTTTGTTGACGTTGTTTACCCTCGCACTCGGCATTAATGCCAGTTGGCGAGCAGTTTTTACAAACGTTTCAAAAGGAGAGGAATGTGTATTATGCGTTTACATCTATACAAAGTGTATTGATTTAGAATGTTAATGTCTTCCTTGCATGCAGGTGCATTTTGGAGCATCTGAGTCATCCTATGGAAACATAGTTAAAAAGAGCAAAAATTAGTCACGGTGGAAAGTTTCTCTTTTATCTCACAATGTTTTCATCTTTATTCAATAATGATATTTACATTTATAACAAAAAAATGTCCATGTGTTTGACTACATGTATGTGTTTGCAAATGCGTCGTCTTATAAAAAATATAATAATTGAGCCGTCCCGCGAGAAAACCAACAGTGTGGACTCTGCGTAAAGTATCGACCCAGATCAGCCGAAGCATGCCGCCCAGGCTAACCCGGACAGACACTTTTCGCTTCCTTTTGTTTTTCTGTTTCAGGAATCATTACTCTATACCTATATCCCCCCTGAGACGGAATGTGTCGGCTCGGATTAGCCTGCGCATACAGCGCAGGCTGATCTGGGTCTATACATTACGCAGAGTCCATAATGTTGGTTTTCTCGCGGGACGGCTCATATATTCAACTCATTTTCTCTTAGATGCGAGATCAGAAATACTGTTCTTGGGTGATTTCCCCTAAGATTTTACCATTTATCTTTTAACAACTAAAACGTGTTTCAAAGAGTTTCATACTAGAAAATTATTTTAAATGAGAAAGTACATACTTAAAAAGTACTAATGTTTATGTGCTTTCAAAGAAAATACCAAATTAGATCAACTATTTAATCATTTTAACACTTAACACAAACGATGAAATTAACACAGAACTTGCTGAACAAAATCATAGAAGGAAAATGATGAATTGCGTTTCTAAAAAAGAAAAAAATCCATTACATGTCGACGAGTTTAGTCGCTTTCTAGCAAATAACAAGTCAGTCAAATTTAATTGATTGCTCAATTAACGCGTTCAGTTTTCTACACATGCATTTCCTTAAATAATTACAAACGTTCAAAATAGCCCTTGAGGAACATGAAGATAGTCGTTAATGAAGAGAGTATTCATTAGGGATGTCTAACAATCCATCAAATTATCTTCTCTGCTCGCCGACGAAAACAGGCTTAAATGGTGATATTAACGTCTCTTCTTCACGTTCCACCAAATAGTTTTTAAACGGTAGTAATTGGTTTCCCTCCTTTACGCCCAGGATAATCAGTTCGACTGACTCGCTTGTGTCAGCATAAATGGACTTATAGTACTGGTAACTTACTAAGACGATACAATTTTACAATTTTATTTTGTAGATAAAGATCACCGGCCCATCATACGATATATACATACATGCATGAATAATTATACATAATTATATAGTTTTCATATTATGCAATACTGTATTAAATATATAAAAGTTTTATGATATTTAGTTGCGATTTGCTCACAGTTAACTGAATTATTACTGTTGTTTGCTATTTTCAGACTTTTTCATTTTCATGTCTGCTGCAATGAAGACTGCAATTTTTCTGAAGGTCTTTTCATCGCTAGAGCTCATTAATGAATATAAGCTATCATAACTAGAACTATCACTGAAGATGATAAATACCCCCTAAACAGCACCTTGACCTACACCATAACTTAATAAGTAAAAGGGCCACAACTCTGTAAAATAACATGCAATTGTATCCCCTTTAGGATATGCACATCTCCTCTTGGTATAGAAGCTTCATGTAAAATGTTATTGAATTACACCCAGTGGTTTGTAAATATGGCTTCCGACAGACAGACAGACAGGCAGACAGCCCGACACAATGACTCCTATATACCCCCTCTTCTTCGAAAGGGGTATAATTAGATCTCCCAAGATACCAAGAATACAAAAAAACATTTCCGTACCTCAGAATATTGAAAACAGTTGAAAAATACATATTATTCGTCTGCAATACAATGAATTTTAAAAGTATGCAGACAATAAATACAAATTCTATTTTCTCTGTCTATTCCAATATGCCTAACAGTTTCAATACAAAATGTGTGGCTAGAACATCTAATCCTTGCAAGTTGTTTCCCAAGATAAAATGATCGATTTATAGATAACTATTTGTCTGGATTTAGCATGCTTTTTAAATTCTTGTAAGTTGAGCATCGTGGACTCATATTTACAGACTCTATCCAATTGTGTTGCATGCAGTGTCTCAGTCGTTGTTTGAATGTAGAAACACATATGTCCGGGTTACCAACATCTTGCGCTAGCCAGACATATCCAAAGCCATAAAGATACAATATTTGTTTACTTGACGATCCCCATGTATTACTTTCACTATCATCTGGACTCTTCAACATTTTATTACAATTACCAGGAAGTCTATGGTCAGGCATATGAAGTAGTTTTTATCCAATACTTTATAGATTTAATATAAGAACATGTAACAAAAAGCTTTACATTATATTTCAGTGTAATTACTTTTAAAGTACCAGCAATACTGGGTCAATTCAGATTGTCTCAAGTACATACAATGTTAGGTGTATGCTACCCCAATTTAGTCCACCCGTTTTTTTTAAAAGACCATCCACTGGAAATGATGAAAGAAGTCTCTTAAGACAGATGGTCACTTATTTACAGGTACACATATGAACGGAAGAAAGGTCTAGGGATTTTTGTGATCGCTAGGATCAGTTGTTCGGTGATATCAGGTTGTCAGGTGTACATATTTGACTGTACGTTGTCATAGCATATTGTACATGTAACTGATAATAAGCCACTGAACGACTTGTCAGGGTAACCGTATCAACGTGAATGGTCAAATGACAGCCTCTATGTGGCAAACGAAATATTGTTACATTTTAATATATTGTTTAAATATAGAACTTTATTTGCCACGTGCATACCTTACAATAGATATGTTATAAGTATATATATATTAGTACATGTAGATTCCATCACAGGTTTATAATACACATTGTATGTTTACCAGTGATGAAAAAAGAAATATAATTTATAATGTATTCCCCATGGTAATTTACTTTAATCCTTTTAATAATTGTTACACATATTTTTAGTTATATCACAGCGTTTCCTGTGTAAATAACCCCACAATCATCAGCGCAAAGGAATGCAACCCATCACTACCAATGTTAAGGTGACACTACACAGTTGAAATCTGATACTCTGTTTCCTGGAAAACCCCAACTTTTATTCTCTCAATTATCCTCATAATATCCATTCCGGTATTAATAAAAGGATTTTCCTGTATCAAGGAGTGCCAGAATTATTAGAAAACGACTGGAATTCACACTCTCAGTCAATATTATGCCACAAAAGTGGTCTGAAACAGGGTGAAAAGAGTAAGACAAAAAGAGTAATTTTAAAATACCATAAAACAAAATATGCGAATTTTTAGTGTAAGATTGATGAGCTTCTTAGACTCTGAAAACAATAAGCAATTTGTGGATGCAATGAGAAATAGCATGTTTCCAGCTCCTTTTGAAGCAATCTTGGACGCAAAAGCTGGTATTCAAATTTACCTCTAAATTCAGGCTTAGCTCCGCAAGCAGTGTTGTCAAACGCCTTCCCCTAAACATATGGACCAGTAGAACAACAGGGTTCAACCGCAAAATTCAAACCCATGCTGAGAGCTTACTTTTTACATTTATAAACATTAAAATCAACCATTTACCCAAACATGTGCCCAAAACTTACTATTTGTCATTATTTCTATTTTTGACCTTGGCCAAAATCCGAATATCCCGACGGCAACTGTTATATGCCACGGACGCTACACAATAGAGGCTTTCAAAAGACACCTGTTCAGCCGAAAGGTCCCGACTTATGTGCAGTGTACAAGAAACATAACTATAGCATGCTTTCGATTGTCTTTTATTTATCAGCATGATTCCAATATACAGTGTCGATCTTTAGTGTTCTCTTAACTGGAAATATTTTACTAATGCTCGGTTGTTTGTCAATTTTTTGTCCTTCGTGATTTATTTTGTTTAAACAAGAAAAATGTTAAACTTTGATAACTTAGGTATTGGTTATTGGCGGGCAATCAGTGTTGTTTCAATCATTTTTGGTTTGGTTTGTTTAAAGGTCGATGATTCATTGTTTCAACAATGTTTGTCAATATTAACTATGCCAAATAGTTTCACCTTACATATGCCCCTTTACCATCGGTACCTTCAGCGCTTTGATTAATTCTGTGTCTATACACATGTGTAAACTTATCATTGCTTATGAAGTTTGCTTATACCACATTTATGTTTAAACACTTTTTTTATGAATTTTATTCCCTTTTCTTACACGCTTTCATATTTAAAATAAATTCCTAATTTATAAAAAGAAAGGATTCCAAAATGATTCCAAAATGATTCTGTTCTGATACATCTGCTGTGTCTGTACGTTCGTTGAACATTCATATTGTTTCGTTTTCTTTTCTTTTAAATAAATAAATTAGAAATTATTTTCTATTTGTATCTTGGTTAATATAAACACTTGTAAAGTGCACCGGGTCCTTCACGGAGTTCGGTCATCCAGTGTCACCCATCCAGGGGTCACCCATCCAGGGTCACCCATCCAGGCACTAACCGCGATGAACATTCCTTAACGTTGTGAAAAAGCCAACCACCCTACCAACTTTGCTATAAAAGCCGGCTTCTACGACAAGGCCGTAGAATTTGTATTTGTACTTATACCCAATTCCCGTTACATTTCTCCCTCTTGCTCTTGACTTCGATCCGAACATCACTCGGTACCACCGGGGTTCGGGGATGATGGTGATGTCAACCCAAACTCCCACCGCTACCACCCTTTGTAACGTGCACAATTTATTAAGTGTGTGTCATTCCTCATGCTGCATAGTATTTATAACTGATAGATATGAAGAAAATCCTTTTTATTCTCAATACCTCGAAATAAAGAAAGAGAGGAAAATAAACAAATATTATGTCTGAGTTGTGTAGGGAAATAAGTAAGGAAGTAATTAAATAGCTAATTATAATGACAAGTGAAATTTATTAACAAAGCAATGGTACAAAGAGAAAGAAAGAACACCCGACCGCCACAGGACTGACTATACGTCATTTTCTAAAATAAATATAATTAAGAAAACAAAAAATGTATGATGGCTGTCAGATTTGAAAAATGAACTGCCTTTGGTATCATATTTCTTCATTACTGCATCATTGGTTAGGCAGATATGATCAATACCCTTCCAAGGAGCAATACCATTCCAAAAGCGTATATAGGTTAACTCATTTCGCCTCGTCCATTATGAATAGAAATAGGCGGATATCACAAATTATGTACATAAAAGTTTACGTGAAATAAAATCTGTTCTGTTAATAAAAAAAAAGCATTTCGATCCCGGTAATGATCTTGTTTAGAGCGCATGTTTCTTTCTCCTGATTGACATCTCTGACGTCATTCAGGAAAATCAATCCGCCCGGATGGACTGCGCATCTATTAGGGCCACCTCGAGCAATACGATCTTCGGATAGACTTCCGTTAGACCTTTCCCATTTGCAAGCGGTTTTTTAAACATTGTGACATATCGTGAAATTGCTCAAAAGGAACAATTTCACATTTTGTAACCGTGTTTTCAACTTTATTCGGTAATTGAACTTTCACTTATCGGGAGTGTCCATGTTTTCGCCTTGATGATTTCAAGGTCGTCTGCTGCAGTTGTTTTGTATATCATCTCGTAAACTTGGACATAAAGATAATTCGATACCCTTAAAACTTTCATCTTGGACAGTCGTAAGTCGTATATTACGTAACTGATAAGCGACCAGAGTGCGCGAGATCATTGGGTCGTACGCCAAGAGGAGTAGATAAAGTAGAGTTAACGGGTACTTCATTTCTCTCTTAATACTCAACTGCACCCTATGTTGTTGGTACTCAAAAGAATCGTATCAATCTCAATGAGACGATTCTTGAGAGTACCAACAACGTAGGGTTTTAGTGCCAAATAAAGAGGTTAGAACGTGAAATAGCCCCTTATCTAGAGTTATGGTATTTGTCCAACAATTTTCTCTCTTAATACTCAACTGCACCCTATGTTGTTGATACTCAAAAGAATCGTCTCGGTCTCAGTGAGACGATTCTTTTGAGTACCAACAACATAGGGTTTGAGTGCCAAATAAAGATGTTAGAACGTAAAAAAGCCCGTTATCTAGAGTTCCGTAAACCGTTGGTCAATCTTCCCGTGACGCGTTCAATAACTGTTAATTTCTACATATGTCCATTTCTATTTATATAAGTCGGCCGTCAGACATGTTCTACGGATATGGAAACGTAGGATCAATTCACGAACGGTAAAAAAACAACATGACACTTTTGACTTTGATGTTGAACGGAAAATTGATGATCTATTTTTGATCTCTGATCAGTTCTATTTAGAAGCAATGGTTGTATGTAATTATTTCTACGTATGGGTCCACATTATATATATGAAAACAAAAAAGTACAGGAGTTCTTTTCAATTTTAATTTCCAGGCATCCATTGAGATTTTGAGATGTAAAAGCATTAGACATTTGGCAGGATTCTTGGAATTATATGGCAAAACACAATGGCGCTGATGCGATCAGAATTTAATTTGATCAACGATATACGGAATCACTAAGTCTGATCAGGACCTTCCCTTGATAACTCGTTTGACAGATGCTTGGAAAGATGGCGCACAACATATAACGTCGATAGTGAAATGAAAATTTAATTTTTGGCATTCGAAAGCCTTGCTATAGATATTATATTTGATTATATTGTTATGTCTCTTTTATAGACATAATTCAAAAAGTAAATAGGACAAATATTCGAGTATATATTATAAAGACGGACGAGAAATATATATAGATATGAGCCATTCCGCAAGAAAACCAACATTAAGGTCTCTGCGTAAATTATCGACCCGAATCAGCCTAAGCATGCCGCGCAGGCTAACCCGGACAGTCACTGTTCGCCTCCTGTGGATTTTCTGTTTCAGGAATCATTACTTTTTACCTCCATCTCCCAGAGACGAAATGTGTCGGTCCGGATTAGGCTGTGCGGATTGCGCAGGCTGATCCGGGTCAATACATTACGCAGAGGCCATACTGTTGGGTTTCTCGTGAGAGGGCTCATACAACGAATCTCCCAAACAATGTCCAGATTAAAACTATTCCCACATACAACGACTCCGCTGGCGACTACTTTGATAAAACTTAATCAAAAATAAGGAATATTGAATAAAAGTGAAATCATTGTGAGAAAGGGAGAAATATCTTATCATCAACAATCTTTCCTTTTGCCAAAATGATTTGTTTTCAAAAATCATATGCTACAAAGGCATCAGTATATGGGAAAGGGTAACGACATCGTCAACGGTGATATCTAATAGCTTTAATTAAGAATTTATTTTTACATCCTGTACCCTTATAGAACTAGCTGGCAAATAGAAATGGACATATGTAGAAACAAGAGAAAGTTGATGCAGGGCATCAATGTCGCCGGAAAAGACTGCATTGATTTATTTATGTATTCTTGACTTTCCTTAGTCTATTCAAACATTTGGAACGGTGAAATGAAAACATTTGCTTATAAATTTTATATTCATACCTATACATTAGGGTATCTTTAAAAAATTAACGAAATGTGAACACATTTATCTTGGCTTAAATTTAATTTTGCTGTTGTTACTTATTTAAATAATAGTATTCATTCATAAAATTGCAATGTTTGTCAATCTTATTCGAATCACAAGGTAAATATCCTGGTATTGCTTTAAAGGGAGGTAATTTGAAGAAAACAAAAGTCTTCAAAAGGAGAAATATATCAGCATTACCGTCTACAGTTTAAATTGTTCTATTGTTTGTGGATTTAAAAATGTTCTTTTTTTCTTATTTCTACATGTACAACGAAATATTGCGGCTTCTCTTTGACGCTTTGCGTCAAACATTCGTCTTGTACTTGTCTAAAATAAAATAATATCACTCGCTTTTTCATATCGAAATGCGCATGCGCGAAAATCGATGTTAAAGGTCACGAAACTACACAACAGAATAGGGTCTATATTTAGCTTAGAAACAGTTCCTACTTTAGATATTCATGGATTAACATTATTAAATGAATTCTACACAAATCAAGACATCTCTTTGAACATGAAAACAACATTTAGTAAGTTTAAATTGCTATTAAAAGGAGAATCCGAAATTGACCTCAATGATGACACATAAGAGTCTGCATTAGGGGGTGTTGGTTCACGTCTTGAAGGGACCACTTTTGTCTTCGTAAATAAGACAAAAAACTTAAATGCGAGTGAAATAAAAAAAACTGCAAACATTAAAAAATCGGAATATTTATTTCAGTTTAGATGTGTCATTTATTAGTGTTCGTAAACAACCACAATTGTAATATGTTCAAATCATCTAGATTTGTTTCTTTCTAATAATAAGCCGCCCTCCCATGTGATTTCCGAAAAGCTATTAAAAATAGAAGTCGCGGGCTTCTGCCCGGCGACTAATAAACAGTTATTGAACGCGTCATGGGAGAATGACCGACGGTGTACGGAACTCTTGATAAGGGGCTTTTTTTTCACGTTCTAACATCTTTATTTGGCACTCAAACCCTATGTTGTTGGTACTCAAAAGAATCGTCTCACTGAGACCGAGACGATTCTTTTGAGTACCAACAACATAGGGTGCAGTTGAGTATTAAGAGAGAAATGTGTTCACGGCCTAACATCAATTTATCAATCAGCCGTATTAAAGCGGACCCCCTTGTCGCCACTAGGGTTCGAAAACTCGACCGCACGCGTCTGCAGAGGAAACATGTACCTTTACCACTAGGATTTCGGTATCGGTATATGTATGTGTTGAGTAATCAGTCAAGGCTCGCTTGAGTCTACATTGTACGTATATGCAGTGAGACCGAATATCGTCAGGAGTTGTTCGTATGGACTGTTTTAATGAACCAATAAAGGGACCCTTTCGGAAATATGTTTTATTGGGGTTTTACGCCGCTTTCAACATTATTTCAGTTATATCACGTCGACAGTTCACTTATTCATGATCCCTGGGTACAACAAATCAGTACTAGGCTAGAAAATGTGCCTTGCCCAGGGTCACTCAACCATGACCGTAGTGCCGCGACTGGGGATCGAACCCGGGACACGCGGTTTCTAATCACTCGACAAAAGCGGATTATTTTCGGAAATATAAACGTTATATAAAAACATTGAATAATTATTGGATTGATTTGCTTGATTGATCGTTTGGTGTTTTACGCCGCTTTCAACAATGGTTCAATTATATCACGTCGTTGTCTGAGTAAGTTACCAGTACAACTGGTCCATTTAGCCTGACACAAGCTAGTCAGTCTTAATGCTAAACTGTGCATCCCGCATCCCGCAAGCCTGAGCGCCAATGAGGACAGTCATTAATATCATTTTTTAAAGTATTTCGTACGACCCGGCCGGCGATCTCCTGAACCCGAGGCAGGCGCTCCACTATTACAAAGTCGAGGCAGTAACAATTATTGGATAACCACATATTATACTTTACATACTCGTACTCACTCACGCACTCACCCACACACACGTGCACACATGCGAACAACACACATACTATATTTAAAACCCGATACAAATATATATATACATATTCCAAATGGTCAAGTATTTCAAATAACTAAAATATTAAAAATATGTCATAAAGGGTAACACATGCTCTGTCTATAAACAACATTCGAAAGCTGATCAGCTCCGCCTTCTTAAACAAATTGCAAAACGGGCGAGGAGAGGCTAATTACGGCAAATCAGAGCACCGGCACAAATACAATGCATCTCAAATTGGAATCTTCGGCCAGACTCGTTAACTCGATATATTAGATTTCGGACGTAAGTGGTGAATACACCCACCAGTAGCTATGGGATTGATTATTTGATTATTTGGTACTTTACGCCACTTTCAACAATTGTTGAGATATATCACGGCGTTTCCTGGATAGGTTACTACGTAGTATTCTACGTGTGTTCCTTGGAAGAAAAAAAGTCGCGGGAATCGAATATTTCAAACTTTATTATTTTGTCCTTCTAACTAATGATATCGTTATAAGTAATAGCAATTGTTAAAAATTAGATGTATAGAAAAAAATGTATTGCATGTACGTTCAACCTTCATTTAAGATCTTAGGGAGGATAATTCGAGAGATTAATATTTACTTTGTGTGTTCTGTAATTTTGTATTTTTTTTACACATTCACGTATGTTATGTTATGTTGATATGTTTGTACGATGATGATCTGGATTTAAGATCAAATCAATAAACTTATGTTCTGTTCTGTTCTGTTATAGAGGAACAGTATTCTAGTATACAAATACAAACACGTTTTCAACATTGTATAGCTATGTAATTTGAAATAAAATATCATTTTTTTTTTTTTATAAGACTGTTGATATGATAACAACACTATTATAAATGGTTTTTTTTGTGGTTTTTTCCGTTTCACTCAAAATTGACCTATTGTCCCCATGAATGGGGCAAGGTGATATGTATTACTGTTTGTATTATTCATGTGTTGATGTACATTTATATATGTACATATGTCAGTATAATAAAATATTCACTTGCTTACTTAAAAACATCCTGGAAATTCATTTGGAATGTTGGTGACAACACACTTTATTTTCGAAGCCTTCAAATCTCGTTAAAACCAGACATAAACTTCATTGCACCTAGCAAGATACACTCCACAAAATAGGTATTTCGCAACTTAGCCCACCGGCCCATAATACAACATATTTGATAGGTATATCTCAGTGCTGTTTGTATAAATATGTTTAAAACCGGAACAGTGAAATGTTCTCACTGTGTAAATATTTTTTTTCTTAACAGTGACATATAGGCCCATGGGGCCGAGTGTTATCCCGTTATTATATTTTGTTATATGTTTGTTTTGTTTTACACATGTCACTATAATAAAATATTTACTTACTTACTTTACTTACTTGTATATACACAAAAGAGTTATGAAATACATTATAACACTGATATGTATCGCTGTACTAGCAAACACCCGTATACATTTTATGAATGAGTGTTGCATATCGTCTTAGATTGACCTCAGTGTCAGCCAATCAAATTGTCGCCTCAAACGTGTCAACACTGGGGAAAACCCACATAAATAAACGAGATAGAGAAGCGTCGGTTACCACGAGTATTCCGATTGTATGGAAACGTCAATGAGGGACATTAGTGATAATTATATTATCTCCCTTGTCAGATAAAGACCAAGGAAGACCAAATAGTTGGTAGGTCCTTTTAGTTGGAAACCTTTGTCTTTATCGTTATTTCGCAATGAGATATTGTAATTACTCTGTACACTTTAATCATAAATGTGTTAATTAAAGTGATGATTCAAAAGAGAAAATTTACATAGCAGTGTTTAAAGAAAACAAATGTGGAATTACTAATCAATCTAATAACAGTTGGCCAAGAAAATGCAATTATAAGTGCACCATCCAGTGCAAAGAAACCAATGATAAAAATAGAGGAAACCAAATGATAGGACCTAGCTAGATGTAGAGAGTATTAAAGGGAGATAACTGGCCGATGTCTCCAATTCGAGACGAGATCTTTTATGCGTTGTAGTAACATTCAATATACGTACAGAGAATGGTGTTGGTCCGATTCAAGGAGATCGTTTGGCTGCAATCCATTCCAACATACAACACATCTGCAGCGGACGACTTTGAAAGCAACTTTGCAAAGAATTAGAAAATCTATAAAAAAATGAAACTGCAATTACTGAAGAGAGTTGAAAACATTGTGGCAAAAGTAGAAATTGCTCGTTACGAGCAATTTCTTCTTTTCCCACAATGTTTTCGATATGCATTCTGCTGCAGATACCTCAAAATGGGACTAAAAATAATAAATAGATCGATGATAAAGTGATGCATCTTACCTTACGCAGATCTGTTGGGATATTTGTTTGCAGGAATCATCATTTGACAACACGTAATGTACCCAGGTATTATTCCATTATAAACCAGTGAATCCATTTGTTTCTATTTGATTTTATAGAACGTATGGCTCCTGAAAAGAAAAGATAATTCATTTAGATAGTAATCAATAAAAACATATTTTGTTATAGTATTCGAATGGATTGATTGATTGATTGATTTTTAACGCCGCTTTCAAAATAATTTCAGTCATATCACGGCGACCAGTTCACCTACTTATGCGTTTCCTGGTTTTCCCACACACCAGTACACCACACAACATACTTTCAAAGCAACTGGCTGCTTTTCCACATAGACTGTTAAACAGCCAATCGTCTTCTATTAACAATTGATTTTCATAAGTCGTCTGCTGAAGACGAATTTGAAAACATCGAGGGGAAAGTATTGAACGTTTTAATAAATGAAATAAATATATTTGAATAGAATTTAAATCTCTATACAGTATGCGTCGTTTGTAGGCTGCATTTTTAACATTTTCACAGCCGAATTTCTAAAAGGCGACTCTTCCATGTTGAAAATTGGACCACTCCCTTTTTCGTCCAACAGGAAATTTGATAACATTTAATGTCTAAGTGTCAAACAATGCAGCTTCGGGAGAGACAGTTCGTTACGAGCTTTCTCACCTGAATATACATTGCTTGCAAAAGCCTTTAACAGCTAAATATTTAACTTTTTTTTGTCTTTAACCCTTTCCCTCATACGACAAATCTGCAGCAGACGACTTTGGACGTATTTTTTCAAAACATAGAAAATCTCCATAATTGAATGGATAACCTATGACAAAAAATGGAAAACATTGTGGCAAAAGGAGAAATTGCACGTTTTGTGCGATTTCTTCTTTTGTCACTATGTTTTCAAAAAGCCGTTTGCTGTTGATGCGTCAGAAAGCGTCTATATGAGGGAAAGGGTTAAGAAAAAGCTTTTAGACACCGGCTGTTAAGTAATAATATTAGAACAGAACAGAACAGAACACAACTTTTAGTTTAGTTTATCGTCCATACATGATAACCCAGGTCATAATAATGAAAACATTTATATTACATTAAATTAAACACAAATATATAAATATATAAAAACATGTACATACCTACATACATACACATATACATACATATACACATATACACATATACACACACATATACACACCTACACTCATATACACACACATATAAAGCAATCACTTATACTGATAATAATATTAATATTGCTCATTATATACAACATCTATTAATTTACAGAATTTATAAGGGCAAGAGAGTATATTTAAACATTTCATGATGTAGAAGTCTGAAAATTGACATAATTATATGTGTATGAAGTGATTACAGTTGGATTTACGAATAATATGAAAACGCACAGCTTCATACACATTCATGGACACTGGCTTAAGTTAAACTTTCTCAACCAAGAAATATTATTGTAAAGAAAAACTCTGTAATATGTTAAAAAAAACAGCATTTTATGATTGAATAAATTGTAATAACTGATTTAAGAAACAACAAGATACAACATATGTACATCTTTTACCGTTGTTACAAAACTTTAGACAAATTTAAATTGTTTTTAATAACTGTTCCCCAACTAACTAGGCTAAGCTTTTTTTATGAGTTGATTTACGGAGTTAACTAGGCTACGCTTTTTTAATTGTTGGTTTTACTGCTCTGACGAGCTCCGAAAAAAGATTCGGGTGATGTTTTTTCCTATTTATTTCTGTTGTATTACTAAACTTAAAACGTTCCTTCCCATACAGTTGTTCATTCAGACCATTGTATTCTTGCTATATGTTGACTATACATGAGAACTTTTTCTTTTAATTTCATAAATGCTTAATTTTGATATTAAATATCTTTAAACTTGTTAAAATTATTTGTATTTTTTGTTTATATACTCTCGTTTTTTGTTATCATACTTCTGCTCAACTGGAAGGAGAATAGACTCCCCTCTCTCCTTCCAAAGCTTGTGTCAGACTTAACTTATAACTAGAGGCATTAACACTTAAGTTAATATATGTTAATAGTTCAGTATCTATGTTTTTTGTTTATCTAATTGATCTAGTTAGAGCAGATTTAAAATTAAGAAACTTCAGCTTGTATGACACTTTATTGTTGCAGTCAATGTTAATTAAACGGTAAACCAAATGGTTTGAAAGCTTAACTTGTCATTTCACGACTAAACTTTACATGCTGAATATCACATAGATCGTAGCATATACATTTTATAATCCCTACGTCAAAATGGACCCTTTTTGCTCTTGATAACATTTTATAATAGACTATGGTATCCAGGTGAGCAATAAAGGAACATATTGGCCTTCTTGTTTAAGATAAAGGTACATTTGGCCTTCTTGCCCAAAATATTTACATCCTGTCCGTTTGCACAGGTTATTCAAATATATTGAACTGCATCTGCTTCCCTTTAAGTCATGCTTTAAAATCATGCGCGGCGTCTTTGATGCTTAGCATCAAAATTCGTCTTGTAGCTATTTAAATGAATTTACTTTATTGCTTCAATATCTATACATTTTTTTGTGTGTAAAATCACGTAGAGGTTAGGGTAATATCTCGAATGGTTCTACATGTTTTAATATCATGATTGTGGAAGTTTTAGTTTCAATTCAATTTAATTTTGGTTTTCCTCATTTGCAAGGTTTTATTGTTTGTTAGTATATGTTACATTTTCTCTATGTATATGTGAATATATTGTAAAGCACTGTTTAACGTGTTTGCTGTGTTGATAATTAAAGCTAAATAGTTTACTATTTCTGTATATAAAACTTTTCGAGTAGAAATTTGCGTTGAATAATTATACAATCTTACACATCCCGATTTTGTTCGTAAGTGGCACCTTCTTTAAGATAGATAGATTTTAATCGACTTACACAAATACATGTATCTCATAATGTACATACATTTACATTAACAAAATGAATACGTGAACAACACTAAATATTAATCCGAAATAATTTTGAAGTTTCCTGATCTTGGTAGATTTCAAAAATAGATTATGACAAATAATAAAAATTTAACCTTTAACTTTAAGGAGTTTAGTAGAGTGTGAAATTTACAATTGTTAGAAGACATATCTTAATCCAAATTCATAGTGTCAATCACCTACATAAATTACCTCAAAATCATCTTATTTAGGTGATCTGAAGCTTATATATTATGTGAGTAATGGGACATTAGGAATATATAAAACTGTTGAGCAATATCAACGATAAATGATATTTAAGCAGTATAAGTATGCTTAACCAACATGACGAAGATTTGGTCTCAAGTGACTTTAAAAAGCTGTCAATAAATACACAAACTATCACCGAAATTGAACTTAAGATTATATACGGATAATCCGTGCTATTAATATTCGCGCCCTTGGTCCATCTTACAACGTCAAAATACACTTTGTAACTGAATATCGAGGGCTTGGCGGTTGTAACTAAAATTTGTATTTTTTTTTACCAAGGTTGATCACCTTGCCATAAACTCTTTATAAGCGTTAAATCATTTTTCTTGGTAGACAATGGGAATTTAGTTGCCATTGCTCGTTCTGAGCAATGGCACCTAAATTTGCATTGTTTACAAAGGGGTCAAAATTGCCCCTAAACCAGGGATCTCAAAATAGGTTTTTAGTTACAACCGTTTCACGCCAAGCCCTCGATATGTTTATTAACAAATAATTGCGACGTAAGACCAGATATTTCAATTCATATCGAAACAATTTCCAAGTCATATTCTCATTGCCCTTTGCCTATAAATCGGGAAAACAGCAGTAATGTTTGAAAAAGAAAATGCGAGCAATAGAGTGCACAACGTCATAAACCATAACACACTATAGTTATATTGTAATATCAAGAATACATCGTTAATGTTTATATATATACATGTACTCTCATGAAACAATAAAAACAACAACATCAACACTAGATACATTACATACCAATATGTTCAATACTTATGTTAATTCAAAACGTAATCCGATAAATAGTTAGATTGCAATGTTACAAATCCACAATATATTTTAAAACATTTTATCAACCCATCTGTTTCAGAGACCACTATTTCAATAAAGAAATAAACGATTTTTAAAATCCATATAATTATATTCCTTCTCAAACTTCTCGAAACAGGCTTGCTGTTCCTGTACATAGCGTTCTATAATGATGTAAAATGTTAATAAGTTTATTGGCAATATGAATATATAATTATATTCCTTCTCAAACTTCTCGAAACAGGCTTGCTGTTCCTGTACATAGCGTTCTATAATGATGTAAAATATTAATAAGTTTATTGGCAATATGAATGTTATATTTAATGCCTCAAAGAGGTATGTTTCATGTTATATTAACCCGTAGAAATTAACGAGGGGTATAATAAGCCATGGCATTGTAAATAATACCCTCTGGAGGTTTTTACTCTTTCAACGCCGATGACTTTAGTGAGGTTATTGCAAACAATACAAACATATTTGCAGCAATTGATTGATTGGTTGATTGGGGTTTAACGCCGTTGTTAACAATTTCTCAAGACATATCACGGCGGCCAGTTAACCTACTCATATATGTTTTCTGGTTTTCGCACACCAGTACTCCAGACAACAATCTTCCCAAGCAACTGGCTGCTTTTCCACATAGACTTAGCCCATATATTTGCAGCAAACAACGTATGACTAAATTCTTAGCAATTTCTCATTTTTGCCACAACGCTTTCAAATGATCAAACTTTCATTTATAGCGCGGTATTCCATATTTCGCCTAGATCTTTCCAAAGTCGTCTGCTGCAGATTTATAATATCTGGGAAATGGTTAACCCTTTCCCTCATACGACAATTCTGAAGCAGACGACTTTCAACATATTTTGTCCAAACATAGAAAAATCTCTATAATTGAATTGATAATATATGACTAAAAGTGAAAAACATTGTGGCAAAAAGGAGAAATTGCTCGTTTTAAGCAATTTCATTTTTGTCACTATGTTTTCAAAAAAATCCGTCTGTCATCTGCAGAGGCGTCAGAAAGCGTCTCTATGAGGGGAAATGTTTTAAACAACGTTAAACCAGCGATAAATAAACGTTTGCAGACATTGGATTCATGAATCTGGTTATTTTTGAGGGTGGAAGAGATATCATTTACGGTTAAATCAGTGCCAGTGCGTCTACGTATCACTGAAACGTCGATACGGATAAACCTCACCAATGTCATTGGAATCTTTATTTGAGCCGTCCCGCGAAAAAAACCAACACTGTGGACTCTGCGTTACGTATCGACCTGGATCAGCCTAAGCATGCCGCGCAGGCAAATCTGGGCAGACAATTTTCGCCTCCTGTGGATTTTTCTACTTCAGGAATCATAACTCTATACCTCTATCCCCATGAGACGGAATGTGTCGGCCCGGATTAGTCTGCGCGGACTGCGCAGGCTGATCTGGGTTGATACATTTCTCGTGGGACGTCTCACTTGTATAAGTATGTATGTATGTATGTATAATATGAGGCACTTTTTGCAATTATGTGTCTTATTGCACCATGGGTCAAATTTCACCAACCTTTCTTAGCGCGTCTCAGTGAGACGATTCTTTTGAGTACCCACAACATAGGGTTTGAGTATCAAATAAGGATTTTAGAATCTGAAATACACACCGTATCTAAGAGCTCTGCAAAAAATAAAATGTTGAAATCTAGATTATGCAAATTTCATTCAGAGCGCATTCAAATTCAAAATAAAAAAGCGATTATTTTGAGTACCCACAACACAGGGTTGAGTCATAAGATAAATATTTGTGGTAAAAGACCGTATCTAGTCCTCTAATTAGTATTTAGTAGTTCGTAAAATGTGTCTAGAGTCCAGTATCCCTACTGAATCCCCTTTTCGCCAGACAGAGCCTTTAGATATATCTGTTGTTGTACTATATAACATAAAATACGAAGCCCCGATAGATCAGTCGGTAGCGATGCGGACTGTCAGTATGTGTCGGGTATGGTGTGTTCGAACCAAAGATTGGCCCAACATTTTTTCCGACGTATGACAGATATCACTGCGTCGAGCATCATGTGTCTACCATTATTGGGCTAAAAGTGTCTATGTGGAAAAGCAATCAGTTGTTTGGTAAGAATGCTCGGTGAGGAAGCTAGGAAAGCCAGGAAACACATGCGTAGGTGAACTGACCGCCATTATATGACTGGAAAATTGTTGAAAACGGCGCTGAACTAAATTCAATCAATCAATGTACGATTTGCAGCATCTGTTTACAGCCTATACAGTATTTTTACATTTTCTACAGTACTCCATAACATATTTCAATCATAAATAACTGACATTGCAATACGTATATAGTGTCAGATGTCATTCTACCTTATTATATCTGACTATTAAAGCGAAAGTATTATACGTGCGTGTGGTATGTTTGGCATATTTGCCCATTTCCTTAATAAAATATATCTATCTTCATTTGTATTTCCCATTATATAGTTCTATCAAACATATTCAATTTTAAATAATACTACATGTACTACTTAGTTTTAATGCGCGCTAAATGACCTTAGCTGTCGATGCGCCAGAACACACTCTATATACATTCATTCATTCATTCATTTGTGTTTTACATAACCTTTAATCCAGCGCCAGGATCGAATTGGTCAGTAATGCTTTTAGAATAGAACTATCTTTTACCGACGCGGTCAAATATACCGACTTACACCTGTTTCCCATACTTTTTAACTTCCGTGTTCTGAGGAAGAAATGTACGTGTATCAGATAGCCTTGTTACCGCGAGATTTCAAAGGTTATTGATGGATGTATATAACGGGGGTAACAAGGTAAACAAACACCTTTAGGGATGATTTCAAGCATGATCTATCTAGATTAGAGCCGTCCCGCGCGAAAAACAACATGGTAGTGGACTCTGCGTAATGTATCGACCCGGATCAGCGTAAGCATACCGCGCAGGCTTACCCGGGTATACACTTTTCGCCTCCTGTGGATTTTCTGTTTCAGGAATCATTACTCTATACCTCTATCCCCCTGAGACGGAATGTGTCGGCCCGGATCAGTCTGCGCGGACTGCGCAGGCTGATCTGGGTCGATACATTACGCAGACGCTATAATGTTGTTTTTCTCGTGAAACGGCTCATTATAAACAATTACACGACTCAAACATCTTTTATCCGAAAAAATCCGAGCCCGGGAAGCTCGGTCGGGAGCGCCGCAGTCTGTCAATATAATGGTCTTGAATTCGAACCCCCAGCTCGGCCAACATTCCATCCGACGTTTGATAAAAGTCAAATGCGATAAGCGTCATTCGTATTCCACCAATTGACTAACAGCCTATGTGGAAAAGCAGCCAGTTGCTTGGAAAGACTGTCATGTGTAGTACTGGATGTTGGCTAAGCCGAATCGCGAGATCAATGTTTAGTCATACGTACTTGCTCTCAGAACGAACTCCGTGTATAACGGAAATGGATTAACATTGAAATTAACACATATTCAATTTCAAACGGTTTCTATATCCCAGAGATCATGCGGATATCCGTGCACGGAAGCACTTCAGCTTTCTAGAGAAACTCTCATTAGTCTCAAGAGATTAATTAAATCACTAATTATAGCAATCGTTAATTAACAAGAACCGAGGCCATTAATCCAATGATCTCATACTAAATTATAAAGATATAATAATGGCGGCTGGATAATCCCCATGTTTCAAAGCTTATTTATGACGATATTTCTTACACTTCTTTACCTTAATTGATTGGGGTTTAAATAAGTGTGTGAAGTTGGCAGAGCATTAGACGTTAGACATTAGACATTTAAAAAAAAAGAAAAAAAAGAAAAGATTTATGAATGTACATTGACGAATTTGGAACCTAAATATGGTAATTTGCGAATGTCTAATCGAATGTCTAATGTCTAACTTACCAATTAGACATTCGTTTTATGCATGCACAATGACCTACGATGAATTTAGAACCTAAATCTCTTAATTTGCGAATGTCTTATCGAATGTCTAATGTCTATCTGACCAATTAGACATTCGTTTTTTGAACGTAAAATGACCTATGAAAAATTTCGGTTATAGATCTTGTAATTTGCGAATGTCTAATCGAATGTTTAATGTCTAATTAGACATTCGATATTTACAATTTGCGAATCTCTCTTTGAATGCCTATCTGACCAATAAGATATTCGTTTTGTTAACGTAGAATGACCTATGAAAAATTTCGGTTATAGATCTTGTAATTTGCGAATGTCTAATCGAATGTTAAATGTCTAATTAGACATTCGATAATCAAAATTTTCGAATGTCTAATGCTCTGCCAACTTCACACACTTGATTTTTTAAATTGCGTTTTAATAATAGTTCATGTTTCATGGCTATCTCACACGAGTACTTCTTCACACACAGGTCTTTTCGAATCAGCAGTACATAACAACTGGTAAAACAAACGAACTGCGTCTCTGAATGTTGGGTCATTTTGCAACTGCAGAGTCTCACCAGAACAATCTATGTCGACCAACACGTACTACATACCCGTAAGATGAAGCGTGTTACAATAGAAAACTATATATGTAGCCCCTACAAGTATCTCGCGTTCTCGAAAGTGCGTCCGCCTCGTGTTCGGGATGTCGGATCATACCATTTCATTTTTTAAAAATGGTAATACTTTCACATTTAATTTTCATCCAGTCAAAACGTAGGACTGTTAATGAATTCGTAAACGATTTGTTTTTTGGACAAACGTTTTGCGTTGAAGGCAACTTCATACAAATTGATTTTAGACGGGGAGAAATTGACTCACTACTTTTTATGCTGTTTCGAGTTTCAAAGAGCCCGTAGCAGACGTCTTTTTGAAGAATCGTTTAAAAAGTTAGATATTGTCACACAAAGCAACGTTTTCCTTGATTACAATAGTTTCAACTGTCTTATGTAATACGTTTATCCGTCTATATGTGTCTACATGCTCCAGTGCGGCAGATTGCGGGCTCGATCCCTGGCCTGTTCATACCAAATACCGTAAAACTGGTAGTAATGGCTGCTTTCCTTGGCGTTTGGGGTTACGGGGTAAGCATTACGACTGACTGGGTGGTGTTAGGACAAATGAACCAGTAGTACTGGTAACGTACCTAGGACACGCCGTGATATTATGAAAAAGTGTTGAAATCGGCGTTAAAACCAAACAATCAATTCTCTACATGCTGTTTATTTTGAAAAAGCAATTTACAATAATCTTTTAATCATATACATGTAACTAACTTAAAAGATATTTTAAAACGCAATAATTTACACCATCATTTATTCACACATTTTAATATACAAGGGTAACACACCAATCGTCGACTAAGTGATAATAATTCATTTACTCTTTCATTACCAAATTTCACAAATTGGACTCTTCCATGGGGAAAATTGGACCACAGCATTTTTCGTCACACAGACAATTGTGTAAAGTTTAATATTTAATTGGAAAACAATGCAGGTTTCACGAGAGACAACTCGTTAGCTATGACCTGTTTCACCTGAATCTGCATTGTTTGCAAAAGCCTCTAATTGCCTTTTGCAGAGAAAGAGTTAATAAAAACTTCACCACAGAAATGCATCAATAATGGTAAAAAAACCGAGATATTAGAGGAGTGCATTAGCAATTTAAAATATGTTTTCCGGTTGAACAACTGTGTGTATTCGAGTACAAATCGAAATTCATACGGAACGAGAATGTGAGAACACATTAATTTAATGACGTAAATGAATATCCGGATCGAGGTCACTGCAAATGACCGAGTTCCGATAGCTCAGACAGTAGCGACGCGGAATGTCAATCTATAGGCGTTGTGGGTTCCGGAACTCCAGCTCGGCCGACATTCTTTCCTAAGTTTTGCATTAAGTCTTTTGAACTTAGAAAAGAAACTTTAAAATAAGTATCCATGGAAGTATTCTCCCGCATAGTCTATATAGATATGTTTTTTTTTTTTTTTTTCATATTCATAGAATATATTATTTGTTTGTTTTTCCTTTTTCTTTGTGATTTTTTTTTTTTTCTTTTTCTTTTTTTCTTTTTGTTATTTTGTGTTGTATACTTTTGTTTGTAACGCACATAACTATGAAATGACGAGGAACACATGATGTTCAAGTCTAATAATAATAAACGAATTGATTCTTCTTCGACTAATTGACTGAAAGCAGCCAGTTGATCAGAAATATCGTGTAAAGAACTGTTTGGAGAAAGCCAGGAAACACAAGGATAGGTGAACTTGTCGCCGTGATATAACTGATCTTACTTGAAAACGTTGATAAGCCCACGTCAATCAATCAATCAATCAATCAATAAATAACTCCGAAGATGTGTCGATCATGTGGGATTTGTTCCGTTACTATTCCATGACAAATATTAACGTAATCTGGAAATCGATTCGGTATTCGTAATGTTACGATATAAACGAACGGTGTTGTCCAAGATATATATTCCGTGAACAAAGAGTTTCGATTGAGCATAGTGTTTGCTTTGCGCGAAGAAAGAATGTATGGAAATGTTTGAAAATATCCAGAGTCTCTCAGCTGGATTACTCCCCCACATTTGTTACGATTAATGTTTATCAGAGATCGATAATCCGGCTTCAGTTGAAGCGTTTCACATATGAGCGGTCCCGCGAGGAAACCAACAGTATGGACTCTGCGTAAAGCATCGAGCCGGATCAGCCTAAGCATGCCGCGCAGGCTAACCCGGACATACACTTTTCGCTTACTGTGAATTAACTGTTTCCGGAATGATTACTCTATACTTTTATCACCCTGAAACGGAATGTGTAGGCCCCGATTAACCTGAACGGATTGCGCAGGCTGATCTGGGTCGATACATTACGCAGAGTCCATAATGTTGGTTTTCTCGCGGGACGGCTTATATAGACTCGATCAGATAAGACGTTAGTTTTTATGGTGTTTTACGCCGCTTTCCACAATGTTTCAGTTATATCAAGGAGCTTCCTTGCTAGATTATCAGTACGTCTGCTCCATGTATCTTGCGACCAGCTTGTTAATCGTTATGATTACCCCCAACAAGCCTCAGCGCCAAGGGTATGAAAGCCTTTAAATACCAGGTTAAACGTAGTTGGTTTGACCAGACAAACGATCATGGAAATCAACTACGTGGGTTCAGTTTTTATTAAGGGCCTTCTGTCGTAGAAACAAAACAACTTAAATGAAAGCAAATTAGGAATCAATCGTTACAAGTTTAACAGATTTGGCTAGACACTTGCGTTTGGTATAATTATGACCGCATCGGTAGTGTAGTGGTAGAGCGTCCGCATTGTGTGTGGGAGCTGCTGGATCTACCAAAAGCAAACCTTAAATATATGGTAGTAATGACTGTCCTCCTTGACTCTCAGGGTTGCGGTGTAAGCATAACGACTGACTGGCTGGTGTAAGGATAAATAGACCAGTAGTACTGGTAACTTACCCAGGAAACGCCTGGTTATGCCTGAAATATTGTTGAAAGCGGTGTAAAACACCAGACAATCAATCAATCATTAGTAAAATTGTAAAACTTTTATTCATTCATTAATGAGCAGTACATATGACTTGAATATATAAGGATAATTGCAGTCTTTCATCTCAGTCAGCAGACAACATTAGTATACGTAGTTAAGCTACAGTTACGCCGAAGTCGGACCCAAACACGGAACACCCCGGATTAACGCGAAACACTCCGGATCAAGAGAGATCTTGATCCGGGATGATCCTGGGTGAAATTGAGTCGCAAAACATCGTCACCCCGGACTAACCCGTACCCAACACGGCACCACAACGGATGAACACGGAGCCAACAAGGAGCAAACACGGATCTGACCCCGTAACATGTACCACCACGGCAGCGCCACGGACCGTCCTGTAATGACCCGGACTATCCCGGATCAGCTACTGACTTTGTCGGACCCAACACGGACCGCCCCGGGACGCTCCGGGACTGTTCGGGAGGTCGGTGGAATTGGGGTTTTATATTGTAGATGTGACCAAGACACAACTAAACATTTTAAATATTTATTTTATATTTGCTCACACATTTGTATTAAATGACAACTCTGTGTAGTATTAATGCATTTATGAATTATAGGGTATTGACCCTGTAATGGGAAATCATCGTTGGACCGAGTTCTTTGGCTGACGTTGTCGAACTTGCGAGGATAGGTTCGCCAAAGAACAAGGTCCAACGATGATTTCACAGTACAGGGTAAATATTTTTATATAATTCTTTCATATTGTAAACTATTTAGTTTACAGGTTTGCCTTTTTCTTTTATCCAGAGTTGATAAATCTGCTTCCGAAATCGAAATAAACTGTTTATTTACATTTTGCTGCAATTGCCGTTTAGAAAGTTGAATTATAACGGTGACGTCATTGTTTTTAAATGACGTCATGCACCGGTTCAATCCCCAGTCGATTCACGCCAAATACCTCGGCGCTCTGGATTGTTAAGTTAGCATTGCCACTTGACAAGTTGGTACCAGGATAAATGAACCACTTACTACTGGTAATTTACCAATGGCACGGCATATTTAACTAAAACACGTTTTAAAGCAGGGTAAAATACAAAACAAACAAACTGTAAGCTGTTCAGACCTCCGTAGGTTGCTCGTAAAATTAATATGGTTCATGAGAGAAGTCGTTCAAAATTGAACTGCGTCAGAGGTTTTATAGACCAGGAGAAATACTAATAACCACAGGAAAGCATGTGCATATTGTCTCTCATCCATCCGGAATCCTAATGTACTGCACTGTGAAAACATCTAAGCAAAGAACATCAAGCTAAACTTATTGAATATATTTGCAAACATTTTGGCAAAAGGAGAATATTTGTATTTTTTCCTTTTGTCAAATTGTTTTTTAGAGTCATATGGTGCAGAGGTTTCAGATGGTTTTCATGTGGAAAAGGATTGATATAGTTTACATTTTTATCACATGACAATGCTTGTATCCGATTTAATATACCCATTACGTATTTCTTTATATGTAACGTGTGTAATATAACATAACCGAATCACTATTTTTGTATTCATCCGCGAATGTTTACAAAATGGGTGAGAACGTGTATCCGGTAAACACGATCGTCACGATAGATGGACGATGTTCAGGGACCATTATCGGTCATAAAAATATGTGTGTTGTGATTAGTTAACAGTTTATTAAGTATTACATCTTGGGACTTTTTTCTGACATGTGTACTTTTTATATTCAAACAGTCTCACCAGGGCTTTGGCAGTCCGTCTTTAAATGTTGAAGAAGTTTGCATGTATATCATGCATATTATCTCAAGTTTGTTAAAACGAAAAAACACAAAATATCAACACAAATACAAAAAACAACTAAACGTCTAGTTCTACATGTTGTGCGATCTTATACCATAATCACCAGTGTCAGTCTCGTTTGAAATCTAAAAATAGCATTTGACTATATGTCAAATGCTATTTTTAGATTTTAAACGAGACTGGCACCTGTGACCATGATAAGTACCATGGGTATGTATTGTTGTTCAATTCCACTCATCTGGCTCTTACGAAATTGGAATTGTATATTCTTTATCACAGAGTCATCAATTTTGGCAAACGTTTGAATATTGACCCAGGGCATCCTCATAGTAAAAGTTCCAAGCCCTCTCTCCCGATCACTTGTCACGTGACACTAGTGATCATGTCAAAGCGAAAGTTTTCTCGTGCCACTTTTATTTATCGATAATGCAATAAAAATAAATCGCAAAAAAACGCCGTTCTTACGTTTCTTATAGAGATTGATATAATGCTGAGTGAATATCCACCCAAGCATTAAAAGGTCTTCATTTTACCATAGGGCTAATGGAATTTTTATAGAGTATTAAAGGTGTTGACGCGCTCTCACTGTATATTTATAAACCTTTTTTATTTTTTTAAAAAGAAATAAAAAGAAATAAAAAAAAAAACACCTAGCAGGCTCCTTCCTACATGGTACCTGCAAGCGAATTCGTAATGATATTATGGAATCACGGACTTGTCTCAAAAACCTTGTCAACATGTTAATGCTGTTTAAAGAAGCCGTTTAATATCAATAAGGTGAATGGACACTTGTCCTGCCATCATCGCAAACATGTAAACTGTTTTTGAATGAAGATATATGATTACTGAAAACAGTTTGTGGCAAAAGGAGAAATTTCTTGATTTGAACAATTTCTCATTTTGTCACCCTGTTTTCAATATAGTTCTGGTGCAAAAGCGTCAAAAGACATCTGTTTTAGGAAAAGGGCTATTAGGTCTTCTTCTGTCTTAAACTTGGTTATGACATCAGAGGGTATTTGCTTCCGTCTGAACACAAGACATTCATTCCACCAGTTTCAGAGGGATGTCTCGATGTTGAATATTTAAAATATGTATGTATGCTTCACAGAACTATTTTAATGAATGGATTGTTTCAATTGTAGACACAAACTTACAACAACACATGTTTTCACGTTGTGGAGGTCAAATTACGCAAAATACATCCGCGGTCAAGCTAATCTACAGCCAAATAGTCCCTAAAAATCTTTTGTTTGCGTAGAAATTAGTGTATACCATCACCTGAATCATTGCATATGTGTATAGGATGCACTGGAAATGATTGATTTAATCATTTTTAGTTTTTTAACCTTGATTGAAAGTGAAAGTAGATAACACAGGTTTTGACCGGGTCCGATTTGGTCCAAAATGATAATGCATAATGCATGACTCCCTTCATTTTCTTTGAATTGTTTAAAAGCTTAGATGTAATTCTTTTCAATGATACATGGTGTTCTACATGAGAAACGCTTAGACAATTTTGGGATGAAACTGGTCGATTTATATGGAAACAAAGATGGAATTCATATGGTGAATTGTGACCTGAACCAAACCAAAGTCTACCTATTCACAGGATTATTCGATGGTGGCTTTGGAACTATATTGAAAGGACACTTGTTCCAGTCCATGCTCAGTGTATCTAGACGATCCTGCATGTGCTATATTGCACAATGAATCCCATACTGTAGGTTATTGCATGCGCTAGTTCGTGTATATAACATATTTTATTATATATCTTTACCTTTACATTTTCCGGCGAATATACATTCATTCGGTCACGACCCTAGAAGTACAATACAACACCCGGTATCGCTACTGCATCGCAATGTATCCTATGTATTATAAGCACGCATATTTTCAGGCGCCAACACAGGTATATTGTCACCCGAAGATACAACACGGGCGAATTAACATAAATACGATACTGAAAATGGTAACGGTATTTCATTGAAATATAATGTAACGGCATCGAAATATGCCGTGTATTTGAGCGAACTTTAGTAATGCATATTCTCAGAAACTTCCTAATGATTCACGTCATTATAAATGCGATAGAAGGATTTGATTCACGGGCCATTTTAAAAAAATAAAATTGATGTGTAAATTGTTTAATTTCGTTATTGTTAAGGTAGACATGTGTGTATAGTCTTTCTTGGTTATATAAACTGTATTGTATATTCACGCATACACATGCTGTATATTGTATATCGAAGGGAGAGGCTGATCAGGTTATAACCTTTACACTGCCAAGTCTAAGACAGAAGAAGACCTTCATGCCGGAAATTATTAAATTTGCAAATGCATTCATACATGTATACTGATGGATTGTACATTTTTTTTGCATAATAAAAAAAATAAAAAAATATATATATCTTATAAGTTATGCTTTCAGTAGGGGATACCTTGTTTGTATTGTCTACGCGGAGCGTATATAAATTGACGTTTCTTTCGGCATCCCGAGTTATCAATGTGTACACAACACTCTTTTAGTAAAATACAAAGCCAATGTATCGCCACTTCAACATAATATTAACAATTTCCGATGACCGATATTAGCTAAATGTAAATTGAAGATGTATACCTTTAAGATCACGTGACCCATTGAGGTGATCGACTGCTGTATTTTCAAAATTTCCGACGGCGAACGCTGAAATCCAGCCAAACTTCTATAAACCATCTGTTCGATATACTCTTATCCTAGCGCGTGACTCTTTGTTTTAAAAGATTATTAAACCCTTTCCCTCATTCAGTAAATCTGCAGCAGACGACTCTAAAAATTTATATTGAAAATCTCTATGATTGTAGGTATAATTACTGGAAGTTGAAAACATTGTGGCAAAAGGAGAAATTGCTCGTTTTGAGCAATTTCTCCTTTTGTCGCAATGTTTTCAAGAGTCGTCTGCTTCAGGTTCGTCAACATGTGCCTATAGGTGGGAATGGGTTAATAAACGGTTGCTACTACAATACATAATCTACAATGAACTACTAAACGAATGTGACAATGACAATTTTTTGTTGAACATTTTAGGCAAGAATCCAGTCTCAGACCTTAACAATTCATCACAATATTTCAAAACCTGACGTAGATTTTAAAGAAATGTAATGATCGAGAATAACACATATATGTTATGATGACACCTTCAACTGTAAAACGTACATATAAATGTAAGTTAACATGTGTTACATTTAGTTTGTAACTGTCAGTAAGAAAATAGAGAGAAAGATAAAGTGAGAGGGAAGAAGGAGAGAGAGAGGGCGAGGGGGGGGGGAGAGAGAGAGAGAGAGAGAGAGAGAGAGAGAGAGAGAGAGAGGATGAGAGAGAGAGAGAGAGAGAGAGAGAGAGAGAGGGAGAGAAGGGAGAGAGAGAGAGAGATAGAGAAAGAGAAAGAGAGAGAAGAGAGAGAGAGAGAGAGAGAAAGAGAGAGAGAGAGAGAGAGAGAGAGAGAGAGAGAGAGAGAGAGAGAGAGTGAGAGAGAGAGAGAGAGAGAGAGAGAGAGCGGGAGAGAGGAGAGAGAGAGAGAGAGAGAGAGAGAGAGAGAGAGAGAGAGAGGTGGGTAATTTTCTACGTGATATTCTTTCTGTTCGCCGTCGTTTGTTTATCATTTCATAATTGTAATTGATTTGTTTATTCAAATCTCCACGATATTGCGGGGACATAAAGAGAATAAAAATAACCAGTTGGCAGAATTATGGTTTTATAACCCTTTTCAACACACATATAGACGTTTTCCTGACGTTTCTGAAGCAGACCAGTCTTGTAACCATAGTGGAAAAACGAGAAATTATTCATAATATTATCAACTCTGTTCTATAATTATATTATTACTTATCGATATGTTTTACCATTTATGTCTAGATTTTTTTTCAAAAGTCGTCTGGTGCAGATTTTCTGTATTTTGCGGAAAAGGTTTAACGGCACCAGAGGTTTATCTAATTAATACGAACACGCGTCTGTTTGGTGAACATATTCTTTAATTAAACGCACAAATTGTATAGCATAGCGTTTCTCCTGTATTTGATGCGCGTTCTGAAAAGAACACACACTGCAACTACATGCATAGTGTCTAATTAAAAAGAACACGCGTCTGTTTGGTGAACATATTCTTTAATTAAACGCACAAATTGTATAGCATAGCGTTTCTCCTGTATTTGATGCGCGTTCTGAAAAGAACACACACTGCAACTACATGCATAGTGTCTAATTAATACGAACACGCGTCTGTTTGGTGAACATATTCTTTAATTGAACGCACAAATTGTATAGCATAGCGTTTCTCATGTATTTGATGCGCGTTCTGAAAAGAACACACACTGCAACTACATGCATAGTGTCTAATTAATACGAACACGCGTCTGTTTGGTGAACATATTCTTTAATTAAACGCACAAATTGTATAGCATAGCGTTTCTCCTGTATTTGATGCGCGTTCTGAAAAGAACACACACTGCAACTACATGCATAGTGTCTAATTAATACGAACACGCGTCTGTTTGGTGAACATATTCTTTAATTAAACGCACAAATTGTATAGCATAGCGTTTCTCATGTATTTGATGCGCGTTCTGAAAAGAACACACACTGCAACTACATGCATAGTGTCTAATTAATACGAACACGCGTCTGTTTGGTGAACATATTCTTTAATTAAACGCACAAATTGTATAGCATAGCGTTTCTCCTGTATTTGATGCGCGTTCTGAAAAGAACACACACTGCAACTACATGCATAGTGTCTAATTAATACGAACACGCGTCTGTTTGGTGAACATATTCTTTAATTAAACGCACAAATTGTATAGCATAGCGTTTCTCCTGTTTTGATGCGCGTTCTGAAAAGACACACACAAAAACACTGCAACTACATGCATAGTGAATTCACAACTAAGTGTAGATCCTTATTAACATGCACTACCGAGCAGTTTGATACGACGTGATTGATTATTCTGCAGCTCGGACCATTTTGACTGTGCTGTTCGATTAACTCTTCCCGGCTCGGCCAACTTTCTTTCCGAGGATTGACAAAAGTCAATGCGACATGCGTCATTCCTCTTCCACCAATGGGCTAAGTCTATGTGGAAAAGCAGCCAGTCGCTTGGGAAGATAGTTGTGTGGAGTACTGGTGTGAGAAAACCAGGAAATGAGTAGGTGAACTGGCCGCCGTGATATAACTGAGAAATTGTTAAAAACGGCGTTAAACCCCAAACAATCAATCAATCAATCAATCAATCGATTAACTCTACCCAACACACGAGACATTTTTCAGCGGACTACATTGAAAACATCTAGGCAAATCAATGAAACGCACTATAAATGTTTTTGTTATCAAATTCAGATGAAAACATTTTGGCAAAAGGAAAAAATACTCATTATGAGCATTTTCTCAATTTGCCACAATGCTTGCAAAAGTAGTCTGTTGTAAATAAGCAAAACAGTGTCAATGACTGGGAAAGGGTTAAGCATGCTGAGTTTTCAGATATAAAACACATCGCCATTATTTCTGGTGGATGAAGATTTCACAGAGTGAGTTCACTAACAACACTTGTCTAAATATTGTATATATACTGTTGAAATGAAAATCGGCTATATTTACACACACTCACTTCAAGATACACCCCATCTGCCTTAGGAATAGCGCATTCTAAATTATTTTTAAACGAAATAATGCACTATCTAGAAATGTATATTTAAACGTGAGGCTTTAGAATATGGTTCAATACGTCTGGTACCCGGAGAACTGTAGTAAATGTGTACGTCTGACATGAACCAACAATGTCGACTATATTATAAATATACATTTGAATTAGGAATATCGCATTATAAATTATTTTGTGGAAAACAGTGGTGCAAATGTAGAGCGTCGCCCTCTCGTATTAAAGGTCCCTGGTTCGAATTCCGTGATGAGCGGGTGTTAGAGATTTTTCCACACAAACGGCGCAAGTACTGGTCAAGTCCCCAGTGAGCAGACATCGAGCGTGATTAATATAAGCTGAAAGCTTGCTTCGCAATCGATGTAAAATAAATAATGTTTAAATTAAATTATTTTAACCGAAATAATGCACTCCTTAGAAAAGTATATGAATACGTGTAGGCTGTATAATATGGTTCAATACGCCTGGTGTCCGGCGAACTGTAGTAAATGTGTACGTCTGGCATGAACCAACAATGAAAATCGACTATATTTACGTGACACACCGACTTCAAGACACCCCACATTTGCCCTAGGAATAGCGCATTTTAAATTGCACTCCCTAGAAATGTATATTTAAACGTGTGGGCTATAGCATATGGTTCAATACGACTGGTACCCGGCGAACTATAGTAAATGTGTACGTCTGGCATGAACCAACAGTGAAAATAAATCGACTGTATTTACGTGACACACCGACTTCAAGACACCCCACACCCATTTGCCCTAGGAATAGCACATTTTAAATTATTTTTAAACGAAAATTTGCACTCCCTAGAAAAGTATATTTAAACGTGTGGGCTATAGCATATGGTTCAATACGACTGGTACCCGGCGAACTGTAGTAAATGTGTACATCTGGCAAGAACCAACAATGGCGACTAGATTATAAATACACAATTCCACAGCGGACCAATATAACTTGATGTTTCGAATCAAGACATGACCAATAAAGCAAATTACTTTCAGAGTTTGAAAAGTTGAAGCGGTTAGGCCAACACAAAACGTTGTCTCTAAAGCCTTTGTCATGCAACACTATGTCCAATAGACGCTGCCATTATTGGTGTATGCATAGCCCTATAATGGTAGAACCAGGTAACTGTAGGCTATCGTTCAATGTATTCTTGCTGCTTTATCCGGAAAGAAGATAAACAATATGATGTAGGAAAATGAGATTTTGAGCAAGTTCTTCATATCCAATGACACTTTCAAATTATTTTATTTTCGAAGGTACATAATTGCAATTACGTATATTTCTAATTCGATAAGCCTAACTTTGAACCATACTTCAGCTCACTGAGACATGCGTTTTAGTTGAGAGCCTTTAACCGCATATAAACGGATGTGATTAACGATTATGTGTTTCTTCCTCTTTGAAAGGAATTTTACTTTTACATTGGTACTCATTGAACTCTTTACCACATACAACCACAGGGACTTGCTACTCTAAACATAGATATTACCCTATATATGCATAGATGTTAATATCTATGCATATATAGGGTAATATATATTTTTAGAGTAGCAAGTCCCTGTGATACAACGAATATGCAGAAGACAGTCCTGAAAACATATTGGCAAACATATAAAGATCTCAAAAATTAAAAGCATAATACTTGTGAAGAGTTTTTCTTTATGCCCCAGTGTTTTCAAATTTCGCCTGGTGAAGGGGTGTACAAAAAGCGTCTGCTTATTAGACTATATGGGAAAGGATTAAGTAAAAACAATCGTGCGTGTGAATCAGTCATGCAATGGGATACGAACAAAAGCCCCTTTAACTCATACGATCGCGACACGGGCTGCCAGATCCGAGGTTTGTGAGTACAACGTTTGACAAAAGTCAATGCGACAATTGCCATTCGTCTTTTACAAATTGTCTAACAATCAACTTTTCGGAAAGCAACCAGTTGCTGCTTGGAATCACCGTAGTGTTAAGAACTGGTGTGAACAAACCAGGAATCACAAAGTTATGTAAACAGGCCGCCGTGATATAAGTGTTGCAAACGCCGTTAAACGCCAATCAATCAATTTAATATTGCACTACTAGAGGTATACTCCAACACTTCCGACTACATATCGAGGGCTTGGTGTGAAACGGTTGTAACTAAAAACCTATTTTGAAAACCCTGGTTTAGGGGCAATTTTAACCCCTTTGTAAACAATGCAAATTTAGGTGCCATTGCTCAGAACAAGTTTGCATTGTTTACCAAGAAAAATGATTTAACGCTTATAAAGACTTTATGGCGAGGTGATTAACCTTGGTAAAAAAATATCAATTTTAGTTTCACGCCAAGTCCTAGATATGTGTGTGTCTCTTGTATATATAACCACGTATCGCGGACATATTCATCAAACAGTTTTAGTGTGTTTGTTTGTTTAAATGGTGCTTTACGCGCCGCTTTCAATAATTCATAACGGATATCACAACGTTTCCTTGGTAAGTTACCAGTTCAGTTGGTCCGTTTACTTAACAGCTTTGAGCAAGTCGTAATGCTAACTGTACAATCTTCAGTGCCAAGTACGGAAACGCCCTTATTTAACATTCTTAGTATCCTTACTTTTTCTAACTAAGAATTTACAAAATATCATTGTTTCTTTTTGGCTAAGCCTTTTAATAAAGCAATTTTGTTCATGAATAATGTGAACTTTTTTTTACAACAGGTAAACCAGTCTTTTCCTTCGATTAAGGTAGAAAAAATCAGTCTTAAATCACAGGGAAAATGGCTAACAGTCTTAGTATCCTTACTTTTTCTAACTAAGAATTTACAAAATATCATTGTTTCTTTTTGGCACCGAATTTTAATAAGGATATTGTTCAAAAAGAAAGAAGCAAATTTTGTTCATGATTAATGTGAACTTTTTAACAACAGGTAAACCATATGGTAAACCATATTAAGAATTTACAAAATATTATTGTTTCTTTTTGGCTAAGCCTTTTGATAAGCATATTGTTAAAACAAACAAAAAAGCAAATTTTGTTCATGAATAATGTGAACTTTTTAACAACAGGTAAACCAGTCTTTCCTTCGATTAAGGTAGAAAAAAATCACAGTCTTAAATCACAGGGAAAATGGTTAACAGTCTTAGTATCCTTACCTTTTCTAACTGAGAATTTACAAAATATCACTGACTAAGCCATTTTCATTGTTCAAATAGAATAACAGAAAATTCTGTTCATGAAAATAGTGAACTTTTGTACAACAGGTAAACCAGTCTTTCCTTCGATTAAGGTAAACAAAAAAAAAACACAGTCTAAAATCACAGGGAACATAGTTAATGAGCGGATCACGTGCACACATGCGATAGAAATGGCACATCAGTTCGACAAAAGACATCTAGACACGGCCTTCATTGATTCTTCCGTATTGCATGTTATTTCTATAGTATCCATTTTAACCGTACAAGGGAATAACAGCCAGGACAAACCGGCCTATCATTCCAGTGGTTTGATTTGACCCTTATCCTGTAGATTTTCTGACTTTAAAGGGACTGAATCCCATATGAGAAAAAAGAGAAAAAAAAAAAGAAAATTGTTCAAAATTGCTATTACCTTGATGTTTTTGCATGTAAGGCATTGAGATTTGCTGACTGATGTACTACAATATATACACACTATTAATATTGCGGAGATTTTCGTTATTTTGCATTGTAAAATATATTGGGTTAGTAACCCAAAAAATCTAAAAATATCGCTCTATATTTATCACGTGATCACTGCAACCGAATTGACAATCTCCTTCGCAGAGATGTCGTTCCTTACACTCACGCATACATGAATGTAATGAGTCGATAGTGTTAGAGAATGCCGAATTGAATCCACAAATTCAAATAAGCAAGAGGAAATTCAACGGTATTTTTAAACGGGAAAACACGGAGCGGACGTTTTTTTAACTGCTTATTTCGTTTTGAGCAATTTCTTCTTTTTCACTATGTTTTCAAAAAGCCGTCTGCTGCAGAGGCGTCAGAAAGCGTCTTTATGTGAGAAAGGGTTATCCGTTATCCCGTTGAATTATTAACCCTTTCCCACATACAACAAATCTGTAGCAGACGACTTTGAACATATTTTGTCAAAAAGTAGATAATCTCTATAATTAGTTTAAACTTATTTTTTTACATCGATTGAGAAACAACCCTTTAGCTTAATTTAATCACGCTAGATGTCTGTTTCCTTGAGACTTTTACCAGTACTCGCGCCGTTTGTGTGGAAAACCCCCAAAGTCAGGACCCGCCCATCACGAGACTCGAACAAAGGACCTTTGATACGAGGGGCCGACGCTCTACCTCTGCATCACTGTTTTCCATAATTGAATAGATAACCTATGACTAAAAGTGAAACACTTTGTGGCAAAAGTAGAAATTGCTCGTTTTGA